>CM057453.1:903370000-903882500 GCA_016271365.2 Neoceratodus forsteri
CGTTTTGATTTATTTGCTTCACACAAGGCTTGCTGCCTCTATGATGGCAGTTTTGATGATTCCCCATTGTTGCTCCACCCCTCCTTCAAGCCTGTTTGCTAGTGCTTTTCTGAGGCACTCTCCCAGCTTGCCAAAGTCAGCCTCCTGAAGTCCAGTACCCTCACTTTTGTATGGCTTGGCTCTGTAGCCAAGTTTAACGCGAACCACACAGTTTGATGGTCACTTGTTCCCAGATGGCTACCCACTTCTAGATCCGAGATCCTCTCACTGTCCCCATTTGAGAATACGAGGTCTAAGACTGCTCCCTCACGAGTGGGTTCCGAAACTAGCTGTCTAAGGCATGCCACCTGTAGGGCATCGAGAATGGCCCTGCTCTTGGATGTGGCTGCAGCAAATGTGCTCCAGTTAACATCTGGCATATTCAGGTCTCCCATCAACAGTATCTCCCTTTCTCTGCCATCATAAGAATGCTATCATATCCTTGTCCATTCCTCCCCTAACCTGGGGTCTGTATACAACCCCTGTGCGGATTGTGGTGCCACTTCCAGTCTCCAAGGTGACCCACAGTGCCTCCTCTCCTCCCCATTTACTCTTTTGTTTAGTTGCTTTTATCCCTTCCTTTACATAGAGAGCTACTCCTCCCCCTCTTCTCCCCTCCCTGTCGCTTCTGTAGGTTACATACCCTGGTATATTAACATCCCAGTCATGGTTCTCTGTGTACCATGTTTCTGTGACTGCTACAATATCCAGGCATCCCTCTTCCATCAAGGCCACCAGTTCAGGGAGTGTACCTTATTGTGACTCTGTCTGTACCAAATGTAATCCTGTAATTCTGTACCTTATTGTATTTGTAAACTGACGTGGAACCTATAAATGAGCACCCGCTCACGGGTGTAATCTAAGATCTCAATAAAATAAAAAAAAAATAAAAATATAGCCCCAGTGGATGCCAAAGTTACTGCAGGCAACAACCAAACTGACCAGTGGGGAAGCACACCTGCCCCCCTGGTGGTCCGTGCCCCCCCCCCGATCGATCGCTGTCCCAGTACTGATTTAGTTACACCCTGATGCCTAGTGGCCCCCCCCCGATCGCTGGCCTGACATAACTGAACACATCCTGGTGTCCAGTGGTTCCCCACCTCTGATAACCAGCCCATATACTAATACAATACTTCCACCCCCGTACCTGATCCCTGGACTCATTAACATAAAAAAAAAAAAAAAAAGGCTCCCTGGTGTCCCACTCCCTAGGCCCATGACTAAAGGCGGACTCCCTGGCATCCAGTGGCCCACCCATCCCCCAAACCCGGATCCCTGTCCAAGTTCCAAATGTACAGACAGTGCATAGTCCCACAGTACAAAGGTGTAGTGCACATAACACAAGATGATATTCCCTGGTGTCCACTGAACCCCCAACCCTCCGATTGCTGGTCCCAGGTACACAAATCAGTCCCCGTCATCTAGCAGCCCCCTTCCCCACTGCAGCACTGACCACCCACCCTTCCAAACTCCCCTTAACTGAACACTGGTGCTGCAGAAGCCCATATGGCGACCAGCTCAGCCCTCCTCACACCTCACTGGCCAGCTGTCATATGCATATCCAGAGAGCACACTTCCTCTGTACAGTACAGAAGACATGCACTCTCTGGATTTGTATACGCCAGCCAGCCAAGGAGTGAGGACGGCCATGCCTGTCATGTATGGGCTACCTCAGCACTGGCACTTCGGATAAGGTGGAGTTAGCAGGGTGGGTAGTCGATGGCACGGGGAGGGGGCCAGACACCAGGGACTGACGTGTGAACCAGTGACCGGTGATAAAGGAGTGGTGGAGAATATTCCTCCAAACACCAGGGAATACTGTTTTGTGTTATGTGCATTACACCTTTGTATTGTGCGACTACGCACAGTCTACACATGTGACACATGACCGGGGATACCGGACCAGGGTTGGTGACCACTGGACACCAGAAGTCCAGCCCGTCATGGGCCTGGGGATCGGCAATGGGGGGGCCCACAGGCCACAAAGGACCACTAGGTACCATGAAATAGTATATTAGTATACGGGCTAGCAATCAAGACAGTGGGGGGACCACTAGGTACCTGGGAATAGTTTTATTCTATGCTGCACTGGCGATCAGAGGGTAGGGGCTCCAGGAATTTAGTTCATTTCTGTCGAGCTGGTGATCAGAATGGGGGACACCACTGGGTACCAGGGATTTAGTTAATTATGCTGGGCCAGCAATCGGCGAGGGGAACCACTAGGCACCCGGGATGCCATTTTTACATACTGGCATGGCAATCAGAGGAGGCCGCTACATGCCAGGGAGGTCCTTCTTGTGACGGGTCTGGGCACTCGGGGTGCGGTGGGGGTAGATCCGCATAAACTTGCCGCCACTATCCATGCAAAAGAGCCCATAATGGGTATGCAAATGGAACCTTAGCGCCTTGCATGCTCAATGGGCTAATTTGCTTGGGTCCCAGGTTACCCTGAAAATCACACCCAACGCTCCTGCGCCATCAGGTCTGGTGGCAATACTCCCTGCACAGCAGAGATTCATGTTGAGGCAGCGCTACTTAGCGCTGTGCCAACATACCCTATATTCAGCCAGATAGTGCCGATGCACTATTTTTTTTCTTTCTATAGAGCTTTTTGCTCCTTGCTGCCACCTCCCACCTGCTTTGGCAATGAGGAGACACAGCATTTTTTTTCTCCCTCCTATTCCCGGGCCCCAGAACACGGTCATGCATGCCCATGGAGGCGAGCACAAACCCCATGGCACCAGTGACAGCCCCCCCCATCCTAACGCAGTCTTGCGCTACCACCAAGCCTCCACTTAGTGGCAGCCAAGAGTCCAGGAGACACCAGATCCTTCCCCGGGAGAGACAGGCAGCTCAATCCAACCCCGTGCCCCCCAACAACTGACCCACAGCATCTTGAGTTTGCTCCTGAACCTGGGTCACCAGCATGGCACGAGGTGTGGCATCCAGCACCTCAACCCTCTGCGCCACCAAGCCAGCTTCTGGTGCACTTACTGAATACAGGATACCCACACTCCTTGGCATGGGAAAAGCGCAGCACAAAGCTTTGTGCTCTGCTTTGCCTGTTTTTGAATATCGGGCCTCTGGTTGGGATGTTTCTACACTGCTTCCCAATGACTATGGCGAACGTACCATATATCATTTACAACCGTTGCTGCAACGTACACTGACTTGTTCTTGCCATATTTGTTACACAGATTGTCCTTTTCTTGTATCATTCTCTGTAACACATATTTGCATATAACCTCCCCAGTCATGCCTGGCTATTGTTTTCCAAGTGCACTTACCTGGTCAACAAGAACGAACGAAATAAATAAGCAGCGTGTCCGACATGAAGTCGTATACAGCAAGCAATTATGATACCGGAACAGTAAGGCCGTCCAACTCCAATGCGCTCAGAAATGGACATCGAGTATTAGGGTACTATCACTTAAGCGGAAGCATGACATCAGCGGAAGCAGACCTTAATGCTCCGGGAACGCTCAAAACACACTGCTCTTCGCACAACACATTCCAATAAATGAATTTACTAACCACTTAGGACTGCGCAAAAAGCACAAAACAGAATGCAAGCTTTCGGTGAAACTGTAAAGAATGCTTTGCTTTATGCAACACTGGAGATAAAAACTACAACAAATATGTTGCAGATGATATCTTTTATTGGACTAACAAAAATTGTGTTAGTCCAATAAAAGGGATCAACTGCAATATATCTGTTGCACTTTTTTTCTATACATTGTTGACTGGAATAACGGCTGCCCCGCTTTTTTTTTAACTTTACACAACATGTAACGAAAAAATACTTCAGGTTAGTTTGCACAGCACGTCTAAAACAGTACTAAAAATAATTTTGCAATTGACTTCATAACTTACTCTGGCAGGCCAATGCGGGTAACCTTTCATCTTTGCAAAAATCAGATCCCCCGGGCTTGAAATCGCGGGTCATTTTTTTTTTTTCCCTGCAACTCAGTACAAAACTCGCAGGGACTTCCAATCAATTGGGGGGAGGAGGAGTCTCTTCAAACAATGCAGCCAGTCCAGGTAGCTTCTTCTCAGCTGTTAATAAAACATAACAGAAACAGTGAAGAACTGCACGGCAGCTCGCAGCACGTGCACAATTTCTGGAGCCCCACGTGTTTTGTTTAACCCTCGTGTACTGCTGCAGGTCAGGCGCGGCTCTTCGTGACACACCCACTGGACAGTGTGCAGTTTGGGAATTAAGTGGCCGCCTGCACATGCACGCAAATGACAGTCTGGTTGCGCACTACTAATTTTACCCCAGCCACATGACACACAGCTTTCTTACCTGCTCACGTGGTTGCTGCTGACTACTACAACAGATCGATGACGCCACAGATTCTCCCGCGTTGATGGGGCCACAGAACTATAAGACTGACTAGTGGGAAAGGCGTCATCAGAAGTCCCGTGCAGCGCGGCACCATCTTGATAATGCCTCAAAACCAGGAAGCAATCTCACAGTGGCACTTTCTGCATTTGTTCCGTGAAATTTTTAAAGGTGAATTTGCGATGCCGAGGAAGTTAATTAGCGTTATTCCACTGCCAGCTGTAAAAACTGAGTTGATGCACAACCCTCGCTCAGTAAGCCGCTCGTGCTACATCGCTGTAAACGGGTAGTGGAGGTATGTGGTGGCAAGGTACTAGGGAGCAAATGCTGCCCTTCAGTTTAGCCGCGGTTCCAGACTCCTGGTGCAGCTGTGCAGTTAGAAGGAATGTAGTTGGTTTCCTGAAAAACTTTTTGGTTCTAGGGGATTGAACGGGATACTCTCAGCAGTGCATTGGGCGGGGAACATTAGCAGTGGTGCCCGTCTCTGTCACTTTTTACAGAAGTACGTAAGGTGCTCCTCAACACTTGGAGTAAGGGCCAGCCGTACAATTACACCTGTGCATAGGAGCATCTGTTCTGTATCATTGCACTGTTTTTTTTTTTTTTTTCTTCTTCTCTCTGTTGCTGCTGCCTGGAGGGCTCAGTCTCCGACCATGGGGAGGGCGGTCACCCTCAGTGACACCCATGTCGTTTCATCTCTCTCTCTCTCTCTCTCTCTCACACGCACACACACACACACACACACACACACACACACACACACACACACACACACACACACACACACACACACACACACACACACACACACACACACACACACACACACAGCAAACAAACACACACACACACAGCAAACAAACGCCTGACACTGCCCTGGCCGTTTCGGTAGGTTTGCGCCATTCCAGGGAGGACTCCGGCATCAGGCAATAAAAGGCTGTACAAAGATCAGGGTGACAGCAGGTTCATATTTGGCACTATTCACCTGAGATCGACGCTGTTCGTCGGACTAAATATTATTATACAATGACAAAAAAAATATTGTGCTCTGATTGGTCAGTCTGAGATTGGACCTGTGATGTTGTCCCAGCACACACAAGACCGTATCAAATGTTATGCGAATCATGCCACAGCCCATGTCCAAGTTGCCCACACTTGCCATGGCTGCTGTGGCTTTTGCCAGTACTTGCTCGTTTTTGGTTTTTTTTTTTGTAATAAATCACTCCTTCCAACAGGCACTAAAAAGTCCAACACACCCACCACGAATTAAAACTGTCCACTTTAACAGTAGCACAGTATACCTTTCCTATCTAGCTTTGCATTCTAAGACATATTTTATACAAACTAACCTGCCATTGGCCGGCCCGGTGGCGCTGAGGCTTGAGGCGCTAGACGCCACACCTCTCGCTATGCCGGCGACCCGGGTTCGGGAACGGACTCGGGTTGCCGGGGTCGGCAGGGGAGGGAGGATCGGCGTCCCAATGGATGCTCTCCTCCCTCAGGGTGAAACCATGACCGCATCCGCAGCGATCTCGTCAGTCTCGCGGCGGTGGAAGCACCGACCAAGGGGAGGACGGAGGCGGCTCCGGCTTGTGGAGAGGGAGACGCTAGCCACGCATGAAGGATGAGCGCAGCGCCAGCACGCCGCCTTCGGGACGATGTCCAGCGTGGGTCGCCCCAGAGGGATGGGGAAACTAGGGAAGAAAACGAGAAAATCCCTCCGTAGCACTAGATGATAGCCTCTCGGTACCATCCCAGGACCACCGGAAAAGAGGGGACAGACCCCAAATGTGCAGGAGGGGATGGAGGCACTCTAGGGGCAGATCCCACCGGAGGTGGAAATGGGGGAAGTTGAGAGGAAGGAAGGAGTGGGCTCCGGGAGTAGAAGGGGGTATAAAGATAAAGTATAAAAAAAAAAAAACCTGCCATTAATGCGATCGCTCTCAACACTCGTCACTCATTTCCTGACCCAAACACGGTAACCGTCTGACACAGCGCTTCCTTAAACTCAAAACAGATACATCACGTCTTCACTTTTTTCCTCTTAAACACACCATGACTGTAGTAAAGCAAACACTACAGGAACAGAACACTGTGGCAGCGCAAAAGAAATAATTTTTTTCACACACTCACATATCCACTCCATTTCCAACTTGTCACAGCTGTCCCGCCGAAACCTCTGCCGGAACTGTCAGCCACCAAATAAAGCGGGAGCAAACGGGCGGTTAGGGGGCTTGAGAATTAATCTGCAACACTAGCAACGCAAAAGAAATAATTTCTTCACTCCGTCACATATCCGTTCCAGTTTCAAAGCGGGAGCAGTGGGTGATTCTCGGGCTACAGAATTAATATCTGCAACTATGCACAGTGTGACAACGCACCAGCATTTGCACGTAAGTCAGATCTGGGGGATGAAGAAGCCACCGTAAACAGCATCACAACCAGAAGCAAAATAAAAAATGAAAACATAGAAGGGAAAAACAAAGTGGCTTAACAATAATACAGCTGACTCCCACAAAAACCAACAAGGCACAGGTTACTGCAAGGACTGAGTACTGCAAAGTAAAGCTATAATTACAATGCTACAGCTCCACCCACTGGCCAGATCAATACTGACAGTACCATCTAGTGTCCAAAAGAAAAACTGCGCACTTTTTTTTTTTTAAAACAGGTACTTCCACACACCAAAAATGATTAAAATAAAACCACAAATATATATTTTTTTCTACTTTTTATTTAATATAAAAACAAAGAGCCATTGTATAATAGCAATAATGCACTCCAGGGTGTGTGTTGTGCTGGGATAACGTCACTTCTGGGTGATATTGACTCGGCCTGCGGCCTCGTGCTCAATCACCCCAGACGTGACGTCATCCCAGCACAACACACACCCTGTCGTGCATTATTGCTTAAGCAACAGGTGCTGGACGCATCTTGAGAACAAAGAAGTCTAGAATCTGACAATAGAAAGGACAGCTTGGTCCTCCCAGTCTCCGCCGTTTTCCCCTGCCTTTACTATCCCCCCAGAGCTATCTGATCTCCGACTACACCCCCCCAAGATTCCTTTGTACTTATTCATGAATGCTTGAAGCCTGTTTTGCTGCCACCACCTCCACTGGAAGACTGTTTGAGCATTCACCACTCTCAGTGAAGAAATACTTCTCACAACTCTCTTGAATTTACCTCCTTCCAGCATCATTGCATGTCCCCTTGTTCTAGTGCATCTTTTCTTCTGAAAAACACTCTCCTCCTGTACCTTATTTTCCTCCATGAGGGATCTTTAGGTAGGTCTCTGATCTCTCTCCCCCCCCACCACACACACACACCTTTCTTTCAGGGTGTACATAAGGAGATCCTTCAGTTTTCTTTCCTTCCCACCCTGTCTTTCCTAAACTGAGTATAGCCTGGTATGATTATGTCCCAGTCGTGGTTTCCTTGTGCACTATGACTCACTAATGGCCACTATATCTCGGTCTGCCTCTGCAGTGATGGCCTCTGTGTCTGGAAATTTACTTCTTGCATTTGCACACATGGCCTTCCACATTTTATTACCACTCTGCCTGCTACTGCCTTGTTTCCTTTTTGCCCTGCTTCCTTTTCCTCTCCTTTTCTACAGCTTGAGTTTCTGTCCCCTTTCATTTAAACCATACAGTTTTTTATTTTGCTGCCATCGGTGAACTCCATCAAATATCTTGGAGTTACTCTCGACCCCCAACTTGACATGGGGAGTCATATCCTCAACATCTGTAGAAGTACACACTGTAAGTTGGGTATGGCCTATAGGGCCAAATACAACCTGACCCCAGGGGCAAGACTCGCGCTTGCTAGAGGTGTGCTTCTTCCCTCCCTCAGCTACGGACTCCACCTATTTGCCCGGTCCCTCCGTCCACCTTGCCCAGTGGAACACGGCATATAATAATTAGTCGGTTTGCACTTCGTCCTTAAACTCACCCATCGATGCGATCTCTATGATAGACTCCGCTGGTTGCCCCCAGCTGAATACCTGGACTTTGGGGTTGGATGCTTCTCCAAGAAGGTGCTCGCTACTGGCTCCCCTCAGGGACTGGCGGATCTCCTCCCAAATATGGACGCTGTGCCCTACAAGCTTAGGTCACAGTCTGCTGGACTGCTCAAAATTCCTCCCACTCGGACTCTCATGGGGGGTCGAGACTTTGCTGCCTACGTGCCTAGACTCTAGAACTCCCTACCTGATCATGTCCGCATGGCCCCCTCCCATGGGACATTTCGCTCCACCCTGTGGTCGCACTTAAAATTATCATCAGTGTGTTACTGTTTCAAGCCTCCGTAGGGTAATGCTTTTTTTTTCCTTGATGACTCTCAGTTGTCACCAATGTCAATCTACGCATTTACTGTTATATGATGTAAATACTGCCTGTGTATATGTTTTACTACAATTGTTAGTACCTCCTGTAATAAGCTGTATCTCCTAAGTTGCCTTGTATGTATCTTGTATGTTCTGTACTCTCCCGGGTCGTTCCTGAAAATAGGCATACTACTTGTCTAGTGTACCTACCCGGTAAACAAAAGCTAAATAAAAATAAATTTTGCACTGTGGGGATTTCAGTCCTGTCAAGTCCTCCTTCTGTCTGTGCTTGTTCTGGGGGCAGCTTATAACTCCTAGATTTCTTCAGCCCCCATCGGTTAGTTAAACTGTTCAAAGAAATGCTTGAACTGTCTGCTGAGAACTGCGATTCCCTTCCTGGATGGATGCAGGCCATCACCTGGGTATAGGTCCTTTATCCCTCCAGGTTGGTCCCCAGTCCTAGTGTAGCTGAGCCCCTCCTCTGTACACAATTCCTTCAACCAGGAGTTGAAGTTCCTGGTGCAGAGATCCCTATCCTTCCCCCTGTTGTAGACAGGCAGCACCGCAGTGTAAGTCACTGAGTGTCCTACCTGCCTAAGATCCCTCCCCCAGGTTCCTGGCTACATGTCTGTTCACTCTGGTCAATGTGCTCCGTGAAAACTTGCGCCCTGTTAGCTCTGGTGTCAGTCTTCCCCCTGCACAAATCCTTCCTGGATAATTCACTCCCCCCCCGTATAAGTTTAAAGTTTAATAAAATAAACTCCAGGGAGAGCGCAGTTTAGAAATGAATTGTGCAGGGAGCCAACTGACACCAGAGCCAATAGTAAGGCAAGAGTTGTCACGGAACACATAGACCGGAGAGAATTGACATGTCATCCAGCTCCCTAAAATTCCCCTGCACAGTCCCAGCCCTGTCCCTAGCCAGGTCATTTGTCACCAGGTTGATGATGGCATCCAGCTCCCCCCCTCCTGTCCTAGTGATCCTTACGAACTGCTTTCCTTCCCTCCAAGCTGATGTGTTAGGCACCGCATCTCCCTCTTTACCTTCTTTGCTGTTCCCAGATCTACCCTTGACGAATGAGTCCCCCACCAGAAGTTGCTTCCTCCTCTGATGGAGTCCTCTGCCTCCTGTTTTGAGGCCTTGTCTAGGGAGAATCCCAACATCCTCCCTGGCCACTACCACAGGTGCCTTCTCCTGGCAGGCCTGTCGTACCAGAGCAGCGAATGAGTTTCATAGTGATACCGGCTAAGGAATGTGCTCCACCCTCCTGGAGCCCACCATAGTCCAGTTGGCCCTCCTCTTTGTGGTGGCCCCTGAGTGGGGGAACAGGTCCCCCAAATCCTAACCAACTTGGCCCAGAGTCTAATGACCTCCTGCCTCAGGCCAGAGAGGTGCATGCAGATGGGGCAGCACCTCAGTCTCCAGGAGGTCTCTCTGGAAACTGCCACTGCACAGCATCTCTCCCAACATTCCCATTCTTATACTTTGTATCTTAACTAGAAGAACGTGTACTATTACCATTGTGATGGTCTAGAGATGCTCTGTGAAGTACTCTACTCTAAAGGTGGTGAAAAGAGATGAGTGAGGCACCAAGGTCCGAATTATGTGGATAGGATAACCGTTACCCACACAAGGAGAGGCAGGAGTCGACCTAGTGCTTCAATGCCCGCAGGTCGTTTATTTTGTACCAAGGGTAGAGAGACACAGTCACAAGAGGAAGGAGGGGTTTCCCGAGAACAATAGGGCAATAAACAGAGAAATATTTTATCTACAACTACTAAGATTATTACCACAATAATAGACTATAGGCCTACTGCAACTGTTATTCTGAAATTATTCTACAATTCGATACTCTTAGGTGAGGATCAGATGACATAAGCCACTCAGAACTGTATTAGGGTAATTATCACCACACATTTCCATTAGAGTCTAGATGTTACAAGAGTCCAGGTATCCGGCGTCTTCGTGTACACCGTCGTTCTTCATTGGTAGCTACAAGGGAAGTAAAACAGAACTGTAGAACCCTAATCACAATTCCCAGCAAGGACATAGTTAAGGCCACTGGGGTGGTGAGAGGTTTGGTAAACAGACCATATGTTTCTTCGGCAAAAGCCCACTCTCTCCAAGGCTGCCGGAATGAAGAACCAGAGCAACTGGTTCCTGAAATAACCCACTGAAAACAAAGGGTTCCTCGGCTAAAACCCACTTCCAGGGTTGGCAAGGACAAAGAGAGATCAGGACCTGCGTGGCGACAAATCCGATGGAGTACTACCACGACCTGACTGATGCTGCGGCACTCCAAGGGCCAGCTAAACTCGGAAGGAACTCTGACAGGACCAGGAACCAGAAGAATCTGAGGAGAAGATGGTTGATTCTGCAATCCTAGAATCAGAAGCTAACACAAAAACAAAGAAACGGCGGATGCATCCCGTACTGGGACTCGACTTTTGGCGAACGACCAGGAAGGACCCAGACCAGGTTCTCCAGGATGAGCACACTCTTCTGTAGAGGGCGACCAACTTCGGGACATCTGGAACAGGAACCATATGGAACGACACTGGCATGGCTGTCGTGATGCGTTTCGGTGGACGTACCTTTGAACTGTGAAAAACGAAACGGCGGGTATGACTTGTATGACGGGCGACAGACTCGACTTCGGCAGACGACACAGACGGAAGTGATGAGCTGATGGATGATCCCACAGGAATGAAGAATGCTGAGAAGACGTCTTCTACTGAGTGGAGACTGATTCTGAGTACGTAGTATTATAGACCACACTATGGGACCGCAGTGTAGTACAAGATTGAGACTGTCCTCATACAGTAGTAAACATATAACTGAAAGATGCCCAGAGAACTGTAGAATGATACAATAATTTGCCGAGGGAAGGGCAAATTATAAATTTAGGGGTAATTATTTCTGGCGGGGGCCAATGTTCAGGTGCTTAGAGCAATAGTTCAGGTGCTTAGAGCAACAGTTCAGATGCTTAGAGCAACATTTTCAGATGCTTAGAGCAACATTTCGGACAACCAGGGGCATAGTTCAGATACTTAGGGCAATAGTTCAGATACTTAGGGCAGTAGTTCCGATACTTGGGTATAGATGCCCACAATCCAATACAACACAGTCCTGGTGCTTCCTAGCAAGTTCAGTCTTTCAGGTATTTTAGCAATAACCATTGGATAAGCGGTACAGTTGTTACAGTAGCTTCACAGTATAGGCGAACTGAGCACCCTTGGATAAACCCCTTTTCCCTAAATGTAGGGTCTTCCTGAAAATGATCTGGCTACCCCTGAACGTTTTGGCTAAGGAAGCCCTTAGTACCACTAGGCCGGCTTGCCCTATTACACTAGGCCGGGGCCTCCTTTTAATACCACTAGGCTGGCTTGCCCTACTACACTAGGCCGGGGCCTCCCTTAGTACCACTAGGCTGGCTTGCCCTATTACACTAGGCCAGGGCTTCCCTTTAATAACACTAGGCTGGCTTGCCCTATTACACTAGGCCGGGGCCTCCCTTAGTACCACTAGGCTGGCTTGCCCTATTACACTAGGCCGGGACCTCCCTTAGTACCACTAGGCTGGCTTGCCCTATTACACTAGGCCGGGGCCTCCCTTATTACCACTAGGCTGACTTGCCCTATTACACTAGGCCGGGGCCTCCCACGAACCCTACTTTTACCTCGGGCCTACTGCCCTACTTTTACCTCGGGCCTGATGCCCTACCAAGACTTGGACCTGGTGCCCCACTTTATATTGGGCCTGGTGCCCCTTTAAATCATTATTAGGCAAAAAGTGGTCTGGCCCCTTTAAATCTGTAGCTTTCTGTGGGTTGCTGTCACTCAATAGCACATTGTCGCCCCAAATCCGCCCCTTATGCATATTTATTAGGCAGCTATACTGGCCTCTTAGCCCCTCCTGTGGGCGTCGCTAACCCTGCCTCCCTTTTAAATATTAAAATACAAGGGTCCTATCGACGCGATGCACCTGCGGCGCTCGGCCGCCTTTCTGTGCGCCTACTGCACTTTTTTCCAATAAAAAAAAAACAGTCTCCCAGAAATGGGCGGTCAGCACAACATGTGCTGCCGCCGACTCACCGCTCCGTAGTAAGAAGGAGGATCAGGAGGCGGGAGGTATGCTGGCAGAGGGAGGGACTGTTTCAGGCAGCTGGGGGGACGACTGGGGGCCTCGGAAGGCCGACCGGGAAAGTGACGTGATGCAGCTGGCAGGGCTGCCGACGGGGTATCGGAATAAACTAAAACGAAAGGGAGGGGGCAAAACAAACGGAGGGCTATTCATACCAACACGCGCGGCGAATGGACGAATTCTTCTTTCCGGGGGGGGGGGCCGCCGGATTCGGCAGCGCCACCGGACAGCAGCAAGAGGAGGATTCAGTGGACTGGAGGAGGGGAATCACCACGGAGTCAACAGGACCGGCTTCACAACCCCAGGTAAGCCACAAGTCCCTGTTGCACTCCTGTGATCCTCTCTACTCCACAGTCCAGCAACAACTAACTGTTTTTTAAAAACGGACACACATTTGTTTCAAAAGCGTTCGGGGTTCTGATTCTCGAACCCCGAGCTCACGCCTAACAAACGCTAGGAACCTGAAGGAGGCACCACGTGCAGACCAGAGGCAGTGAACCTCGCGCATGGGTGCCCATTCTCCTGCTGCTTGTTCGGGGGGGGGGTGGAACGGAGCAGGCAGGCAGCAGGGAGAAAAAAAAACATTTATTTTGCATGCCAAAAGCCCTTCCTAACGTTTTACTATGGCACACAAAGAGGGATCCCTGAGGCATTTTAGAACCCCCTGTACTTTATTTTACTTACTGGGATGCCCCAACTTTAGGGCATTACACCATAGATAGTGTGTTCCTAATTTCCCCTTTTTTCACTTTGCTTAAAGAGCTGCTGACATGATTGGGGCCGGCAGCTCATTCTGGGAAGTTGCTGCCCAATTAACTAAAAGTACTGTTTTTAAATCTTTCCATATTTAAATTTTAACTTAGAATGCCCAGCCCGTACCTTCCGTGTACTAACCGAGCGGCCATCCCAGTACTGCAGCCCCGCCCCAGAAAACAGCATTATAATGACCTGAGGTGTGGAATGGGGCTGCAGGTGCTCTGTGTAGGTAGTAGCATAGAATAGGATCGGGAGGGGTTGTTCAACTGTATTAATATTTTTGCTGGCAGTTCTCTGTGTATGAGGCTATAGCTATTAGCACCATACATGTAGAACTGCCAGCAAAGATAATGTTAGTACAGTTAGACAGCCCCCTCCCCCGATCCTGTTCCCATGCTAGCCCTTCCTGTGTAGTGCGCCTTCAGCCCCATTTCATACCCTACATCATCAAAAAGCTGTTTTTCGGTGCAGGGCTGCAGTGCTGGGACGGCCACTCTGCTCACCCACGGAAGGTACGAGACGGACTTTGTAAGTTAAAATTAAAGTATTTAACCATGGAAAAAAAAAAAACATTTTAAATAGTTAATTTAGCTAATCGGGCAGGCAACTTCCCAGAATGAGTTGCCTGCCCAAAATAAAAAATCGTGTCAGCAGCTCTCATTACTTGACCCTAGCTAGGATATTTTAAATTTTCCCTTTTTGCTTCTTTTATTCTCTTTTTATCCTTGCCCTAGATAAGCTGTTACCTCTGCTCCCACACTATAGGTGCTTTTATTTTTCCCCTTTTAACTTGTCTTTACCCCTTTGTATGCCTACCCTAGATGAGGTGTTTCTTCCCTTCCCACACAAGAAGTAGTGTCTGATTGAATGAACAGGTTTCTCTCTGCTCTTACCTCTTCACCATCTTCCAGTAATCCCTTACACAGACAGTACCAGGCAAACAAGTATACCTTACCTCAGTGGACCAGCAGAGTTCCCCACGTGCCTGCGGGTGCCTGCAACACTAGTCCTGTTGCACTTCTGCTCTGAGACACACGTGAATATGACGCATTAGGAGTGGTTTCTTTTATAGTTCACCTGACTCTTCCTGCTAGCTTGCGATTGGTCATTGTGGATCACATGACCCCGTCCTGCTGCAAGCTGTGCTCCAACCCTGACCAGAACCTGGAGAGAGCTGAAAAAAAACTGCCAAACAGCAGGCTACATTTTAAACTGATGTTCTTCCAAAAAAAATCTGATCTTTTCCAAGTAGCACTTCTGCTGGAGCGTGAATCATAAATGTATCTCAGTCCCACCTTCAGTTTTCAACTAGCTGAGGCCCTAGGCCAGACAATTATTGCCCCTACCCCAGCTACAGGGCAACACACAGTTCTTTTAATATGGTCCCTAAATGTGGGCTACTGTGTCGGGTCTCAAATCTACCATTCATTCAGTAGTAAATACACCACTTCAAACAAGTTTCACCACAATTTAACCACCTATGTTAACTCAAAAAAAAAAAAAAAAAAAAAGCCTTATTTCACTCCTGTGACAAATTCAGGCAGACTCTGCTTAAGGTAGCTCCTGCAGAAAAACTTGTATAACAAGCCAAACAACCTGTAGTCAGTAATCTGACTCGGTCACACCTCCAGTTAACAGCTAGCTGAGGCCTCAGGTGGTCATCCATCCGAGTGTGTTCTACTAAGTTGAGGTTGGAGGAGTGGCGGTGTTGAGATGTGCCAAAGAGCATGTCACTGCAAATTGCACCATAGCTCATCCATGCACACTAAATGGAAACAGTGATCTTCCTAAAACTTTTCTCCTGCTAAAATCCACAAGAATTCACATCTCCAGTTTCAAAGGGATGAAATCCATTCTCTAGTAACAGGTAATAGTAAGGAATTTCGGGCCAACCTTTTATGAGAACTACTCCCAAAATCAGTAACAATTCCCTTTTGTCCCAAGAGAAATCAAATAAAGGCGTCCAGTTTCTGTTGCTTTGCCCAAGAGCAGTGTAAAAAGTGGTGAAGCTTTTGAATATCCATTACTCCTCATTCTACACCCGCAACTGCTTCCGATAATTCCTCTCTCCCCTCTCCTCACTCTGGCCCAAACTACATGGCACTTGTTTATCTCCTCAGCCATTATATCCCTTGTGTGGACCGCTGCCCTATTACTCTTCTCAGGTACTGCAATTTCACACTGCCTTCTCTCATTGTACATTGCAAGTTTTTTCTGTGTATTCTGTATAGTATTCCATTACAGCCCATGTCTATTTATCATGTTACATTTGTAACATTTCTGTATTAAGTATCTGAACCATGATGCACTACCATTTGTGTCTGAACCGTGGTGCACTACCGTTTGTGTCTGAACCATGATGCACTGCCCCCCATGTCTGTGTCTGAACCATGATGCACTACCTCCTGTGTCTGAACCATGATGTACTACGACCTGTGTCTGTCTGAACTATGCTGCACTACTTCCTGTTTCTGAACCATGATATACTAACTCTTGTGTCAGTGTTTGAACCATGATGCACTACCTCCTGTGTCTGTATCTGAACCATGATGCACTGCCTCCTGTGTCTGAACAGTGATGCACTACCTCCTGTCTGTGTCTGAACCATGATGTACTACCTCCTGTGTCTGTGTCTGAACCATGATTCACTACCTCTTGTGTCTATACCATGATGCACTGCCTCCTGTGTCTGTGTCTGAACCATGATGTACTACCGCATGTGTCTGTGTCTGAACTATGATGCACTACCTCCTGTGTCCATGTCTGAACCATGATGCACTACCTCCTGTGTCTGTGTCTGAACCATGATGCACTACTTCCTGTGTCTGAACCATGATGTACTACCTCCTGTGTCTGTGTCTGAACCATGATGCACTACCTCCTGTGTCTGAATCATGATGCACTACCCCCTGTGTCTGAACCATGATGTACTACCTCCTGTGTCTTTGTCTGAACCATGATGCACTACCTCCTGTGTCTGAACCTTGATGTACTACCACCTGTGTCTGTGTCTGAACCATGATGCACTACCTCCTGTGTCTATGTCTGAAACATGATGCACTACCTCTTGTGTCTGTATCTGAACCATGACGCACTACTTCCTGTGTCTGAACCATGATGTACTACGTCTTATGTCTGTGTCTGAACCGTGATGTACTGTCTCCTGTGTCTGTGCTTTTGCAACCGGGTCGTGCCTGAAAATGGCACTCCTTACCAGTGCACTTACCCGGTCAACAAAGTTAAATAAATACATTTAAATGCTGATAAGAAAGAAACCATATGTGTAATGCATAAGTGATACAACAAGGCTGATGCTTTTCAATTTGTGTAGTTTCTGTAAACACACGTGATAAGTCTCAAACCAAGCACAGCGCACCACAGGTATGCAAATCCATGTGAGTATTTGGGGAGGGTAAGCTGACTAGCAAATAATTCAGCTGATGCTATCATTTGTTTGACATGCCACTAGTCAGACATCACCAGAGCCACTCACACACACTAAACATAATAACAGTCTTTAAAATCTGCGCGAAAGAGTACACATGACGACAACAAGCGGGAGCTAGCTCTTGCCACCAAAAAAGTGATATGGTATAATGCCAGTGGCACAGTGTATGTAAGCAATAAGACATGACAAATTGTGCATTATGGTGACATCATCGCGCACCTCAGGTGCATTGTTAGGCACATATGAGCGTACAATAATGTGCCTGAGAAGAGCAATTATTGTATATCACCTTATAAAATGTGTCTGAAAGCAAAGAAATTAACTAGAGTAAAACCAGTCAGGAGACCATGCATTATTACAACATAATGCAAGGTCATCCTGCTCCTAAACCTGACCAGGCTTGTTAGCAGCCACATCACACAATGAGCAAATCAGCCCCCCTACAACCAGAACTGATCTTCCATCACAAATATGGCTGCTACCTTTATATACGAAAGACCTTCAGCTAGGTCCTAAAAATAAAACTACCACAAATAAATAAAAACAAATATCGCTTCCTGATCATCACACTCTCCTTACACACATAAATTATGGCAAGGCAAACAGGATGCTGGGTGTATACTTCTCCTCTGCAGATTCCTAGTGAGAAGCAGACTCATGTCATGGTGGGGGGAGGCAGAGCAGCAAGATGGCCACAACGCTGCTCCCCGCAGCTCTGTGCTTGTACAAGCGCTGGATAAATCTGTCCTAAAAACCTGCGTTTTCTTTGCACCGTTTTAAAGTCGATGACAGAAAGTAGTGCTATTTCGGCATCGGATCTATAAAGAGGAAGCAGGACAGCAGAGGGAGCTATTGAGGACCCAAGATGGCTGCACGCTAGGAGGTTGTGGAGTAACCTCACAAAGCAGGAGCAGAGAGAAGCATTTTATCTTTTAGTAAAGGCATGCCACCGTTGCCTCATCTGTTTTAAATACTCTCTGTTCTTTCTAGTCCATCTTGTGCCATCTGGCTCCAGTGTTTTCCCCTTCTTTTGCTTTCTTCCATCGCAGCAAACTGGTGAGGAGTCCCATTGGTGGGCAGGGGGCCCCGGTACTGCGGCAGACAAGCCGCCCTGCAGAGGGTCGAGGAGTTGAGGAAAACACCCAAGGGAAAGCTCCCCAATGTCCCAGATAAACTGTGTGAGGTGGTTATCGCTGAACTGTTCTGTCCCAATTGAGCGCCTTTCAAGCGGGCTCTGTGCTGCTTGAGCTGATACACGGCTGTGATAATTGCAAATCCTGCCATTCAGGAAAGTATTCTTTATTTGCTTATCTATCTTTAAGGATGTGGTTCTGGACTATGGACTCTTGCTAACCCCTGCTAAATTCATTACTTTACTAAAGGCTTTTTATTTTGATCTCTGAACTTAGTGCAAGTTGCACACTCATCCAGTCTTGGGCTTTTCAGAACCTTTTTTAAGATTTTTTTTTCTTTTTTTAAAAAACTTTTAACGTTCTCTGTTTTGTGCCTCTGTTTCCCTGCATTTCAGTATAGTTACAGTTCCTACTCCAGAGTACTCCTAATATATCTTTAAAGGAAACCAGGGGTTACTCAAAGGATCAAAATAGCAAATTCAGCGACTATCTAGTTATCTGCCACCTGCTACCCGCTTGGATTGCCAGTTCACCTGTATTTCTTCTTTTTAATAATCCCTTGTTTTGATTGTATATTTAATATTTAATTGCCTTGTTCATTTAACTCTATGCTTGTGTTTTACCTATGTTCAGAAGCTGATATACTGCTCGCAAACTCACACGTTCTGATCTGAACAGACCAGGAAGAGAGGAGAGCTGGAGCTAGCATTACCTGAAAGTAAATGGGAGTTAAAACAATCTAATTCTTCTAGCACATATTACCAAATTACCAAAAGTGTACAGCTGGTATAGCAATAGGAATAGCAATTCTTCTTTTTCTTTTCTTCAGACTATACGCTCGTCTCACTCTCCCTTCTGACAGTAACTGTAAACAAAAAAAAAAAATGTAAAATGCAAAAAACACAAGCCAGGCTGTACTTGGGTTGTAATGCTTTCTAGCCAAGTTGGGCTCATCTAAATTTGACGTCTCAAATTATTGCTGGCACATAAATATGTGTGTGTATAATATATATGTGTGTGTGTGTGTATGTATAGGGGATGCATGATGGGCATGAGTGTGATATGGCAAATATTGTCACTCCTTCAGAGTGAGCTCTGGATATCTCACGAGTGCCAAAGGCACGAGTGAGATATCCAAGCTCATGATGCAGGAGTGACAATATTTGCCATAGCACGATCTGCCCATCGTGTATTCGATATATACAATAGGGCCAAGAGTTTCAGAAGTTATATTATGCTGTCTTGTGTTCTGTTCCTGTTAATGTGTTTGCTCATTCTGTGTGTGAGCTTTTCTGAATGGGCTGGCAGTGTTATAAACTCTGAGAGACACTTGAGTGTGTTTTGCAATGCTAAATGAGTTAGTTTTAGATAGGAATGAGAAACATACTTTTGTGAAGCTGTATTGTTTAGCAGTCTGGCTGCAGTGAAGTTAAAAGCATCACAGTAATTGTAATGAACTGAGAGGCAGAGTGTTAGAACAGTTGATACTGTTTTCAGTGGTAATTAAGTTCGCTGCAGGCAGAGTGCAGAGTGTTCTGTGAAAGTGTGCTCTTTAGGATTCTGGCTGCAGTGAAGTTGAAATTGTCACAGTAATTGTAATGGGTGACAATCAGAGTTTGACGAACAAGTGAGAGTGTGTTTCAGTGGTAGTTGAGTTAGCTGCAGGCAGTAGTTTAGACTGTTCTGTGAAGCTGTGCTGTTTGTAATTCTGGCTGCATCAAGTTGAGAGCATCACAGTAATGAGCTGGAAGTTGGAGGGGGAAGATAGGTGTGTTTTGTAATGCTCACTGAGGCCCTGTCCACACTGCAGCCCGAAAACCCTTCTGTAACGTTACAGAGGGTGTAAACCGCATCGGCAGCGCTGTGCGTTTACACTGGTAACGTTACAGGAGGCGTTGTCGTAACCGTTGTGGAAACCACCTATGAGGTGGTTTCCACAACGGTTATGAAACTGGTCCTGCCCTGGGACCATTACCGGCGGTAGTGTGGACTGCCGGTAACAGTTCCCTGCAGGGCTCAAAGCGTAGCACAAGCTGCATTGTGGGATCGGGTGCTGCTGTAACAGTCGCCCGGATCCCATTATGTGGACCGGCGGTGCCGGTCAGGTAACGGACACTGCCAAGGTGTGGATGCACTGCACCGCTCCGCTGCCATAACGGATTGCATCCGTTACCGGGCGCAAGCGGTGTAGTGTGGACGGGGCCAGAGTTAGCTGTAGGCAGCAGTGAGACCTCTCAGGTAGTTCTGCATTTGTGTCTATGGTAACAGCACAGGTGTTTCTTTCATGCTGAGGGGAAAGCTGCCTAGGGTGATGATATCAGTGACCTTTTGTGACCTGTGTGTGTGTAAATGTCTCATATCATCACAGTAGAGCAGAGGGTAAAAATATCACACTGCAGTGGATGATACGCTGTTTTATCTCACTCATTTACCACTCACCCCTAGTGTGTGTGTGTGTGTGTGTGTGTGTGTGTGTGTATATATATATTTTAGGCCAAAAAACTCTGTTTAATGCATTAGTTAGGGTTGTTGCACAGCGACAAAAGTGAGGAAATTCGCTGTTAGGGTTGAAAACCCTAACTCCGAATTCAGCCCCCCAGCACCACACACACACATGCAAGTATGGGGGAGGACCAGGTCAGCACAACCAATGACAGACATCCAGCAGCAGGTGACAGAAATAACAAACAATTGTCTAAATGTACTACGAGACATCCCCACCCACCTGACCAGGTACTGCATGCTCAGTGGAGATCAACAGCAAAACTGAGGCCATGTACACCAAACGTACACATCCCTGATTGCAGCTGCACACAACGTACCACACTTAGTAGTTGCATGGCCTTACCTACCGATGCCCCACACCACAACTGGTACTGTGCCGTTAGTCAATATAAGTGCTGAAGATGCTTGATGACAGTTGTAGAAAGGTTTTAACACTAGTGAGTATACATTAATTAAGAGAAGTACATTAACTACAAGACACTAGCATGCTCAAGATAAAAGTAGTGTTACATTTAGTATGTGATTTACATAGTAGTACATTTACTGCAACTGTTTACTCAAGATAGAGAGGCTGATGTAAACGTATGGAAAAGCATTGCCTGTTCAACGCTATGAAATTCGTACTGCCAGTATCAGATGCATTCTTACTGATGAAGGTGTACTGCTGATGTACATACATAGACCTTCAGTGTGTTTCAATACTAAAGATGCAGTAAGTATTCTTTGTAAGAAACAGTGTAATTGCATGGATCAGGCCAAGCAACTTCTAAATATCATAGCACTACTGAGCCAACAATGACGTACCTGTATCGGAGATGTCTATAGGATGGATTTTCCTGTAGGCACTTACTGAGTATGTTGTACCTGAGAAAGACAATCTCATTGCATCTGTGATGACTACCTTATTCAAATAGTGATACATTTACTATTGTTGCAGTGAGTGATCTATGCCACTTATGGGCACAGTGTAATTTTTTTAACAGTTGTTTCATACTCAGGCTGTATGCCTAGTGTTTGGGTTTGCCACACTTCAGTCACTGATGCTATCAAAGTGATAACTATGTTAATTGTGGTACAACAGGAATCAAGTAGGTATAGTGTAGATATAAACAGAATGTCTTTTAGTATTGATTTAACTCGCAAGGGGATAAGTGTACTAGGACAGCAGGGGTTATTCTCTATCCCTGACTCTGTCAGTTATAATCACACTAAGGTTTCGATGACTGTAATGATCAAGTTACACTGTTCATCTTCATGAGTTCATATTCACAGCCATTCTCCACTAACTAGACAGTGTATGGTGTAACTGGGTGGGACACTGTGTTGCAAAGCTGCTGCAGTGCCAAGCAGAGGGAGAGTATCTACTCAAAGACAATTAAGCAATAAGGCATGACCAACAGTTATGTTAAATGGTCTGTTAATCACCCTGTAGGGGTTTAATGTTGAATGAGGTGTAGCCGACTGCCACATGTCGCTAGACAGTGATAAACTGACCATTAACATAGTACCTGGGAGTGGCTTATTGCTATCATAATAAAACTGTTTTTTTTTTAAACAACATTAAACCATGTTCATCATATGGTTAGGCTCTACATGTATCTTAATAAAAACTAAACATAAGGCTGTTAGAATGTTTACAGTCAATTAGAAAGCTGCATTTCTCAAACCCTTGTTATAATCAAAGATATTATACCTGTACAACTCCTTGGTCTTGCTCAACAATATTGCTCAGGTGGCCCACCACATGTGGTGTGGTCTGGTGTGGGGCATCAGTAGGTAAGGCCATGCAACTACTAAGTGTAGTATGTTGTGTGCAGCTGCAATCAGGGATGTGTACGTTTGGTGTACATGGCCTCAGTTTTGCTGTTGATCTCCACTGAGTATGCAGTACCTGGTCAGGTGGGTGGGGATGTCTCGTAGTATATTTAGACAATTGTTTGTTATTTCTGTCACCTGCTGCTGGATGTCTGTCATTGGTTGTGTTGACTTGGTCCTCCCCCATACTTGCATATGTATATGTGTGTGTGTGTGTGTGTGTGTGTGTGGTGCTGGGTGAATTCGGAGTTAGGGTTTTCAACCCTAACAGCGAATTTCCTCACTTTTGTCGCTGTGGAACAACACTAACTAATGCATTAAACGGAGTTTTTTGCCTCTAATTTCCCTTCTTTTTGAGAATGATAACGAGAGATAGTGAATGTAATGCAGCGGCGGGAGCGCGGGGCCCGGTGGCATAGCAACAGGAACAGCAACGCAAACAGAAGCGCTAACAGTGGTGCACATGGTAACACAAGCGCGAATGAGAACAGAAAGGGTAACACACATGGTGGCGTAGACGGGAACGGTCTACCAGGTGATGTCTTGTCACATAGTAACATGGTGCCTGCAAACAGAAATGTCAATGGGCATGGTGACGCAAAGTGAAACAGAAAGAGAAATAGTACTGTAGACACAAATGGTGAAAAATATCAGAAACGCAAGCGCAAATGAAAACGCAAAGGATAACGCACATGGTGGCGTAGACGTCAACGGTAAGTGAAACGGGCACGGAACCGCAAGCGGAAAGGGCAACGGTAACAGTAATGTAAGCACACAGGCTGGTTTTCCCCAAAAGCTGCATAGAGAAAGACAGTGAGTACAAAGAATGTATGCATAATAATGGGTATCGGAGCAGATAATGAGGACTTGGAATACTAAATAGGTTATATCTCAGGAACTGTACGACGTAGAAAAGAAATGTAAAAGTCATATGATTATGACTGTCCTGGCTAGTTTTGTACTTGGCCCCCATTGGGGGCTAAGCATTTTTGCGACGAAAAGTCCGCATCTCACACCGTTTCGGAGATACGGGCCCTGAAAGGCGCGGCGAACGCCGTAATGTTATCCTATGGGGGGGAAAAAAGAGAAGTTCAGAGCGCCATAACTTTGCCTCCCTGTAATATTTTGTCACCAAACCACCAAAAGGCACATCTGTGGGCTGTTGGCTGTCTTCCCTCCAAATTTCAGGAAAAAAGACCAAACCGTTATTTTGCAGCAGGGTGCCAAAGGATTCCTGTAATGCGTCGGGCGCCGTAATGTTATCCTATGGGAAAAACTGTCAACTTTGGAGTGCTGTAACTTTGCCGCCGTGTAATATTTTTTCAATACAACACTGAGAGGCACATCTGTGAGATGTCGGCTGCGTTCCTTCCAAATTTCAGCCCAAAACTCCCAACTGTTCTTTTGCAGTGCAGTGCCAAAGAATTGCTGTCATTTTCCCACAGACTAGAAAACTACTGTCGCAATTTGGGAAAGCTTTCGTAAACATTTGCGACACTTTCGTGAGCACGAAAGTACTTTGCGAAAGTACTTTTTCCAGAAATTTGAAAAACATATTTCTGGGGTGTTTTACCCCAAAGTAAAGACATGGCTAGCATCCTCAGGGTCCGACTAGGTGAATACAAAAATAATTAGTTTGCTAGAGGGTCCCAAATTTAAATGGCAAGCATTTTTCTGATCACCAACTGAAAACAAAATGGCGGATTTGCGAAAGTAAAAATGCATTTGCGAAAGTGTTGAACTTTTTGTTAACTTTTCCCATTGACTTATAATGGGAAATTGTTTTTTGAATAACTTTTGAACCGCTTAATATTTTTTCACCAAATCTTGAAGGCACATCGTGGGACCGTCCGCACTTTCCCTGAAGATTTGGGGCAGTCGGCGCAAACCGTACGACCTGTCTATGCGCGCCACTCATAGAATTCCTGAAAAAAGCGTGAAACACGTGTGCAAATCACGCTTAATAACTCCGCAGCCGTGTATCCGACCGGTGCGAAACTTGGCAGATGCCAAGGCCTCTGGTTCTTGATCGTGTATTCCAAATTTCAGGCAAATCCGTCAAACAGTTGCAAAGTTATTAAGGTGCAAAATTTTGGGGTTTAACATAGAAATGGCTCCTCAACCCTAACTATGCCATAATATATATATATGTGTGTGTGTGTGTGTGTGTGTGTGTGTGTGTGTGTGTGTGTGTGTATGTATGTATGTATATATATGTATGTGTGTGTGTGTGTGTATGTGTATATATGTGTGTGTGTGTGTATGTATGTATGCATATATATGTATATGTGTGTGTGTGTGTGTATATGTGTGTGTGTGTGTATGTATGTATGTGTATATATATATATATATATATATATATATATATATATATATATATATATATATATATATAATATAATATATATAAAACGAAGAACCTCTCATGCGCAAACACTGAGGCAAGGGTTACCCCAAAGGGCAATTGGCTGGGAAGCCAAGTTTCAAGAAAATACAAAATCACACATGCCCACACAATGCAAAGCATCATGGGCTGCATATGCAAATCACCACAGAATGTTATGCTGGTCCAGCTTTAAGCAGAAATGCATGGTGCCAAAAGGCCTCACACAGTTTGCAAAGGGTGCTAACAGAAGACATAGACACGTGTTTCGTCCTACCAGGATTCATCAGTATGCCTCATCTGTTTGACACCCCAGTGAAATGGACCAGCTACCCTTAAGACAGTGTGTCTTGGATATGTTGTGGTGAACCCATTAAAATAAAAAAACTATTTAAAAAACAAAGAATCTCTATGCTCAAACACTGAGGCAAGGGTTACCCCAAAGGGCAATTGGCTGGGAAGCCAAGTTTCAAGAAAATACAAAATCACACATGCCCGCACAATGCAGTGTGTGTGTGTGTATGTATGTATGTATGTATATGTATATAATATTAGTATATGTATTTATAAAATGGGTTGATAAAATCATAGAAATTCCACTAACATGATTGGACAGAATGCATCATATGACCGTGCATTATTTCCCAACGACCGCACACCTCCCATTACGACCGCACGCCTAAAACTACTTTCTAGCCCACAGAACCCTCTAACCGGCAGTGAGATCACTCCACACCTGGCACACACAGGCTGCCACACAAACACACACAGGCTGGCACCCACAGCAGTAACTAAAATGTGCTGTATATAGCTGCCCCCACACAGCTCTAACTAAAGTCTGTATAGCTGCCCCACACTAGGTACAATTATGTGGTTGATCCTGCCATAATTGTTAAACAAAAACTCATTAACAAAAAAAAAAAAAAGCTTATCTAGTTGATCCTGCTATTTTCACACTGTATCATGGTGGAATCACTTTTACTTTTCTAGCTCTAGTATGCACTGACCGAGCAAAGTTAAAAACGGCAATGAAATTGCTGGCAGACGTTTAAAACAAATCATGTTGTCTCCCAAAAACACATGTAATCTCTCTTTATGTTACTATTGTTCTTTTTTTTTTTTTTAAGAAGCCTGTAACTGTAATGGGGGCTACACAATCGGGTCGTCTGTCTCTGTATTGTAGCGTGACCGAGTGGTTTTATTGCCAGTTCAGGACGTGCTGGCAGAAGCTTGAAAAGAAGGTATTTTACTTTTAGACGCTGCGTAAACTCCTTTTTATTTTGAGGTTCCTCATATTTCTACAAAATGAAGCCGCTGTAGAAAGCAGACAGCGAGCGAGTAAGCTACAGCTTCAGAAGGGCAGACGGAAGCGTGAGCGAGAGTTGCAGCTTCCGTCACCCCTTCTAGAGCTGCTGGCTTCGCCTTCCCTGTCTGCTCTCATAGTCGGTGGCTTCCTTCTGCAGAAATATCAGAAACCTTAAAATAAAAAGGACTTTACACAGTGTCTGGAAGTAAAATACCTTCTTTTGAAGCTCTGCCAGCACGTCCTGAACTGACAATAAAACCATTCGGTCACGCTACATTACAGAGACGGATGACTCACTCGTTCAGCCCCCATTACAGTAGGAAACTTCATTCAAAAAGTGAAGTAACATAAAATTGGGGGATTACATAGTTTTTAGACATAAAATTCCGTGTGTTTGAACCTCTCCTACCAGGTCTGTAACACAGTTTACACTGCTTGATAAGACTACAGTACAGAAATAAAACTGAAAGGGATTAGAGCGTAACACACTCTGACAATAGCAGCCTCGTGAGTATATCAGAGCGCGACCGCACACCTAAAAGTGGGTTATCTACTACATATTTAGCTCTAAAATTGCTATTAAGTAGATCACAAAAAAGGGACTATACTTTCAGTCCAAATTTTACTTCTAAATGATAGGTTTTCTAGGATTTTCAGTGTCTACTTTTGATTGGACAAGCAAGTGTTAAAACAAACCTCCCTTTCTGCTAAGGAACAGAGGAAGGTATAGCTACAACCAGTACTAAACTGTTAAATTAAAACCCAGTATTAAGTTGATAACTGGAATTCTTGCTGCTAACATCTAGTACGTATTTTATTGCACGTATTGTATTATATTTGCTAAACTGAGAATTGATGCACTTGCAGACTTAGGCTGACCTCCCATCTCCACTTATATGTTGTATGCTGCTCCATGCTGCTGCATGTTGGCCCATATACATATATATGTGAACACTGCTTGTCATTTGTTGAGAAAATATAGATATCTGCAATTCAAGATAAACCGAAACGTGTAGATTGTTGGACTGTTAGATTGCTGTATTATTATACGGGCAACTTTTACCAGCTTTTTGTGTATTTGTGGTTCTAGTCCCCTCAGAATCACTCTTTACACTGTGTCACTTATCTATCGGCAATGCCAGCTACAACCCATAGCAAGAACTCATGCACCTCTTGTGCATATGATATGGACCCGGGCAAACTAAAGTCCAGATTGAGAGGAGGAGGAAAGCATAAAGGACCCTTCTCATTAAAAATTCTGGCCATGAAACAACTGGGTAAAAATAAAAACACAATGAACAAAAAGGGCTGTTGCTTGAAGAAGATTGATAAACCCCTAGTAGACAAAATGGCAACAGGTAATGAAGCTTTACAGCTGGTTTCCACACCTAAACTGACCTCCCCAAACAGGGACATCAGAAACATTTTTTAGCCCTATCCCACTTAGGCAAGGTATACCGAGACAAGACTCTGCTTCCCTACAAGCCCAAATGGAAAATAAAAATAATACCAACAACAGTGACTTACACAGATTTAAAGGATTTGAGGCAGAGGATAGTAGGGATGCAAATATAGATTTCTCCAAAATATTTCACTACCTGTCGGCACTGGATCTAGAGGTCCAATCCCTAAGAGAATCCCTAGTAACAAAGGAAGCTATCAGAGAAAACTACGGAACTGATGTCCCATTACCTCTCCAAAAAGCTAACATTTTGCTAAGATCCCAGCATCTAGGGGATAACTTGAGCTGTAATAAAAAAAATCACACCAATCTAAATCTAAACCAGGACAGTAGCCCCTGTAATAATCTCAGTTCTTCTATAGAAGGCTCCATGAAGCCCAATCTCCAGACACCACTGAATGCTTCCCAGGGAACTCCTTTTAGAAACTACAGTTCACATTCGTGGACAATGAGCCCTGAGGGTCAGGAAGACTCATTCTGCAGAGATATTGAGGGAATCTCAAGAGAAGTCTTAACAGCATTAAGGGACCCAGTTAAAGCCAATATCTTGCTGTTCAAAAAGCTAGTAGAATGCAAACAAGATGTTTCTTTTATTAAAGGAGTGTGCCTGGAGAATAGGTTAAAACTGGAACTAATAATTGAAAACAAGCTATCAAACAAAGAATATAATATTGATACTATGAACAAAGAATCGGACACCCAATACAGCCACCTAGGAAACAGCGGAAACCGCACAAACAATTCTTGCAATTTACAGACCAACTTCAAGTTGAGCAAATCTAACTGCTCAATAAAATCTTCAGAATATGACGCAATAGCCCAAGGGGACACCCTTGGAACAGATTACTACAGTACTAGCAATAGTAACTCTGAGTGCATTATGCTCCCAGCAGCTGAACTCAGAGACAGCAGCATCTGCAGGGGCCCTCAAATACGCACATTTGTGTCGCAAGGGAGAAATACAGGAAGCATCAGATAGCAAGGACAAGAGCATCGGGGAGACTAGTATCCCCCAAAAAATAAAGATAATAGCAGAATGGATATAGCTCAGGATATCCCCCTACCCTCTCATTGGAAAAAAGGATAGAACTAAAATGTCCACAAACTAACTAATGAGGTATCACCTGTTAAGAGCAATATTTTTATTAACACACATCTCAAAGGGGAACCAAGATTCAGCACAACAAAACAGAGAAATACAAGGAAAAACACAATCGGGGACAAAAAATCAAAAGAAAATAAGATCAAAAATTCAATACAGACAAACAAAAACCAAAGGAAGATCGAAGTACGGCAAATACAGAGAACCTGACAAAAAAAAACAGAAAATCCAGAACCCCCAGAGGTAAATAATTTAAAAAAGGGAAGTGCCAGCACTAACTCCAAGGTGATGATAGGACCTGAAAAAAGTGACAGTCCAAAAACCAGTGATCTTTTTCTACAAAAAACTATGGGCTCTGACTTTGCTCTACCCCTGTTCGGGGTATCCTGTATGCCCAATGAATCACAAAGAAAACTAACAGATTCAGTAACTGCTGTATTGTCCTCCGTATTAAAGGGATGCTGTATTTTGAAAAACTCAATCAGTGTTACAAGACCAATTCCGAGGAATAACTGGTTCTGGTGGTAACTGATCAGTTTTATATACTAAAAGCAATTGCACTTAAAGCAATAGCAAATTTAGAGGGTATGGGTATCAAAGTGGGTGAAGTTACCACTCTAATGGACCTCTTGCCAGAATATTACAATAATCAGACTTGCTCAAAGGTTAGCAAACAGGACATAGTCATTTCAGCCTTTGGACTGAAATTATCATCAAAAGATCCCAGAACCAGTTTAAGAGGCAAGATGACTGACTTTCTCAATATTTGTTTGGATATCAATATTAGCACTCACAATATAGGGACAGTAATAAGACTAGAGCCTGATGGGCAAGTCATATTCCATGTCAATGAATCCTTCATAATCAAGGAGCTATTGAAGAAGCAGAGCACACTGGATAAACTCGGAATACACTTTGTCGTAGAAAATGAGGATGTATATGCTCAGGCAAACCCTGGTAGTGTCTATACAGCTCCCAAGAATTGGGAATACCTAATAGAGACATCAGATATATTTGAGCTATTAGCTACCCCCAGACCAATGACAGTCCAAATCAGACAGTGTGGGGGAGGGGAAACCTCGGACTCAATCTAGGATTAGGATCACCATTGGAGATATTACTGAAAATGGCTCAGCCAAAGCAATAACTCTGGACAAGAATACATTTAAAATATTATCTTGGAATTCCTCAGGGCTGAGTGCAAAAAATAAGTGATCCAGACATATCTAACTACCTGAACCAATTTCATGTTATTGGCATACAGGAAACTTGGGCCTTGGGAAATCTCCTTCTAAGTGGCTATAAGGCTTACTGTAAAAAGCTACCAAAAAAAATACTATGGGTGGGGAACTGGAGGATTGGTCATATTTATAAAGCTAAATAGCAATATTGTAACAGAAAAAATTATAACTCACAGTTCTAGTATTTTAGCAGTAAAAATAATAGGGAAATCACTGAAACAAACGTGGTTCATGATAAATGTCTATGCTCACCCATCAGGAAGCCATTGTGGAGGTACCAACTTCCTAGGCTGGTTAGAAAAATTAATTATTAGTATACAAACAGATCACCCAACTGCAAATCTAGGGATTTTTGGAGATTTTAATGCAAGGAGGGGCAAATTACAAGGTTGCTCAGAAGACCTGTCGGAGGCACTGATGTCCCTCCAGCACCCATCTCTGAATACAAGAAGAAACTTCAGAAACCTAATTACCAATGAAAGAGGAGTAATGTTACATAGAACAATGAACAGGAACAATATGCTGCTTCTAAATGGCCGGTCCAATACTGACCCTGAAGGAGAATACTCATTTGCAGGAGCAAAGGGCTCTTCTCTAACTGATTACATGTGGGTTAATTTTAATCTATTCACTAGGAGCATGCATTTAAAATTAGTTCCCAGAGCAGAAAGCGAACATAAGGCTTTGGAATTAGAAATTGGGCATGGGGGACTTCTTTACTGACAAAGGAACCAAGGCCCCCCAGAGTGATGTCTAAGAGAAGGGGTATTGAGTGGAATTTAATAATGACTGAAAATGTCATGGACCACCTAGAGAGCACAGGGATTTTGTCAAGATTAGCAACATTGGCAGACCAACCTATGGACCCTTCACTAACCCATGAATTTAATTCCATTATAAATATTATAGCCACTATAAAAACAAAAGAGGCAATTATAAAAGAACAAAGGGTGAAAATGGTACAATAAAGACTGTCAGGTTGCAAGGAAACTACTGAGCAAAAAGTTTAGAGTCATAAAACAGTTTCCAAGTAAGAATAACAACAAATTAATGAACAAAGCCAGGAAAGAGTATAGGGAGACTCTAAATAGAAAGAAGCAGGAATACATTAAACAATTATGGAAAGAACTTTACATTGCGGTTCTCAACAGGGACAATAAAACCTTCTGGGACATTGTAAGTTCCGGAATGGGTTATCACTCCCGTATCAATACACACATTGAAGCAGATATATGGATAAAGCATTATAAGTTACTGTTTTGCAGGGAAGACCCTGACTACCTTGCTGGGCTAACAGAATCCAAATACGAAGGTAGGAAACAAAGCACAGATGCTGAAATTACACAATCAGAGCTAGAGGGGGCTCTAAATTCATTTAATAAAAGAAAAGCACCCGGGCCAGATGGGGTACCACTAGATGTAATAGAACTAAACTATTCTGGATTCCTTTCCTACTCAAATTCTTTAATTACATTTGGAGACCAGGGGATATTCCCAAAAGCTGGAAACTAAATATTGTCGTACTAGTCTTTAATAAAGGCAACAAAAAGGACCCGAGCTTCTACAGACCCATTAGCCTATTGGACTCCTTAGGAAAGGTCTTCACTAAAATCCTAAATAATAGATTGGTGATATGGGCTGAATCAAACAACATTATAGCTGAAGCCCAGGCAGGATTTCGTAGAAGCTACTTTACAACAGATCAAGTTTATGTTTTAACTCACCTGATTCATAATTGCAGGATTATCAAAACAAAAAAAAAATTGTGCCTTTATAGATCTCAAATCCGCTTTTGATTGGGTTAACAGACCTTTACTCTGGGACAGACTTGGTGAACTGGGGCTTGATCCATCCCTACTGGAGATGATCAGACTCATTTATAAAGACAAATACACCAGCTGGCCTTGTGGCGTTGAGGGCTGAGGCGCTGGACATCACACCTCGCGCCACGCCGGGAACGAGCCCGGGCTGCTGGGGGTCAGCAGTGGGGGGGAAGAGATTGAGCATCCGCAGGACTGCTCTCTCGACCCGGGGAGGGTTGGTGTAAAGCATTTGCTCCTGGAGCAACCTCTGGTGGGAGCCGGGGGGCACTCAGTGTGGCAACGCAGTGGATGCGCTAAGGGGGTGGAGTTTGTGGCTCTACATTGCCTTGCGGGCCGCACTCCGAGGGAATAAGAAAATAGCCGGAAAAAGAACCTCACACCCTTCGGTGAGATGATGGTGGCCTCAGGGACTCTGCCCACATCCCAACAGCCGGCCCGGCGCACCCAGGATCATCCTCCACCCCCGATCCGATGACTGATCAGGTAGGCACTTCACACTTAAGGAGTTACTGCCACGGAGGGCGGAATCAGCCCCACAGATGGTACCGGGGTCGAGCCTGCCTGGAGGTCGTTCGGGGGAGGGGATCATGGGAGAGGCGAGGGTTCAAGCTGGGAGTAGGGTGGTTGTCGAGAGGTTCTCCTGAAGGATGTCCGAAGAGTGTGTGAAGAAAGAAAGTTTAAAAAAAAAAAAAAAGACAACTACACCAGTATCGGGTACGGTAACTCAGGGGAATTAAGCACTTGGTTCACAAACAATATAGGAATCAAACAAGGCTGCACACTAGCCCCACTATTGTTTAATCTTTATTTTGGCACTGTCCCACATGACCTGTACAACTCTGACTTCCACCTACCAAAAATAGGGACAAGAATGGTCCCTTATCTGGCTTATGCAGATGACGTTGTACTTTTATCACTTAGTCATCTGGGCATGTGCAGAAGCATAGGAAAATTCCAGCTTGAATGTAAAAATGCTGATTGATGGTTAACCACAACAAAACAAAGGTTTTACTGTTTGGGGTAACAAGAGAGGGTATATAACTATTACATTAATTCTTTCAAGATTCAGGTGGTAAAAAACTTCTGCTACCTAGGGCTTATGGTAAGCCAAACCGGATCATGGAATTCCCACCTAAAAAGCATTAAAAGTAAGTTGGTAGGATTTTTTCCAATCATATCAGCATTCTCGTATAAATATGGGGGGCGATCTGTAGATGGAATACTAAGAGTGGCAAGAGCCAAAATCAAAAGCCAAATACTTTACGGGGCTGAATTATGAGGACATGAACTAAAAGGGTCCACGGATTTTGGCTTAAACAAATTTTACGAAAAGATACTGTGTTTACCGAACAGTGCCCCTTCTGTTTTGGTCAGGACTGAAATTGGAGAGCGATCCTTGGAATGTGCTTGTGTGCAGAGATAAATAAATTACTGGATTAAGATATTCAGAATGCCCCCTGACAGATTACCTCGAATGTGTTTGGAAGAGGCAATTCTTTACCCACATTCCAACAATACTTTCTCCAAGTATGATGGTCCTAGAAGAACTCATCAAACCATATGAGCTTTTATACATAGTCACCGATTGTCTAAGGCTTCCCATTGAGTACACCAAAACAATAATAAACAACAAAATTAAAAACAGTTTAGTCCAAAAAGACTTAGAGGCCTGCTGATAATCCAAAGCATGTCCATGGATATCAAAAAACAAAAGAGAACACAAGTTTGAAAAATACCTCCATATTTTACATTCCCCTCGGGAGAGGACCCTTTTTACCAGGTTCTGCTTTTAGGTATTTGATAGTAACAAAAAAATTGGACTATATATAGGGGAAAAGAATAAGGAATACAGGTGTAAGTGCGGCTTGGGAGAAGATGACTTAGTGCACCTAGTGATCTTATGCCCCCCTTTATGAGAAACACAGGTCCATTTGGCTGGGCAATATACTAAAATCACAATCCTACCAGCCAATGCAATTACTGATATATCTATTTACAAACACAGACCCCGTAATTCTGAGCTCCGTGGTTTCTTTCCTTAAAATAATTGACCAGAGAAGGCTTCATTTGACTGGATAAATTCAAACTGATCATTAAAAGGACTGAGCACAGAGAACAATCATAGATATAATATTAACAAGTCCTAACCAAAACTACAAGATGCTCACTCATGAGCAATCAATGAATGTCAGTAAAAGTACCATCTGGTGCAATCCAATGAATATTACCTGTTTTTATAAATCATCTTTTCGGAATAATCAGGCGACAATTAACAGTGGGGCCACTACTGCAAAGGTTAAACTTCTTGCTGTGGATTCTATAAGTTTTAAATGATTTTAGTACCTTGATTATTATAAGATTATAGTTACTTTTATGAAACAAGCCGATAGTATTTTAACATGTAATAAGTTTTTATGCCATCCTGTATGTAGAATACTTTAACTATTTAATTGTTTTTCTCTTATTTATTTATTTATTTGTAATGGCAATGTTGCCGATCAATAAACTTGAACACATAAATTAAAGAAACATTAAGTATTGTTCATATTTTTCATTACAAGTGTTTCTTTGCTGATTTAAAAAAAAAATCCTCCTGTTTTTACCTGCTTATGAGGAAAATCTCTGCTGCTTACCCTGACAGAAGCTGCGTTTACATGATCTGCACCATTGCAGGCGGTGCAGGTGTGTTGCACCAGTGCAGATCCTGGTGTGTAAACACCTGCCGGAGCATTTTAACTCGCTCTGTCGCAGCTTACAGTGATCCATGTTTTGTTGTAATCATGTACTGATGCAGTCGTTTTATGCTAGCATGTAAACAAGCTACTCCAGCTCTACTGGTGCACCTCACATCAAGTCATGATTTCAGATTCTTTGTGCCGCAGGAGATGCCAAGTTAAAAACAATAGTAGTGTGCATACTGTGAGCTTGATCTTGGTGAACTCTAAAATAAAATATGCAGTAAGTGTTTAAAACCCATCTGAGTTGAGTATGCATTGGTTCTATATTTGAGCAATGCGCAGTGACGTGAACTGAAAGGTTCTTGGCTGCTTTACATCTTAAAAGCTGATTGCAAATTGTGATTTAATTGGGGTGCAGTATACTGCCTTCAAAAATCATTCTAATCATTAAAGATGCTGTTTTGCACAAGAGTGTGCCAGAGTACTTGTGGAGTACACTTTGATGTATTTTCTGGGTCTAACCTTAAAAAAAAAAAAAAAAGATGACTGAGCAAAACAAAAGTAGATAAGGAAATACGCCAACATTTTAAATGCAACATAAACTTCTAAAGAAGCCACTTTTGAGACTGTTCATTAGCAAATACTGGGACCATATTTGTTTCTGTTGAGACTTGTGTCTTTTTATAGGATGTGTGTAGTTGTATATGTATTGTATATCTTTACTTGTATATTCAGACTTGTAAATGGCACTGGGCATACTCATGCTAATGCTTTTTTTTTTGTTGTTGCATCTTTTCTCCGCCTTTCCTGCCCTTCCGGCTGGCCACTCTTTTGTGCCATACAGTGTTAACCCCTGCCCACCAGGCTATCCCTGTTGACATCCATTCCATCCTCACTTTTGTCTCACATCCCCGACAAACCTGAGTAACCCTTCCGAGGCCCCTCCCCCTGCAAGAGGGCACAGAGGAAGGGAGACTGTTTCGCCGCCTTGACTGGGGAGCATGGCGGAAGGGGGTTAGGAGGATAAGAGGGGGTGCTGCGAGGGAAATGAGATGGCCATCATCTGGCAGCCAGATGGGTGATTGCCACTTTTCTTGGTCCTCCCACATTCGTGTCGCCTCAGCAGCATCCTGGAAGTGGAGACGTTTGGCAGTGTGTGGTGGTCCACACTGCTTAATTCGCCTCCGCTAGCCACTTCCAGGAGCCATTAGTAGAGCGGTCCAGCACTGCCCACCTGTTCCAGGAGGGAAGCATCCACAGCACGTCCTTACTTCCTCCTTACCGGCCTCCTCTCCTGATGTCCGGGCTTGGGGCGATGCTAATACTTTTGTGATGTTATTTTGATATGGACACTTTTAAATTGAGGTCTAAATGCTTGTAAACCAATGACTAAATACGGAAAAGTGAGAAGGGCATGGAGAGTTAACGAGAAATATCCTATATAGATAATATGTGACTGTCTAAGAGGAGCAAAAGCACGTTCAGGCAATTTGAAACTTATGTTTGTATCTGCAGCTCCACATGCAGGTAGAATGAGAGAATAGGAACATTTCTCCCCTGGCTGTTATTCAAACAGTGCAAATTAGTGCTGTTTCTGGATTACCTGCTTCCCCGCCCCAATGGAACTACAAAATGCAAGATGTGTTGTCTGCCATCTTGCAATGCTGCACCAATCTCCTCGTGTAAACGGAGGTTGCCAGCAGTGTGAGTGGAGCAGCAGGAAAGCGGCACAGATTAAAACACAACTGCCAGGTACATGTAAATGCACGTAGAGATAAAACTAAGTATCTGGCTCCACATGAGGCCTTGGTTGTATATGTGGCCAGTATGTTACAAGAAGAGCATTCTACCAGTGGAATTACGCAGAATTTTGAATCTATGTATTCAACAGTAAGCATTTTATATGCTGAATATGGGGCAAGACAGACAAAAGAAACAGGATGAAGAAAGGAGGCAACAATACTGTATAAACAAAGAGAAATGGTGGGGAAACAAAGTTACATAGGTAGGGGCAGACCCAAACTGCTTCAGTGCATTCTTTTTTATTTTCAAATTAAGTATGTTTTATTTATTTAAAAATAACAATTAGTTATCACATACCTTACAGTGACGTAGTAACATACGGTACAAACTACATACCATACCCCCTCCCCCAACCCTTGGTAAATTATATTGCACAGAGGAGTAAAAAAAAAAGGAATGTCAAAATTATAGAAACCATTTCTCAGTAATAATAATGCTACAGTACCAAAGAGGATAACCAGGCTTCTAAAGGGCCCCATCGATGAACATAATTAGGAAGAATATTCCTCATGGAAGCTAACATTCTTTCCATTTGTAGAATCTGAAGTATTTCCCTGTGCCATTCTATAATGGAGAGAGTATTTTTATCCATCCAATGGTGTAAAATAATCTTCTTAGCTACCATGGTAATTAATATAAAAGTGCTTATTCCCCCTTAGATCATAGTCGTCTGGGCCCAAAATGCAATTGACTTTAGAGAAAAAGTCTGTAATTCCCAAATTAGGATCTAATAATGCTTTTATTTCTCCCATAAAGGTTGTGCTTTAGGGCAATCCCATAGAATATGTAAGTATACCATGATCTTGATTACATCTAATACAAACTGGCAAATTTAATATTCCCCACTTATGTAGTTTAAAGCTGTATTGTAAATACTATGTATAGTTTTATATTGGGTAAAATGATAACCATCAAATTTTATAAATCTGTGACTGTTTGACCAAATAGATTTCCAGTGTTGTTCAGATATCGACTGATTGAAAATTTTGAACCAAGATTGGGTTGAGGAGCCATATCTATAAGCCCACATCTGTTGTATTTCTTTATACAGTTTAGAAATGGCATGCTGTTCTATAGATAAATTAAACAGAGTAGATAGACCATCAGATTTGGCTTGAATAAACCTTAGATTGCCTAATTTAGAAAAAAACGTGCCGAATTCGATGGTATAGTAACCTATCTTTCTTGGTTAAATTATACCTTGTTTTCAAGGTCAAAAATAAATCAATAATTGCCCTTGTATCAACTGTAAAGGACTTTCTATACCATTAGATTGCCACCTGATGTCTGATAATGTTTTCCTCTGTATTTTTAAATTTTGGATTTAATCAAAGGGGTTGATCCCAAGGATTAAGGACAGAACATTTCAAACTCTTTTGTAGTTGTTTAAATATCTTTCACCTGTAAGGGAAGGTTAGAAGATTTAAGAAAAATTAGCACCTTAGGCTGCATACCATGTTTAAGATACACATCCTTTTCGATTTGTAACCAGAGTGGAATATAAAAAGATGAATGGGTGGGTGGCTGGACCGGTGGCACTGAGGGTTGAGGCACTGGACGCCACACCTCATGTTACGCCGGTGACCCGGGTTCTGGGACGCCCCTGGGTCAGCAGGGGCGAGAGAGGACTGAGCGTCAGAGGACTGCTGTTCTCTCTTGGGAGGAGGGATAGCTGTCCCGCCCGCTGATTGCTCTCTAGTGACAGCTGGAGGAGGATACGGGTCAGGAAGCTCGAGCCAACATATGAGTTGGGGAGGGAGGGGTAAGGAGAAAAACTAGGAAATCAAGCCTACTGTCCCCAGGAGTGGTCCCAGAATCTGGATTGGATCTCCGGGGAGAGGGAGAAGCCAGCAACCTCCCCCTGGCCCCACCGCAGGGGGCAATCCACAGGGGAATTTCTAGAACCACCTAGTACGGGAGCGTCAAAGAAAGAGTCCCTCTGTTCAGAGGGCCGAAGCCACCTGCCATGGCTCAGAGGATCAAAAAAATGTATATTAAAAAAAAAAAAAAAAAAAGACTAATGTGCCTGCCCCTGGTTTGCTCAACAAAAATATTAGAGCTTTGTGCAGCATGGTAATAGCCATAAAAATTCTGGGTCAACTAATCTGCCTAATTGTTTAGGAGTAGCAAGTCTAAGATATCAATTTACCTGAAGGTAAAGAAAGTGCAGACATGCTGGGGTTCTGCGCGAAGATTTGCCAGCATTAATGGGCCTGAAACCTAAGGGGCGGCTATAAGTTGAAGCCTGTGCCCGGGCAGTGTACGACCCCCCAAAGAGGACACCTGCAGGGCAAGTGATATTCTGATTCCTCAATTTCCAGGACAGACAGGAGATGGAAGGCGTATAAAGGTATGCCTGAGTTGAAATTTGAGGGAGCACGACTGTTCATTTCCCAGGATCACTCTGCGAGGGTCGGTAAAAAGAGGAGGAAATTTAACAAAGCGATTGCTGTCTGTCAACGCTTAAAGTTGGAATAGTATATGATTTTCCTGGCTACAATGAAGATTAGGCATGAAGGAGCAATGTATAGCTTTTGGGAAGCAGAGAAAGCAAATAAATTTGTGATGGAGTTGTAAAAGAAGATGGGCTGACTGCTCTGAAGGAAAGAAGGAGAGCCCATGTTGGTTTGGTGGAGAAGATGTGTGGTTTGCCCTGTAAATAGTTGCAGACATTATGCAGAATGTCGAGTTAAATTTGGTTGCAGTAGTTTGGAGGGAGGAATGGAGATTGCCTAGCCCGGACATTGCCTCAGATGTTAGAGGGTTGCAGCCGAAGGGAGTTCTCCTTTAAGAGCGTCTGGCTGGATTGAAAACTTCCTCGTCTCCCTGCGAAATAATCAGGACTGTGCCTGGAGAGGAAGAGGTGAAGCAAGGAGAATGTACCGAGTACGAACTTCCTGAGTCTGATCTCAAGGACCGTTTGTAAGTGGGGACATATGCAAGTACAGACTCTGTGCCATTGATCTGGAGGGCCACGGAGACCAGATCCGCGAGGGGGGTCCTGCACGTTGAAACTGACTCGTGCAGCCTAGCCTGGTGGAGAGGAAAAAGGTACGCAGTCTTGCTTTGTCGCTTGGGAGAGAGAAATCTCAATACTGGAGCCGAAAGGAAAGGATGGGTGGGAGGGGGCCTAACGCTAATAGGAGTTTAAAAATCTGGTGGTATCGGAGGGAGGGTGATGAGACACGACCGCCGCAGTCCCAAATCTTGGAGAGGTCACTGAGAAGGGACATGAGGAGGGGGGAGAAGGGGAAATCTTTTAAAAGTGGCCTATATATCGTTGGTCCCTCGTGCTACCAATGAGTAGGGTAATGAGAATCAACTGCCGAGGGGGGGCCTGCGTGCTATGTCTAAATTGCGGGGCCTAGCCTTGTTAGTTGGGAGGGGGGGAATAGTGAAGAATAAGAGAAAGGCAATCTGAATAAACTGAATGTGGGGGCAGAGACACATGAATGATGTTATATATTAGAGTGACTGCAAGAGGGAAGGGAAAGGCCAGTGAAACGGTAAGAGGGGTTATCTAGAGGAAAGGGCAGGGGATTAGGCACTATACCATTCTTGCTGGAGTGATGAGAAAAGGGAACAATAAGGGATTAAGTCTAACTATGTGCCTAATGGGATGGAGGATTGAGGGATAGGTGGTAAAAAGAATGTAATAACCCGGAGCGGGGGAGAAAAGGTTGATCAAAATGTTTTTTGTATCAAGCCCTTTACCATAAGGAACAGAACATACTAATTGTAGTAATGTTGTATGTTATGAAAGGGGGAAGCGGAGACTATAATGTACATAGGTTGGGGGGGGGTAAAGTTCAAATGTTATATGTTATGTCTTTAGTTGTAGAATTGTATGTCAAGTCCACAATAAGAGATAAAATACGAAAAGAAATACTACATATTAAGCTGGCTATGGAGTTGAACTCGGGTTCAAAGATGGGAGAGCTCCGGCTGTTACTAGTAAGATGGATCAGAAGGAGAGGGTGAATGTTGTCTCGTGGAATGTGCGAGGCATCTCTTCCCCGATCACACGTACCAGTATTCTAACAGCCCTCAAGAAAGTGCGTGCTCAGGTTGCCTTATTACAAGAGACACACTTAACTTAAAAGAGCACCAGAAGCTGGTGAGGAATTGGGTTTGGTCTTGCCATGCTGCCTCCTTCTCTTCACATAAGAGGGGGGTGGCAATACTGATACACAAGCACCTCCCATTTAAGGTTACAAGAGTGGTGCAAGATAAAACTGAGGGCAGATATGTGTTTGTCGAGGGAATACTGCATGAGACACAGGTTACATTTGGGAGATATATATGCCCCCACTGTGTTGAGCCTCGCTCTCTAAGAATATTCTAGATTTGCTTACAAGGGTACAGTTTCAGGGGCTGATATGGGGGATTTTAACTGAACGACGGACCCAATCATGGATCACTCGGGAGGTAGGGATGGGGGGGGGAGCTGCATGAAACAATGGAGGGAAGGCATAGTGGACTTAGACTTACTAGATGCATGGAGAATGGCCAACCCCACACTCAAAGAATATACCTTTTTTTCCAACCCCCACAAGACGTGGTCCAGGTTGGACCATATTTACATTGAGGGAGGCTGGTACCACAAGATGGTAGATGTGAGACATGGACCCATACACATTTCAGACCATGCCATGGTAATCATGGCACTAGAATTTGAGGCCCATAGGTCAAAGCCTACCTCATGGAGATTCCCACTATACCTGATGGGAAAGGAGGAGTTTTGGACCTTTCTGAAAGAACAGCTGGGGAGGTATGTGGAGCTCAATAGAGAGACTGCACCATCCAGACAGGTATTCTGGGACACGGGAAAGGCCTATTTAAGAGGGGCTATTATAGCATATGTGACAGGATATAAGAAGGAGCAGCTTAAGCGCCAAGAGGAGCTACACCAACAGTTTAAAGAATTAGAGCGCAAGGCGGTTGGGGGGGGCGAGGAGGTTATACAGATGCTGGCAACGGCAAGAGGGACACTTAATAATATGCTGGCTGTGCAGGCAAGAAATCAGACATGGTTTGTGAAACAAAAGTTTTATGAATGGGGTAATAAACCAGGGCCCATGCTGGTGAACCTTATTAGAGGTAGAAGGGGGGTAGCGAGAATCCAGGAGGTATGAGGAGAAGGAGGAATCCTAATCAGGGAGCCCCAAGCTATAGGGGAAAGGTTTAGGAAGTTCTACCAGGCCCTGTATAAGACCAAGTGTGAAGGTACATTACATGGAGCAAGAGAATTTCTAGATAGGGCCAAAATTCAGGGAATTACTGAGAAGCAGAGGGAAGAGTTGGACAAAGAAATTTCTAAGGAAGAGATCAGAATGGCCGTACAGCGTATGAAACCGGGTAAGGCGTCTGGGCCAGATGGCCTCCCAGCTGAGTTTTATAAAGGAATGGGTCAGGAGGTGGTGGACTTGCTTTGGAAGGTATTTCGGGAGCCCGGAGAGGGGAACCCACTGCCGCCTACCATGGAGATGGCGACGATTTGTGTCATACCAAAACCCGGAAGGGACCCACAGGACTATGCCACATATTGGCCTATATCCTTGTTGAATGTAGATACTAAGATTTACGCTAAGGTATTAGCCGCCCATTTGGATGGGTTGCTACCGCAGTTGGTGCATCCAGACCAGACAGGTTTTATACAGGGTAGGCACTCTTATCATAATGTGAGGAAGGTCCTAAATGTGGTGCATTGCTCTTCTCGGCGTTCAGGGATGATGGCGGTTTTGTCCCTGGACGCTGAGAAGGCTTTTGACCGAATCGAGTGGGGATACCTCTTTGAGGTGCTGAACAGATTTGGACTGGGCAAAAGATTTATTGCAATGGTCAGGGCCCTGTATGGATCTCCGCAGGCGACGGTGCTGACCAACGGAGTGCTATCGGAGTGGTTCACCCTGTTTAGGGGGACGAGGCAGGGATGTCCACTTTCCCCACTACTATTTGATTTGGCAATTGAACCCTTGGCCATAGCCATGAGGCAAAATCCAAACATTAAAGGAGTAGGGGGGCCGGGAGACAAACAACATAAATTGTCGCTCTATGCGGACGACATGATCTTGTATTTAAGTGACCCAGAGAACTCCATGCCCCCTCTATTAGAACTTATAGAGGAGTTCGCTACCTCCTCAGGGTACAAGATAAACCTAGATAAGTCAGAGATAATGTATTTAGGGAAGGGGTTGGTAAGGGGGAAGGAGTCCTGGGGGTTGAGAGAAGTCAGGTCATCCTTTAAATATCTGGGGGTAAATATAGGAAAGACTATCCTGGAACTCTTCGGATTGAATTATACCTCACTGATTGGGGGCATGGTAGCAGAAATGAGGAGGTGGAGAGCATTGCCGCTATCTTGGATTGGGCGTATGAATCTCATAAAGATGAATATTTTACCAAGGATCCTCTACCTGCTGCAGATGCTCCCAATGGGTTTGAATAAGAGAGACACCAAGAAGCTGGAAAGGGGCTTTTCTGAATTTTTATGGCAAGGGAAAAGGGCCAGAATCAGTTTGGGCAGGTTAAAGTTAAATACAAAGGTAGGGGGGGATTAAATTATCCTGATATGAAGAGCTATTATCTGGCCGCGCAAATGAGAATTATTAAGGACTGGGTTGCCAAACCTGAAGCAGCCAGTTGGATAGACCTGGAAGAAATGGAGGCCTGTGGCAGACCATTGGCATACTTAGCTAGGGGAGGGAAAAAAGCATATGTAGCACAGGCTCGGATAAACCCGCTGGTGCTAATGGTTTGGAGAGCTGGGAGCAGAACAAGAAAGTTTTGGGAAGCCCAGAGGTAGAAACGGTGCTTCTTCCGTTAGCTGGGAACCCCTTCTTTCGTCCCGGGCTGGAAGATCTAGGATTTGAGGAATGGAACACTAGAGGGGTGCATTGCATAGGGGACCTGCTTAGAGGGAAGGACATATGCTCTTTTCAGGAGCTTAAGAAGAGCAGAGGGGTACCTAATAATCATTTATTCAGATTCTTCCAGGCCAGGGATTATTGCAAACAGTTAAGGAAGCAGGGGCCGCAGTCATCTTCACTGGAACAGGCAGAGGCCCTGATTTGCAGAGCCAGGAGGGATCCCAAGGGGATGGTGGTGGCTATGGCCCATATAATCCGAGAGAGTCTACGGGACAGGACAAGTAACACCAAGGGGCTATGGGAAAGAGACCTAGGACTCCCAATTTCTGATCACAACTGGGGAATCATATTAGAAACACATATGGGCCCTTTGCTGTCAAATAAATATAAGGAATCAGCCTATAAATTTATCCATAGGCTCTATTGCCCTCTGGTGGTACTACACAGATACCAGCCGGAAGTGTCTGATACCTGCAACAGGTGCAAGGAACAGAAGGGCACATACCTGCATTGCTTTTGGGCCTGCCCCAGACTACAAATATTTTGGAAAAAGGTAGCACAGACTATGAGTGGGAATATGGGGTTGGACATCCCTTTCAACCCAATTGACCTTATGTTTGGTATAGAGACGAGAGGGGAAGAGGAGTAGGCCCCACATAGAAAATGGGTTAGGGTTCTACTCTCACAGGCCAGACAGGTCACCTTGAACACCTGGGTGTCAGCAAGGGTCCCTTCCATTGAGCAGTGGCGTGCTTTGACTATAGGGGGCCCTGGTATTGGAAAAGAGGTCCTATCAAATTAAAGGTAGAATAAAGACTTTTATCTCTATGGAGCCCCTTCCTGACAACATTAACTATGGAAGAAGCAATGATCTTACAGACGGGGGCCTAACACACGAGAGTAGGGATTAATAGCGTATAACCTAAAGTGAAAAAGGGGTTATGTGGCATGTATGAATCTAAACCTAAATGTAAGCTTATGAAATGGACAAAAGGTATGGAGTAATTGGAATGGACTAGAGAATATGATTTATTTGGTATATGTGGACCTATGTAAATAGTTAGTAGAGTCTTTCTTTTTTTTTATTATTATTTTAGTGTATAGAGTCTGTATGGTTTCTTTTTACAATGTATGTAACTGTTTTTATATGTACAAAATCTTAATAAAAGATTTAAGCAAAAAAAAAAAAAAGGGCCTGGAGGATGGTATTTCTGTCAGTGCTTTTGCGATATAGATCAGTTTTTATAGTACCATCATCTGTTTGTATATAGAAAGATCCAAAAAGTTGATCTTAGTTTTGTTGACCTCTACATTAAATCTAATATGTGGATTAGAATTATGGAGGTAACTAATAAATTGTTGTAGCCTCTCTTCAGTTCCCCACTGTACCATCAACACATCATCAATATATCTTCTCCATAGGTCTATATAATTATAGTACCTGCTAACCTCCCTGTCATAAATATACTGTTTCTCCCAATGTCCCAGGTAAAGGTTTGCATAATTGGGGGCAAAGGTGGCCCCCATTGCTGTACCTTTAACCTGGTGATAATATTTCCCTTGGAAGACAAAGATGTTAGAAGTCAGTACCAGTTCAGACAGCGTTAAGAGGAAATTCTCCTCATCCTCACCCAGACAAGTGGACGAGTCCAGCCATGCACTCATTGCCTCAAGGCCACCTTCATGTGGAATATTAGTGTAAAGTGATTCCACATCGATAGAAACAAGGAGCCAATCTTCTTCAAGTTGAAGATGCCCCAGGATAGCCAAAAGTTCAATTGTATCCTTTAAGTGAGAGGGCAGTTGTAGTACTAATTCTCTTATGTGTGCATCTACTTACAGGGATAGTGGTTCTGTCAAAGAGCCAATCCCAGCCACTACTGGCCTTCCTGGGGGATCCACAAGTTTTTTGGGCAAGACGTACATGGCAGCTCTCACTGAATTAGGAACAGTAAGGAAGTCAAGTATACTTTCATTAATAACACTGTTTTTGTAGGCATCTTGTAGGATGGAATCAATTCTTTTCTATATTTCTGCTGTGGGGTCCCTCTTGAGTTGTTTATAAAAAGTTTCTTCCTTTAGTTGTCTTCGTACCTCTGAAACATATTTCAACGTATCCAAGACAACCACAGCCCCACCCTTGTCCGCTGGCTTTATGGTAATATCTTTATTACCTTCCAGTTCCTTCAGTGCCCATCATTCCTCAGTGGTGATGTTACAAAACCCATGAATATCTTCCTTTCTTCAAACAAATGTTTGATGTCCCTCAGGCATGCTTTCTCGAATGTGGACACAACCGTATTCTGGGGTGGTGTAAAAGAAGACTGTGGTCGGAAAGACATTAACTGACTACTTCCACCAAACACAAATTCTGTTGTTTGGGTCTCATTAATTGAGACAGTATCCAAATCAGTAGTTGGTAAATCCTGCGACACCTCTTGCAGATCAGGGGTATCATTGCAGCCCATGTTTCTTTTATTAAAGAAAGCTTTGAGATTTAATTTTCATGTAAGTTTTGTCATATCCATGAAAGTTTCAAATTGATTATGTTTAAAGGTTGGTATGAAGCTTAGTCCCTTGTTTAAGACAGATATTTGTGAGTCAGTTAAAGTTGGTGAGGACAGGTTAATTATGTTTATTTTTGACCCTTCCTTTTTGAACAGTTTCCTGGTTGTGGTGCCTGTGTCTGTAGTCCCTCTGTCCTACTCTGTGTGTTCTCTTGTATTTGTCTTAGGATTGAATCAGACACTGCGTTTGGCTTGTTTGGAAGCTGGTACCTGGCCTGCACCCACAGGCAACTCTTCCCCCCCGAGACCTGCTCCGATTCAGAAGAGTGAACACTGGTGTTGCCTTTTTTCAGGATTGATTTCTGCTTATTACATCTTGAGACAGGCGACATTTTAGTACTTTTCCAGGAAAAGAACTCTTGAGCACGTAATCTTGTCTGTCCCTCTCAAATTTCTTAATCTTTTTAGCCTTAGTTTTTTCGTCTTGTTTCTTTAAGAGGCCCTTCAGTTTTTTCTCATACTCTGTAAATTCACTGTATTCGGAATAAGCAGCAAACTCATTCTCTAGCTCCGACAATACTGGTTCTATTTCATTCTGTTGCCGAATATAATCCCCGATAATGCATTTCATAAATAACCTTGATGCCTCTTGCTGTTGTTTCGCCCAGTCATTCATGAACACTTCAACATCTTGACCGCACCCCGGCCATTTTAGCACCCTTTAACCTCGAGGCACGCTGTTCATCTTTTCATAGGTCTGTAAGCTCGTTAAATTCTAGAAAATCTGCTGTGCTCTCAGGGACACTGCTCCAAATCTATATATATATATATATATATATGTATGTATATGTATATATATATGTGTGTGTGTGTGTGTGTGTGTGTGTGTATATATATATATGTGTGTGTGTGTGTGTATGTATGTATATTTATATATATATGTGTATATGTGTGTGTGTGTGTATATATATATATATATATATATATATATATATATATATATATATATATATATATATATATATATGTATTATAGTGTATATGTGTATATATATATATATATATATATATATATATATATATATATATATATATATATATATATATATATTTCTTACTGATGTGTAGCTCCACCGGTCTCTACATCATTGGGTTCTGAGGTAACAGGCCCAAATTCATCAAGAGGATTATCTCCCTCAAAATTAGTGAAAATTGTATGGCCTACTGACCTTGCTGTATCCCTAGTGTTGATCAAATCAAAACTAGATGACATAGCCTTAAGAGTTGCTGATCTTGAGTGCTATGGTCCCACAGCTTGTTCACTCGTAGGCTTGTAGGTTCCTGGTTCTGAATCAAGGACCTGTTCTTTTGCTTGCATATTTTTAATGTAGTCTTGTGTTCTGGCTTGCTCTGAGCACAGGTGTAATTGTTTCTACAAATGGCATCCACTTTCCAGAGACCGACGTGCTTGTCTCAAAAACCTAGAGCAGCAACCAAAGAAAAACGTCACCGTCACCAGAAAGTAAGCAACAGTTAATTTATTGATAAAGCAGAATATAAAAGGAACAGTGCGAGTGCATGGAAAGAACCAGACCGTTTCATGCCAAAAGCGCCTCCTCATGGGTGTGTCATGTAGCCCATAGACATTCCTCTTAAGTAGCAAAACATTTAAAGTGACAGTGCATAGGGTGATTCTAACACAATCAAATATATAGTTACTTTAAAACTTCAAATATATCACATATACAAAAACAAGTGCAATTGTTACTTAAAAGGACCTTAGTTTAGATTCAAAAGGACCTAGTATAATTTAATTTCATGAATAGCAATGTAAATTGTATGCTGGTTGATACTATTATCTATGTCCTGTAAAACTGAACATGAAGTTCATACAGTTTTCATTTCATGGCTGCAACTGTTACGGCTAGTATTAAGATTACCAGAACAGACAATCTTTTCGATGGATTAGTAATTCTTGCCAAAGGTGCAGTCAAAATTATTTGGAGGGAGAGCATTTTAATCCTCTGGACATGTGAAAAAAGGCCCCAAACAAAAGAGGGTACACGAAATTAGAAAATGCAAATGTGAAAATATGCATACATATATCTAGCAACACCGTATGAGTTAAGCTAGAGGGGAACATAGAAGAAAATCCTAGTTCTCACTTATTTTCTTCTAAGGAATGGAGAGAGGTCAAAGCTGTCATTGAGACCCGGAGCACCATAGGCACCTAATTTAAACATCCAAAAGGACTCCTTTCTGAGAAGTTTATTCTCCTGGTCACATCTTCGTGGTTCAACATTAACCCTTTCTATTACCAAAAAAGGTGAATTTGTGGTCTGGGCCGGAATCCCTTATATGTTTGAATAGTGCATTCTTTTCAGTTTTGCATTTAATGTCACAGAGGTGTCAGCACCCTGGGCCAACTCATTGCCATAGAATTAAGCGCAGAGCACAATTCTGCAGTATTAAGGGGGAAAGCAGTAGATCACGGTCTACAGTCTCTAATTGTGGTAAGTTACATAGGTCCAGATAGCTATCAATCTTTTCAAGGTCAGGATTCAGGCCAGCCCAGTGGTGTGGAGGGCTGAGGCATCATGCCTTACCTCCTGTCATACCGGCGACCCGTGTTTGCGGTGCAAGCAGGTCATCGAGGTCAGCCAGGGAGGGAGAGGATTGAGCGTCCAGGGGATAGCTCTCCTCTCCTCTCCTGGGGAGGGTGGGGAACAGGGACTGGTACCAATCTGACACCTAGCGGAGGGTGTGTGTTGGACATGCCATGTCCTGTATTGTGGGTCTCGGAGGTGGAACAGCTGACCGGTGTGTTGAGTGCTGTGTGCAGAAGTGCACGCAGCTCAGCCATTGCTGGCATTGCATGCTCCCCTCCGCGGAAAAATGGAAACTGGTCCCGGTCAAGCTGGATGAAGACTGTCCTTTGCAGGCGCCGCCCCCAAGAAGGTACCTCCTCGAAACTGGATCCGGACCTGGTGGGTAGAGAAAGGGGCTCCCTAGGCCGGCCCGTCGGCGCAGCGGTGATTTCCGCTTGCGGCGCCGGCGACCGGGTTTGAGAACGGACTCGGGTCGCTGGAGGGTCAGCCGGGAGAAGGATAGAGCCCATCGGACTGCTCTCCCTTCTCGGGGAGGGATGGGGAAGTGCTCGGGTCGGCGCGACTCCTGGTGGAGACCAGGTGTGGCGACTACCGACCTCAACAGTGTGTGTGTGTCGGGCCGGGGCAGGGCTCCAGCGTCATTACCGTCCGCCTCCCGGAAAAAGGAAAATGGGAGTATGCCGGGAGCCCTTGATGAAGCCGGTCACAGTTTCAATTAGCCCCCTCAGGCCAGCCCTCCGACCCTAGTTTGGCGCCTGCGGCATGTGTCCCCAGTGCCGCAGCCCACCGTGGGGTAAGCCACGGGTATCGGAAGGGCGCGAGGCTGATGTGGGGGGGGGTGGAAGCGTGACCGGCAGATGGTACCGGGCTACCGGCGGCTGGGGCAGAAAAAATATAAATAGAAAAAAAAAAAAGAAAGAAAGGGGCTCCCTAGCACAGAGGGTAAGTCGTGGGAACAAACGGGAGGTAAGCCTGAAGGTCGGGGCTGGGAGGACAGCAGGAATGTTGGCCGACCTGGGCAGGGGAGAAAAAGTAACTAAAACAAATTATTAAATGTCAGGACTCTGATCTCCCATGACATACAGAGTGGCATAGAACTTACCAAATGCCTCGGCAATCAACTTAGATTGTGTTATAAATTTCTGGGTTGTAGGGTCAAGTATATACTTGATAGTGTGGGAGGTTTCCTGCTGTTTCGTACACATCAATAGAAATTTTCCCCAGTGTTCCCCCCCAGGAAGCATAACTAAGTTTGGATCTAAATATATTAAATTTGGCCTGGGCTCTGTTTATTTCATGATATTCCTCCCTGTAGTCAATTAACTGTTTCAATGAGACATCTGAGTAGGACTGATAAATCTGTGTTTCTAAAAATCTGATTAGATTCAGTAATTTGTTAGAAGTAGCTAATTTCTCTTGTTTAAGTTTGGAGGCAAACATATAATTTCTCTGCAAATGGCACACTTATAGGCTAGCCAAAATGTAGAGTTTTGAGCCACAGAACCTTGATTTTCTTTAAAGAAATGCAAAGTGAAGTCTCTAAAGGTTAAAACTATCTGTTCTTTTGTTAGTAACGAGTCGTTTAACCTCCACATTTTGTCTGCCTCTGTGTCAGAAACAATTTGTAATGTTAAATACACTGGTGAGTGATCAGAAATCACCCGAGATAAAACTAAGGCTTGTTCTAAACCTGATAGTAATAAATGGCTTATTAAAAAATAATTGATCCTTGATTCTGTGTTGTGGGGAAAATGAAAACAAGTGTAATCCTTATCTTTGGGGTGTAATGTTCGCCAAGGATCAATTAGAGAGTAGGAGTCCACCAATTCCCTAATGGCTAATTGATTATGAGAGATAGGAGCACGGTGAGGTCCATTCCTGTCTAAATCATTGTAAAAAGTAATGCTTCAGTCTCCACCTATGATATGTGGAATATCAGACCATTTAATTAGTTGTAAAGAGAAATCAACAAAAAGTTGGGGATCATTCTTATTAGGGCCATAAAATGAAGCCAGTAATATGTTCACATTATCAAGTGTGCCTACAATAATAATGAATCTGGCTTTAGAGTCTAAAATTACTTGGTGGCAATTGAAATTAACATTTCTAGCCACAAGTATTGCAACTTCTGAACTACCCATATGCCAAAAACCTGATGTACCCATACCCTCCTCAAAAAAAGTAGATCTTTTGTTAATAAGTGGGTTTCCTGCAAAAAATGCTATTGAAAGGTTTTTAAGTGAATAAGAATTTTTAGATCTTTTTGTGGGGGATTTGCATCCTTAACTTTCCAAGAAATAAAATTAAAACTTATTTTCTTAAAGAAAATAAAATTAAGTCGCTATATGATTGCCCATTAAGTAAGATTGTAGTGATCAGGTTCACTAGTGATATCCTCAAGGCAAGCGATAAAGGCCAGTACGCAGGCTCTGTCTTTGTGGACCTGACCAAGGCATTCAACCTGGTCGACCATTGCCTTCTTCTGGACACCCTCAAGGGCTTGCAAATATCTGAAAACATTGTCAAATGGGTCGGAAGCTACCTCTCCGGCAGGTCACAGAAAACTAATAGCGGTCATTTTTCTGCTGAATGTCCAATTAAATATGGGGTTCCCCAGGCCCGCTCCTGTTCTCGCTCTTCATCAGTAACCTCCCTTCAGTCTACCAAACCACCCAACTTGTCCTTTATGCTGATGACATGGCCTTCTACTGCAGTGACACTAACCTGGACACAGTGTTCAGTAACTTGCAGGCTGACTTCAGCAAGCTACACACTTGGTTTTCTGCCAAAGGCATGGTCCACAACTCCAAGAAGACCAAGTTTATGATCTTCTCTGGCCCACGAAAAAAGCCACAGTCACGGGCCGATCCCTCTCAGACAATCATGGTAACATCACAGAACAAGTCTTCGAATTCAGATACCTTGGACTGCACTTAGACCCTCACCTGATCTATAATATCCATATTACCAACCTTATCAAGAAAATCCATATGAGGCAAGGTCTCTTGTACTGAATCAGAAAGTTCCTTATCCCCACCTCCAGGCTACGTCTCGCCAGCTCCCTTCTCCTGCCCCTCCTTGATTATGGCTCTGTTGTCTACTCCCCCAACACATTCCCCTTTTCTCCGAACTCAGGACTACATACAATAATATTGTATGCTTTGTGATCAGCCTCCCCTGGATGGCCCATCATTGTACCCTCTATGCCTCCCTCCACTGGCTCACCCTTGAAGGCAGGTTCCAACTTAAAATGCTCTCTTTCCTACACAAAGTTCACCATAACCTGCTGCCGATCAACATTAACTCCCTTTTCCCCTTCTCGGTTCCCAAGCGCAGTACAAGAGGGGCCACCTGTCATATCTTTGACGCCCTTTTTTACCACACCAAGCATGTGCAGAACTCCATCACATACAAGGGCCCTAAGTTTTACATTAAACTGCCCCCTGAACATCAGGCCTGTAGTTCAGTTGGCTCATTCACCTCCTCCCTCAAGGATCACCTCCTCCAATCCACCACCTGTATCTGCCCCGGTAGGCAACCCCCCTGAATAGCCACCAACACTTGAATTACCTTAGAGTTTATATGCATCTATTGTTGGTGCTCTGTATTTTTTTTTCCCTAATCCAGATGGTCTTGTCATTTACACTGTGTCTATTGTGAATGCCGTCAAATTTTACAAATATTGTTTTTACCTTTTTCTCTATATCATCGAATTTCTGTACCACTGGACGTTTGTGAAAATGGGCATTTTTGCTCACATACTTTCCAGTATAAAAATAAAATTTAATTGAATTGATACTATTCCACACATAGAAATAGTGTACAAAATATAGAAAAAGCTCCCCTGTGTCTAGCAAACAGAAAAAAAGTAATCGATCCCGGCCCTCCTTGAAACATTCCCAATACTGCATTGAAAAACTAAAAATTATTTCTTAATCTGAACAGCTTCAACATTAAGTTTATCTACACATAATGTAGCCTGCCCACTATCCCCCCACACCACTTTGCGACCGAGGTATTACTGTATGAGGGTATCACATGATGACTCACCTCAGGGTCACTACAAACATAAAAAAAGCCTTCTAGAAATATATCTGTTATTATAACCATTCTATAATATGAAAAAATGACACTACATTAAAATAGCAGTGTCAGTGGCTCAGTAGGTAGCACACTCGCCTCTGAGGCCAGGAGATCAGAGGGCTGTGGGTTCAATCCCACATCTGGCACTTGGGTTAATATCCCAGTACTGACACTGTAGTACAGCATGAGAGGGGTGCTGCACTTCTGAGGTGCCGTCTTTCGGATGAGACATTAAACCGAGGTCCCATCTACCTGGATTGGTGGTAGTTCAGGTGGATGTTAAAGATCCCATGGCACTTATCGAAAAGAATAGGGGAATTTTATTGAAAAGTAGGGCTTCATAACAAAAAGCAGTCAAGGAATACAAACGAAAACTAACATAAGCAAACATGGCCGGTCAAAAATACAGAACAAAAATAACTAAATACAGGAAAATAAAATTAATACCAGGAAGTACAATGAAGCCATAAACAATCAACTTTTTCAATAGGAAAACGCAAAACATCATTGTGTAAAATCTCTCCTAAGGATCTCTTAATGCCTGCCAAGATATCCATATGTGAAATCCATTGTTGCTGTAAAACCTTTAAACATCTTGCTTCCCATAAATGATAACGAATAGCAACTAAAATCACATACATATTGTCTGCATTATATTTGGAACACAAAACCTGATTACCACCATACATTATTTCAGAGTAATTTAATAAAGAAAATTCAGGTTCTCCCCAGCTGGCACTTAAATAATCCCAAAAACCCACCACAAATATACAATCCTTGAAGAGATGAACTGGAGTCTCAACAATCTGAGAACAGGATATTCGTGGACAAAACCGCTCAGCCAGTTGTTTGTGTTTATGATTACCCCTGACACTAAGTCTACCAAAATTCCCCAACCACAAACAGTCCCACATTTTGGCAGGTATTCTGGGATTACGTAAATGCCGCAGAACAGAGGAATGCTGCACAGAACTACACATGGGAAATTCCACAGAAGAATGACACTCCGCTTCCAAAATTTTACGATAGACAGCCTTCGTATGTAAAACTATAAGATCTTGTGAACTAAGCTTCCATTTGATAGCCAATTTAAAACTATTCACCCCATAGTCAGGCAACAATGATTTTTTCCCAAACAACCTAGCATTACCTAAGTCCCAAAGTTTTGCGATGTGGCAATCCATGCAAATAAAAGGATAAGGCGGTACCGGGTCGAAGAGTTAAACTGAAATTAGAACAAAAAAAATACTGTAATAGAAACCAATGGGATGAACCATACCAACACCGCCTTCTGAAACAGGCTTATAAACAATATCCCGCTTTATCAGGTTCAACTTAGAGCCCCAAAAGGCATGAAAAAAAATACTCAACAATGTGGTAAATAAACCCTGTGGTGGTTGAAAAACGTAACTAATATATAAAAAGATAGGCAGAAGCAAAGATTTTATCAAAAGGACCCGTTCCTTTTTACAGATCAATTTATTCCACCAATCCTGAACCAGACGTTCCGCCTTCCCGAGGCACAACATCCAATTCCTAGTAGCCATGTCCCGACCTCCAAAGTGTACCCCAAGGATCGGCAATATGCCATCCGTAATACTAAAGCCCCCAATTGATCCAGAAGTGGGAAGTGGAGTACTGCCCAGGGGAATACCCAAACTCTTGTTCCAATTAATCTTGGAACCTGAGACTGCTGCATATCTTTGCAATACTGAAGAAAGGGCCACATCCGTCGTGTCAGTCCCTAATGTAAGTACCATATCATCAGCAAATGCTAAAGCCTTAACCAAAAAAACAGAGCCAGGAACTCGTATACCCTGAATATCTGGAGCAAACTGAATAAGTCTGAGAAGAACATCTATACAAAAGGCATATAAAAGGGGACTAAGAGGACAACCCTGTCTGACCCCTCTCCTGACCAGGACTTTATTACCATACCACCCATTCACATTAGGACACAAAGTGACATCTGTATAAAGAGCCTTAAGCCAAGAAATAAACACAGCAGGGATACCAAATGCTGTCAGAACAGCAAAGAGAAAGTCATGTGAAATCATATCAAAGGCCTTTTCTTGATCCACACTCACCACCCACCCAGAGAGATGTAAAGAATCTGCCTGCTGAAACAGCTCCTTAAGTACAATCAAGTTATCCTTAATTTGTCTACCCGGGACTGCACATGTCTGAGCAGGACTAATTAAACCATCAGAAACTGTATTTAATCTATTCAATAAGGTCCTGGCCACAATCTTCCTGTCAGCATTAAGAAGACTCAATGGTCTCCCATTCCTCAAGTCATCATGAGCACCTTTTTTATGCAGTAATACCAAAACAGCCTCCTGCATAGAGGCAGAAAAACGAGCAGAATGCAACACATAATTAAAAAGGAGAACCAAAGCAGGGGCCAGGTCATCAAGAAAAAACTTATACAATCCCGCCCCCAACCCATCCAAACCAGGAGCAGCATCTGAATTCATGTGAGAAACAGCTTTCCGAACTTCAGATTCAGTAACGGGAGCTGTCAACTGAGAAACACACTGGGTAGGTACCTGTGGCAACTGTAAATCTGTCAGAAGACCTGACAGATCATCACTTGTTGCCGGAGGTTGAAACATAGATCGAAACCTGTCCTCCACTACGGATAGAATTCCCTCAGGGGTAGAAACACTGTGACCCGTAGAAGAATGCAGTTCCGAAAGAAACCTATGTTTGACCCGATCCTGGCAACTAGTATAGGGATCTAAAGATTTCCTAAGCTGAGTACCAACTCTAGCCTCTTGCACCAGTGATTTTGCACGAGTATATTGAAGAGACATCATTGTCTGCTTCACATGGTGAATCTGAGTACCATAATCCTGTCCAGTAGTAACTGATAAAGATATCAAGTGTTGTAAATGATGACGTAGTTCCAGATACTGTAAGTAATCTCGCTTACTCCGGGATGCAGCTGTGGATTGAAACAAAACTTTCCAGCCTTTTTTGGAATCCTCCCACCAGTCTGAAATATCTTCATAACAGTCACTAACCGACAATCTCATGTCCAATCACACGCCAAGCCTTCTGTACCTTAACATTTCAGAATAAGGCATTATTCAAGCGCACCCATTTTAGCACATCTAGAGTGTCTTTCCAAGAAATTTTAGACTGTAACAAAACATGATCTGAAAATTCCACCACCCTAGTACAAGAATCAAGGACCCTTAACACATTAGATGCAAAAATAAAATCAATACGGGTCTTAAATGTACCCTTAAAAAAAGTATAACCCCCTGTAGAATGTCTACTATGATAAGTATCTCATAAACCAGCAGTTTGCACAATCCTATTAAGAGTAATAGTATCACAAAAAAAAGCTTAGAAGTCTTTAGACCCCTATCTGAATGCTGGAGACCACAACTGAAATCACCAACCTGAAGTATGTAAATATTGATGTATGGCCTCAAACAAATCGACCCGAGAGGCTTTAGTTTGGGGGGCATAAACAGCAATTAAACGAAACCTTTCCCCTGCAAAAGAAAAATCTAGTAACAAAGCCCTCCCAGGAGACACCTCAACTAACCTAGTAACCTGAATAGCAGAAGTAGTAAAAAAGAATGCCAGTCCCATCACAGGTATCAGTACTATCGACTAAAAGGAAGCAGCCAGAGGCCAGGCCTCAAGCAGCTTGTAATTCAGCATGGGACTTCAATCTAGTATCCAGTAGGCAAACAATATCACAAGTAGTGGCCTGAAGAGAAAAGAGTGTACTGGTCATCTTTCTACCCCCTTTAATTCTATTAACATTAATAGTAGCTATAGAGAGAACATCCATAAAGAAGTAGAGAAAAGTGCAAAACAAAAATTAAACCTATTTGAGCCTAGCCTTCCTACATTGCCTTGTCCATTTAGCTATAGAATCTGTTCCCCCTTTATCCTCATTATCTGTATTAGACAATAAGGAGGAAGTGTCAGTGCCCTCATCATCCGTTTCCCTATCATTGGGATCGGAATGTAACACTGCAAACTTATTACCTGTGCCCAATCCACTGAGGTACCTCCAGTGTCTGGATCTTCAATAAAGGATGGTTTCACATGTCTCCCTAACCGAGGTCATTTTTTAGACACAGTTGTAAAACCCAAACCTTCCTGAGGGAGGGGGGTCGGGGAGGAGGTGGCATAGCAGAGTACCACAGGGTTAGAGTCAGCCGGAGCTACAGGGTCAACCTGAATATCAACAAGTTGTTCCACTATAGGTGCAGCTACCCCAATATCCTGCGTAATGCCGACAGAACCCTCAGCGACTGCCTCAGTAGTCTGTTCTGGTAAAGTAGCAGAGTGGACTGCTGTCTGATGTTGTGCTTTAGAAATAATGTCTTCATAAGAAGGACAATCTTCTCTATTATGAGAAGCCCAAGGACAGGAACCATAAGCATGGCCAGTATTTTCACACAGGTTACAATGAAAAAGATTCAGACATTTGGAAGAGCTATGCCGAAATTCAAAACAGTGACTACAGCGAAGAGTATCTCATGCTGAATTAATATGCTTCCAGGAGCCACACTTAAAACAGGACTTGGGCTGACCAACATAAAAAAATAGCACCCCTATCCCTACCGAGATAGAAAGAACTAGGTAAATGCATAGTACCAGAGTTCGTGACAAATAGTGTCACCGGAATCCTCCAACCCCCATCCCATATTTGGTCACTGTCTAAAATAGGGGTGGGGGTATCCAGCTCCTCACAACATTTACGAAGCCAGAATAAAATGTCCTCTGTATTAACACCTTCATTTTTAAACATAACAGTAATCACCCTAACAGCAGGCTTCGTAAGAGGAATTACCAAAAACGGCACCCAAAGGGGGGAATTCTTAAGGGTATCATAACTGGCCCAAAACCTGTCCAAGCTAGACCTAGTTTTAAAACTGACATCAAAATTAGAGTTACCAATATTAATAAGAGCAAAAATTTCTGAGGAAAAAAATTTCATGGAGTTTTTCAATAATATACGAGCAATATAAAGTCTATCTGGGGATTCCTGCAAACCCCCTTTATGCAAGAAACGGACAGCATTCCTACGGGGGTCAGGCTCCTTCCTATTCTGAAAAAGATCAGAAAGTTTAAAAGATGAACTCTGCTGAGTGGTAGCCCGAGAAGGAACAGCCTCAGGAAGAGGACCTATCTGATTGCCACCGCCCCCAACCCCAGAAGTCGAGGCCCAAACCCCCAAATCTGACTCCTGTAAATCCTGAGTAGAAACAACAGCATTAGTGGCAGTAAAAGTAGCAGACCCCCCAGTAACAGACACATGAGAGGTAACAACAGGAATGTCATTAGCAGCAGAAAAAGAAAGCATACCCCGGGGTGGAACGTTGGAGCTCATATCCGCAGAGTCAGTGGCCACAGCACAAGCAACAGAGTCCAGCATCTTCACAAAAATAAGATCCTGAGAGTCCGGGGACCGAGAGCCATTCGAAGCCTGTTCCCAGCCAGCCTCCCGAAGCGCCCGCTGAGGAGACCAAGAAGGACCACCCGGTAGTTCATGCAGGCGGCAAGACAAAACCTTGAGCGAATCCGGAAGTGAAGAAGGAGTAGCACAAACCGGAGTCCTACCCGGTCGATGTGAACTCTTGGAAACCACGCAGGCAGCTGCAGCAGAACAAGCAGCATTCAAGGCAGAAACCATAGTGGACTAGAAAGGAGGCTTGGAAACCTGCGGGTCCACTGGCTGTAGGCACATGGTAGGGTCACCGGAAGAACTGCCAGCCAGAACTGAAGCTGAGGGAATAGCAGGAAAAGGAACAACATCCATCACAGCGGGAGAAGGAGCCGGTTCTATCACAGGTACATCAGCAGAAAAAGTAGACACAGGCATCGCAGAAGCAAGGGTTTTCAAGTCACGATCCAACTGTTGAACTTGTAGTAACAACTGCGATCTCTGCCGCAGCAAAGATGCAGCGTTGTTGCTCACCAGCAGCGTAGGGCTGTTCCCCGACGAATCCCCAGGGGAAAGCCCAGAAACAGAACGTGGAACCAAATCCATAGCGCAGTAGATCGGGTCCCAAGTAGCAGAATCATACCCCTCAGCAACAAGCACGTTGTCTGTAGCCTCGAGTAAAATAGGAACAGGAGAGGAGGCAAACCTCCCTGCACCAGCGACATCATCCATCTCCTGGAGGAAGCAGCAACACTGGCCATCTTGCACAGATGACCAAGGGTCCCCCATTGAACAGAGTAGGGGAATTTGCCCCAGTGTCCTGGCCAAATGTCCCTCATTCACTAAAAATACCACCAACAGCTTAATCTGGTTCAAGGTCAGTTGGCATTCATCTGTATCCCCTCCCTGGGTCGTGCCTGAAAATAGGCAGGGTTTGTCTAGTGCACTTACTCAGTCAACAAAAAAACTAAAATTAATATATATATATATATATATATATATATATATATATATATATATATATATATATATATGTCAGTAGTACAGAATATCCAAATATCCATATATAAATTGTTCAAGGTAAAGAATAAATATGAATCAAAAACCTATTAAAAAAAGTACACATTTCTTAAATGCTCAGTATCAAAAACTCTCCAACAATATTAATAACTACCTTATAAAATCCACTGACCTAATAAAAGGGGGAAAAAATATTGTTACAGGGACCAAGGACAAGTCTGCAATTAACAACTCCAACATGCATCAAATAAGTATTAATATAAGCTCTACAGTATCTTTCCTACATGGTTTCAAAAAAATTAAAGCTGAGCTTATTCTTCCTAACTGAACTAAATATTAGTTACAAATAAAAGAAAGACACCGACCAGTCTTGTGTTAAAGATGGGATATCATAAAATCAGATACAGACAAATGTGTTCCTGGCTGGAAGCCCGATAAGGGCTAATGAAATAGTAATGAACAATCATTAGTTTATTCATTCTTAAACTTGTGGTAATACTATTGTTTCAAAATGAACTGTTACCAGAGAAAAAAGGTGAGCAGATTTCGCCAGGCATTTGTTGCTCCCTTGGTATCAAACCCTCGATCACCCTTTATAAATGCAGTGCCATGCAGCCAATCGATGTAGAGTCCAGTAAATGAAATATATCTTGTCTAACCATATCAGAGGCAATAAAAGTTAAAAAAAAATCCTTTCACAGTGTTAAACGGACAAAACATGAATGTACTTTGTCCATGTGGATACCAGCCATCTTTAAAAAATATCTGGTGTCCGTTATATATTGTTATTGATGATCCTTAATTAAATATTTGATTTAACCAAAACCTCTGGTGGAGTTCAGCACATTCTTGAAAAACCCAGGAACATATAATTTTAAAGCAGATAAGGAACACTTGGCTCATGTAGTCTGCCCGTTTCTCCCTACACTACACTATTACTGCAGACCAAACCTGATCTACAGCTCTTTCTCCCTCCCCCTTCCTTTCCACTATAATTCCCTTGTGCTTATCCCATGCATTCTTGAACCCCACCACACTGTTGTTGCCTCTACCACCTACACTGGAAGGCTGTTCCAGGAGTCCATCTCTCTTTCTGTGGAGAAGTACTACCTCGCATCTCTCCTGGATCTACCCCCTCCAGCTTCATAGAATGTCTCCTTTTTCTTGGGCACCTTTTCTTCTAACAAATACTCCCCTTGTGTACCTTATTTACCCCTGTGAGGTATTTTCAGAAAAAGAGATGTGCAAGAACAAGAGGACACAATTTGAAGATAGGGGGAGACGGCTCAGGGGCAATGTGAGGAAGTATTTTTTTCACAGGGTGGTGGACGCTTGGAACCACCTTCCTGAGGAGGTTGTGGGGTCTAAAACTGTGGGAGAATTCAAGAATGCATGGGACAGACACAATTCTTGTGGGGGGTAGGAAGAATTAGACTGTTGGTTAACTAGGATCTGCAGCTTATCCAGTAGGTAGGGAAATGGGCAGACTAGATGGGCCAAGTGGTCCTTATCTGCCATCAAAGTCTATGTTTCATATGTTTAAAGATCTCTGTCATATCCCACATCTACCTCCTCTGTTCCAGGGTGTACATATTGAGGTCCTTTAGATTTTCCTCATTGGACTTTTGATGCAGACCCTGCATAATTTTGGTTGTCTCCCATCTGGATTGCCTCCACTCTATGTCCTTCTGGAGATGTGGTTTCCAGAACTGGACACAGTACCCTAGGTGGGGTATTACCAGCAGTCTATACAGAGGCAACACCACCTCCCTCTTTCTGCTGGTGATACCCCTCCCTATACATCCCAGCATCCCACTTACCCTCCCTACTGCCTTGTTGCACTGCCTGGTCACCTTTAGGTAATCTAATATGATTACTCCCTGGTCTCTCTCTCCTGCTTGGTAGTGGTCAGTACCACGCCACCAATTTTGTACTCTGCCTCTGGATTTCTGTGCACTATTTTGCACTTTTTTGCATTGAAACCCAGCTGTCATACCCTTGACCACTCCTCTAGTTTTCTCAGGCCTCTGCTCGTCCTTTCCACGCACCCCGAAATGTCCACCCTATTGCAGATTTTGATGTTATCTGCAAAGAGGCAAATATTCCCTTCCTGCTCCTCTGCAGTGTCACTGATAAAGACATTAAAGAGGACTGGTCCCAGCACTGATCCCTAAGGCACCCGCTGGTCACACTCCCTTTCTTGGAGTGAACTCCGTTTACGACCACCCTCTGTCTCCTATCCCATAACCAATTTCTGATCCGGTTAACCACCTTTGGACCTACTCCTAAGCTACTTAGTTTGCTTACTAATCTCTATGTGAAACAGTGTCAAAAGCCTTATATACCAATATAGCACTGAAATCCACCCAGATCTAGTTCCTCAGTCACCCGGTCAAAGAAATCTATCAGATTCATTTGACATGACCTCGCTGCTGTGAAACCATACTGCCTTGGGTCTTGTAGCCCTCTTGGATTCAAGATATTCCACAATCCTTTCATTCAGCAGTGATTCCATTAATGTTCTCATCCCAGTGTCATGCTGACTGGCCTATAATTACCAGCCTCCTCCCTGCTACCACTTTTGTGTAGTGAGACTACATCTGCCCGCCTCCAGTCCGCCGGAACCACTCCTGTTTCCAGTGAGCTGTTTAAATAGAACTGTCAGAGGTGCAGACAGTATTTCCCTAAGATCCCTCAATACTCTTGGATGTACCCCATCTGGCCCATTCGTTTGTCCGCCTTCATGTTAGCAAGTCCATTCAGGACTCTCTCTTCCAAAAAAGGAGTAGTGTCCACCTCCCTCCCTTCAAAGCTTTTGTTACGTTTTTGTGGCCCCTGCTTTTATCATTCCTCTGTGAACACTGAACAAAAGTATTTGTTCAAGATGTTTGCCTTTTCCTGACCCCTTCCCCCCGCACAGTCCCCACCTTCCCTTTTTCACCTTACAGTCTCAACCCTGGTCTTCCTGTTTTCACTTACATACCTAAAAAACATCTTGTCTCCTTTTGTTACTTCCTGGGCTATTCTCTCTTTAGGTTGTGCCTTTGCACTCCTTACTGCTTTCTTTGTTTCCCCTGATACACCTCCTGATCCTCCTCCTCCCTCTGCATCTCCTTATACCTTCTGAATGTTGCCCTTTTAGCATTTATCTTGCCAGCCACCTCTTTCGAGAACCATAGCAGTCTCTTTTTCCTCTTGCTTTTGCTCACCTGTTTGACGTAGAGGTTTGTTGTCTTTACTGTGCCCCCATTTTATCTTTTGCCTACTGTCCCTTCACCCCACTTTGGACATCCCCACAGCTAGGCCATGCCTGAGGCATTCACCCATCTTTTTTTTTTTTTTGTGTGTGTGTGTGTGTGTTATTTCTTTATGCTTCCCCAAGCCCCAGCCGACCACTCCTTTGGACAGCCTAGGGCCCCGCTGCCAGTCCCATCACCATCCCGCCACCCTCATTACTGCTGTGGCCCGGTTGATCTGACATATCCCTCCACCAGGGGGACCTCCTCCTGGGGCAGGGAACCAGGAGAGGAGAGGAGATTTACCCCAGAGGCTTCCTTCTACACTGGACATATGGTGAGGGGTTGGTGCGGACACTTCTGGACTTCATGGCAAGCAGGGACTGGCTGCCATCGTCCGGATGGCGGAGTGACTGTGTTTTCCCACATTTCTCCCCAACCCACCCTCTCCCGTGTAGTGATCTGACTGCGGCGATGTCCTGGGGGCGTTCAATGTGTCGAGGCTCATGCTGCCATGAACACAAGCCACCACCAGGAGCCACCAAACAAGCAGTCCAGGACCGTGCCACCCCCGACCGTGGGAGGGAAGCATCCATAGGGCACTCATAACTCCCTCCCAGCTGGACTCCGCTCCTGATGTCTGGGCTTGGGGCACAAACCCGGGTCACCAGCATGCCAAACAAACACCCATCACTCAGCGCCATGGAGCTGGCATCACCCATCTTTTAAAAACCTGCTGTCCTGAAATCCAGGAACCTTGCCCTTGTGTGATTTGATTCTGCAGCCATCCTTATATTGAACCAGACCGTACAGTGATCGCTGGACTGCAAGTGGCCTCTCACTTTGATGTCTGCAACACTGTTCCTGTTAGTGAATATCAGGTTCCGTATTGCCTCATCATGAGTGTGTTCACTGACTAGATGTCTGAGGAACGCCCCTGCAGAGTCCAGGATGTCCCTGCTTCTTGTTCACGAAAGCACATACATTTAAATTACTGTTGCACGGATATCCGATCTGGTGATCTGATCCGGTCGGATTTTCTGTATTTTCATAGTATCCCTCCTGATTGGGTACTGCTTATTTAAGGAGCCAGTTCAGGTAAGTTATCTGCAGAGGCAAGGGGGTGCAAGCAAGCTACTGAGTCGTGTTTGTCCCATTAAAATTTTTATTTGCCTTTATTTATTTGCCATTATTTGCCTTTTACAAAAATGACACAAAAAAGCCTAGTCTGGCAGTATTTCTACCTTGATACTGACACTGATTTGAAAGCAAAATGTATCCTATGTACTGCGCCTACTTCTATAAGTAGGGGTTCGTCTGTGAAAAGTTATGGGATGTCTAGCCTGCTAAATCATTTAAAAAATAAGCATAGATCCGAGCATGCAGAGCTGTTAGCAGAGAAAGCGTAGCTTGCCCAGCTTTCCAAAGATGAATGCTGTGAGCCTCCAGCCAAACGAATTAAGAAAGAACAGCTTACACTTGCAAGCCCTGATGCATGAAGGATATGCGAGTGGACCCCATTCAGGAGCCTGAGTGTGAGGCAGAGGACTCTTGGGACTCCTTTACACAGTGTAATGTTGTGCCACAGGAAAGTAAGTGTCCTTTGGTTTGTTGTAATCTTTCGCAGTGCACATCTCTTTTATTTGTATCACTGAGACATACTGTACCCTTTCTCTCTCCCACAGCTGTACAAAATGTGGAGGTCGCATCAAGAAACACAGAGATTGAAGTATACATTTTGGAACATCTGCTCCCCAAAAAACAACACCTGACGCCATCCATTACTGGGAAACTAACCATCTCCACTTCCCAACACTTGCCAGACTTGCAAAACACTACCTGTCAGCACCACCCCGTAGCGTTCTCAGTGAACGAATGTTTAGTGTTGCAGGGGACATTATTACAGAGCATCGTTCTCGTCTATTGAGTGAGAATGCAAATGTATTACTTTTTTTGAAACAAAATCTTTTACAAAATTTCTAATGTTTAATTGCCTTCTTTTAAAGGAAAGCTGTTGTTAACCTTACCCTCCGGTTAAGCTTTTTTGAGAAAAGCGCCTTTTTTTCTGTCCTGGAAAGTAATTTAATTTAAGAACAAAAAGTCCACTACCCGGAAGTATGGCGGACTATCAGACAGCTTCATTAACTGTAAAGGTACAGCGCCGCACCCTGCACTTCAATGCATTTGTATTGAAGCACATGGTGTGGCGCCACACCTTTACAGTTAATGGAACTGCCCAATAGTCTGCTATACTTCCGGGTAGCGGACTTTTCGTACTTAAATTAAATTACTTTCCGGGACAGAAAAAAAGGTGCTTTTCTCAAAAAAAGCTTAACTGGAGGGTCCCGCCCCTGTAAATGACAGTTTTCCTTTAAGTGGTGAAAATGTGACAATTTGAAACAGAGTAACATGTACTGTGGGCATTTGGTATTTGATACCCCCCCAATTACATGTTCGATGAGTAATTTTTAGCTTTTAAAAGAAGTATAGTTAAGAGGTGAAAGTACAGCGATGTGCAATAACTCTCAATAAAATGAGTACAATGATTTTAAATATAATTAAAATTTATATGTGCATATATGCGTAATGAAACCAGTTATTTACAACAGATTTGTTGTAAATAACTGGTTTTATTACACATATATGCACATATAAATTTTGTCCGGATATTTTTGATTTTGATCCGAATGGATCCGGTTCAACATTGAGTTGGATACTACTCGGTAAATATCAGCCGTATTTCAGGTTATTATGAAGTGTCACATCAACCGGGTTTTGGATTATTATTGTGTCTGGAGCAAAATAACCTGAAATCCGGTTGATATGCATTTTTAACAAAACAGTAATCCTGTAATCGGTGTTTATGGTTACCAGTAATTATATCAACATAATGCTCAGCCTGTCATGCCTTTTTGCTTACATAATGGCACATGCTGAAGTGTCTTATTGCACTTACAAAATGGCATCTAAATATTTGATTTAAAATGAACTAAAACACGAAGAGATCAGTTTAAAAAGACAAAATATGGGACTCTTCATTGAAATATGCTTAGATTTTAACTTTGAAGACAAAAGTAGTCTTCTAGTAACTTGGGGAGGTAACTAAAACCAATGAAAGATAATGAAAACCATCTGTGGCATGCATTTTTATAAGTAAAAAAAAATTACTTTATTTGCACTTCAGATCAGTACAGTATTTTAATGGAAATGTGTTCAAAATGTTTAAACCTGCCAGGTTGTTGGTTTTTTTTTGGGGGGGGGGCTTAATTTCTCCTGAAAACACCCATATATGCATCAAATGAATGTGATTTTATAAACTTCTGGGGCTAGATACTGAAAAATTGGCAAGGTGGAGTTCATAGCTTTTCGCTTCACTTTCCTGTTGCGCACAACCATGAAGATGCTTTGCCATTACGGGCATATTTGCATGGGAAACGGCAGGTTTGCACCCCTGTGACTTGCCCTGCCCCACCCCGATTTCCCGGTCCTGTAAAAGTGGACATATTCCCTGGTGTCTAGTGGCACCCCACACTCTCCGATTCCCATCCCTGGTAACATTCAGTTATCCCTGGTGTCCAGTGGTCTTCCCCGTCCTCTGATCCTCATCCCTGTTAAAATTCAAGTTCCCCTGGTGTCCAGTGGTCTCCTCTGCCTCCAGTGCCTGTCCCCAGTAAAATTCAGTTACACGGAAACATAGAAACATAGACTTTGACGGCAGATAAGGATCACTTGGCCCACCCAGTCTGCCCATTTCCCTTCCTACTGGATAAGCTGCAGATTCTAGTTAACCAACAGTCTACTTCCTGCAACCCCCCACTACAATTGCCTTATGTCTGTCCCATGCATGTTTGAATTCCCCTACTGTTTTAGACCCAACAACCTCCCCAGGAAGGCGGTTCCATGCATCCACCACTCTCTCCGTGAAAAAAAATTCCTCACATTATCCCTGAGCCATCCCCCCTCTATCTTTAAATTGTGCCCCCTTGTTCTTACACATCTCTTTTTCTGAAAAATGCTACCCTCCTGGACTTTGCTTGATTCCCTTGAGGTACTTAAAAGTTTCTATCCTGTCCCCCTCGTCTCTCCTTTCATCAAGGGTACACATATTAAGCTCTCTGTCTCTCTTCATATGGTTTCTGATGCAGACCCTGCACCATTTTAGTTGCCCTCCTCAGGACTGCTTCCATCCTGTCTATGTCCTTGTGTAGATGGGGTCTCCAGAACTGCACACAGTATTCCAGATGGGGTCTCACCAACTGTCTGTACAGAGGGATAACCACTTCCCTTTTTCTACTTGTGATGCCCTGTCCTGTGCATCCCAGTATCCCCCTGGCTCTCCTTACTGAATTCTCACATTGCTTACCCACCTTTAGGTCATCTGATGTGACTACCTCCAAGTCCCTTTCCATTTTTGTTGTTAGTACCTCCCCTGCTATTGTGTACTCTTCTCCTTGGTTTTTGTTCCCCAGGTGCATTACTTTGCACTTCTTTGTATTGAATCTAAGTTGCCATATGTCTGACCATTCCTCCAACCTTGCCAAGTCCCTTCTCATCCTTTCTACCCCACCTTGTGTATCAACTCTGTTACAGATCTTTGTGTCATCTGCAAAGAGGCATACCTTTCCCTCCAGACCCTCTGCAATGTCACCTATAAAGATGTTAAAGAGGACTGGACCCAGTACTGAGCCCTGAGGTACTCCACTAGTAACCCCACCTTTCTTCGGAATGTGTTCCATTCACTGTTTCTTTCTGTGTCCTGTTGTGCATCCAGTTTGCTACCCAGGCTACCACCCTGGAACCCACTCCCAGGCTGGCTAACTTGATTATTAGTCTTTAGTGCGGGACTGTGTCAAATGCCTTGCTAAAGTCTAGGTAGGCCATATCCACAGCCCCTCCCTGGTCTATTACTTTGGTCACCCAGTCAAAGAAATCAATTAGATTCGTCTGACATGACCTTCCTGCTGTAAATCCATGCGCTTTGGGTCCCAGCCCCTGCTGCCTCTAGGTACTCAACAATTCTTTCTTTCAGAAGTGATTCCATCATTTTCCCTAACACTGAGGTCAAACTTACAGGTCTGTAGTTTCCTGCTTCTGCCTTTCTCCCACTTTTGTGAAGGGGAATCACATCTGCCCTCCTCCAGTCCTCCGGTACCTCCCCATCCTCCCATGATTTGTTAAAAAGTGTGGTCAGTGGAGTCACTAGGTCCTCCCGTAGTTCTTTTAGGATTCTGGGATGAATCCCGTCAGGCTCCATTGTTTTGTCCACCTTGAGTTTTAGGAGTTCTTTCAGGACTCTTTCTTCTGTAAATGGACCGGTGTCAACCCCCCTACCCAGAGTGCTTCTATTGTCTGGTTTAGGTAACTCCTCCTTATCTTCTTTTGTGAATACTGAGCAAAAGTATTCATTCAGTATCTCTGCCTTTTCACTGTCTCCCTCTGCCCACCTCCCCCTCTTTTATTAATCTTCACTATTCCTCCCTTAACCTTTCTATGCTCCCTAATGTACCTATAAAAGGTTTTATTCCCGTTCTTAACTGAGTTGGCTGTTTTTTCCTCAGTTTGGGCCTTTGCTGTTCTGACTGCCTTCCCCACTTCTTTCTGCTTGATACAATTCCCTGTCGTGCTCCTTCTGTGATTCCTTATACTTTTGAATGCAGCCTTTTTCTCCTTTACCTTCCCTGCCACCTCTTTTGAGAACCATAGTGGTTTTTTACTCCGCTTTGTTTTCTTTATTTGTTTCACACAAAGGCTTGTTGCCTCTATGATAGCAGTTTTGATTTTTCTCTATTGTTCTTCCACCACTCCTTTTTGGCCATTTGCTAGTGCATTCCTCAGGTATTCACCCATTTTGCCAAAGTCAGCCCTTCTAAAGTCCAGTATCCTTGTTTTTGTATGGCTTGTCTCCATGGTTGTGCTTATTGTGAAGCACACTGTGCAGTGGTCACTTGTTCCCAGATGTCTACTGACTTCTAAATTTGTGATCCTCTCTCCATTTGAGAGTACCAGGTCTAGTATTGCTCCCTCCCGAGTGGGTTCCAACACTAGCTGTCTAAGGCCTGCCCCCTGCAGGGCATCGAGAATGACCCTGCTCTTGGATGTGGCTGCAGTACATGTCATCCAGTTAACATCTGGCATATTCAGGTCCCCCATCAACAGTATCTCCCCCTTTTCAGCCATTTTGAGAATGTCCTCCATCATTTTCTTGTCCATTTCCTCCCCTTGAGACAAGGGTCTGTATACAACCCCTGTGCGGATTGTGATGCCATTCCCTGTCTCCAAGTGTCCGGTGGTCCCATCTGCCCTCCGACCCTGGTAATATTAAATACTTCCCTGGTGTCCAGTGGTCCCCCCTGCCCACCAATTGCTGGCCCTGGTAATAGTAAATGTTTCCCTGGTGTCCAGTGGTCCCACCCACCTTCCGATCACCATCCCCAGCAATAGTAAATTCTTCCCTCATGTCCAGTGGTCCCCCACCTTCCAGTCGCTGGCCTTGCTAATATTACTGGTGTCCAGTAGTTCCCCCCCCCCTCCGATTGCTGGTCCTTATTAAATCACATATTCTGGCACACCTAGTGTCACCCCTACCACTGATCCCTGACCCAGTGTAAGCTTCCCTGGCATTAGAGGGCCCCCCTCACACACGCAGGCACAGCCAACCCACCCAGCCACCCTCTCTACCTCAGTAGCCAGTGCAGTGGGGCCGGACAAGCAGCACAGCCCTCCTCTCCATGCCAGCCCGGCCGCTGTATGTGGTGATAGAGAGCGTGCATCTCCTATACTGTAATGGGGATGTCATGACTGTCTAATAGAGCAGTATGTATGCTCCCTTACAGTACAGGGACACGGTTCCCGGATATCGCATACTGTAGCCAGCCGAGGTAGTGAGAGGAGGGCTGTGCCAGTCACCGTATTGACTTCTGCGGCACTGGTGATTGAGGTGAGGGAGGTTAGTTGGTGCCCATGGTGTAGGGAGGGAGCTACCAGATGCCAGGGAAGCTTATGCTGGGACAAGCATTGATAGATGGGGGGTGCAACTAGACACCACAGAATATGTAATTTAATATGGGGCCAGTGATCAGAGGGTAGGGGGACCACAGGACACCAGGGATAATTGAATTTTACCAGGGCTGGTGATCGGGGGAGACCACTGGACAGCAGAGAGGTATTGAATATTACCAGAGCCAGCGATCAGAGGGTGGGGGGCACCACTGGCGACCAGGGAAGTATTTACTATTACTAGGACTGGTGATCGGAGGATGGGGAGACCACTGGACACCAGAGATAATTGACTTTTACCGGGGATGGGGATCTGAGGGTGGGAGGGATCACTGGACACCAGGGAAGTATTTACTATTACCGAGGTTGGTGATCAGAGGGCAGGGGGGACCACGGGACAGCAGGGAAATATTTATTATTACTGAGGCTGGTGATCAGAGGGCGGGGGGGGACCACTGGACAGAAGTATTTACTATTACTGGGACCAATGATTGGAGGGTGCAGGGACCACTAGACCCCAGGGAGCAGGTGTGCTCCCCCAACCGCCAATGTGGTTGTTGGGTGCAGTGACTCTGCCAGCTACCAGGGTTGCCCAGAGTAAGTAAGGCTTCTTCTCAGTGGTAGTTGTGCAATGCAAGGTGTCCTACTTTGTTCCCCCTGTGCAGCGCTAATGTACTGAATTTTGTTCTGCACCAGGATTCCTGTCCCACCCCTCCCTTTGCTCACTGCATACATTATTTTTTTGTGTGCATGCTAATCCTTTCAGCATGTGCTACAGCCCTTAATATTGCGCTCAGGCACAAACCCCGGCCAAAAGGGTGTAGTCATTTTGCCCACCAGGCAAAGTTTTGAATATGTGGCCCCTGGAATGAATTTAAGCAGTTGGGGTCTGCCTTTGTCTACATAACTGCGTTTTCCCACCTTTTCTCTCCTTGTGTATACAGTAATATTGATTCCTCCTCCTGTTTCTTCTCTCCCCGTCTTTCCCCTCATTCAACATATGGAACGTTTACCATGGAATACAGGGATTCAAAATTCTGCACAATTCCACTGGTAGAATGTTCTCTCCCAAGATTCTGTACACACACAACAAACGCTTCATGTGGACCCAGAGTCTACGTTTTATCTCTGGCAGGTTGCGCAGCAGACATTTCCCTTATAATCAGGTAAAGATAGGACGAGGATTTTTCACTGTCAACACAAAAAACACTAGTAATGAAACCTAAGAACAGTACTTAATGTCTCTAATTTGTTTGTGTGTTAGGAGAGTGTGATGAGGCCAACCCAGCGGTGCCGAGGGTTGAGGCACTGGATGCCACACCTCACGCCATGCCGACAACCCAGGTTCGGGAACGAGCTAGAGCTGCTGGGGGTCGGCAGGGGTGAGAGAGGATTGAGTGTCTGGAGGACTGCTCTCCTCTCTCAGGGGGAGGGAGACTTGTCATCCCACTTGTTGACTGCCCTCTGGCAGCGGCTGGAGGGCAGTATGGGCCAGGAGACACCTGCCGACATAGTCACATCAGTAGGGGCAGGAGGATGGGAGAAAACAGAGCCTGGCAGGTTCCGTGATGGCTCCTGTGTCCGCGGGGGTTGGGCCCGGTATCTGGATTGGGTCTCTGGGGGTGGGGAGGCCAGCGCTGTCCTCCCTGGCCCCGTCGCGGGGGGGCAGTCCATGGGGAATTCACCAGGTCTGGTGATATGGGGACACAGGAAAACCAGAGAGTGAGTCTCTCCATACAGAGGGACCACAGCTACCTGCCAGGGCTTCCAGGAGGGATAAACAAATAGAAACAAAGGAGAGTGTGATGGTCAGAGAAACAATGTTTAATTATTTGTTTTTTCTAATTTAAGGTTGTTTTAGTCTTAAGATCCTAGTTTAAGGTTTTTAGTAAGCAACATAGAATTTGACGGCAGATAATGATTGTTTGGCCCATCCCGTCTCTCCATTTCTCCCTACATACACTATTACTGCAGACCATACCTCATCTACAGCTCTTTTTCCCTCCCCCTCTTCCTTTCCACAATGATTCCCTTGAGCTTATTCCATGTATTCTTGAACCCCACCACCTCCACTGGAAATCTGTTCCAGGAATCCATTACTCTTTCTGTGAAGAAGTACTTCCTCACATCTTTCTTGAAAATAGAAGTAAACGTAGCAGCCATGTTTGTGAAGGAAGGTCCGTTTCAGTTGTAGGTGGATTGATTTGTTCATTGTGTGATGTGAATACTTACATGTAAGTCAGGTTTAGAACCAGGATGACCATGTATGATGCTGTAATAATGCATGGTCCCCTCACTGGTTTTAATCAATTAAATTTCTTGGATTTTCAGGCCCATTTTATAATTAGAAATAAGAAACTGCAGCAGTATTTGAAATGTTCATGGGGGGGACGGTGTTGTCTGATCAGTTAGATCTCTGAGGAAAGCTTTCATCAACACTCTTCTCCTCTTTATGGTTCCTCCCCCAAGTGTCTGGTTTCTAAAGGACAAAATTCAGATCATGCTACACAGCATATAATATCCAGGCCATCCATCTTAAGGTGAAAACCTCCAATCTATCATTTAAGCCAAAGGTGATCCTTTCCATTGTGTAGCTTTTATTTACCATGTCTCCCCAGCCACTAATCTCTGGAACTGAGTTTGTAAGTCATTTTCTAATTGTAGCTTCATGGGCTGCCACCAGCATGATTCCCAGCAGATATTTGCTATGTTGGCCTTTACTGTGGCTAGGGTAGTGATATAGGAAGTATAGTTCAGGGGACAGATGGAATCTAATGTGGAGAACTGCCGCTATCTCCTGCTCTAGTTCTGTGAGAAAGTGGGACTGTCAGGGGCAGGCCCACATAATATGCATGTGGGTGGCTTCCCTTCCCTACACCCTTCCAACAAGCTACATTGCTCCCCGTCCCATATCGAGACATGATCGCTGATATCCTTAAGTATCTGATTACCTGCTTCCATGTAAATTCTCGCCAGACATGAGATGAGATAACCTGTCTGGCCTCAGAGCAGCCATGCTTAGGCATTGGCTATTGGTTCCTGCCCAGTTTCCTCCCCCCACTTAACCACTATGTAGGTGGTATTATAGGGTTGTGTGCCTTGAATGGCTTTATATGTGATAGAGATCAAGTGGCTCAGAGACGGCATGTTTGTGTATGTAGCTGGAGTGGATACTAACATTGGAGACTTAGTCCAGTCCCTGGCCCTGGCTGGTTGTGAATCTATGAAATTGCATACTTGCAGATATCTGAAAAAGTCTCTACGTTCCAAACCAAATTGGATGGAGATCTTCAGAGGTCTATACTGTTGGTTCAAGGAAGAACTGTGCCATATAGACCAAACCTTGTCTCCAACACCTCCAGAATGTTGGGTCCATCGCTTCCATAGCAAAGCCTTGCAACTGAGCTATTGGGCAAACCTGAATGAGGGCTGGATGCAGGGTCAAAAAGGATACTAGGGTCCTCCACACTCCCCCCCCCGCCTTATCCAGGGGTTCCAGACAAGGCGGTCCCATATCGGAAGGCATTGTCCAAATAACTGCACCCTTTCCCAAAATGGGAGGTGTGTACACTCCATATCTAGTCACTGGGGCCCAGAACCTGCCCCATGCCATTGGAATAAAATCCTCTGCTGTGTAGCCACATAATACATTTGCAAGTCCAGAAGGGCCATTCCTCTCCTTGCTTTGGGCAAGAGAAGGGTTCAGAATTGGACTTGTGGCCTTTTTTCTGCTCAAATAAATCTGGAGATAGCCATTTGCCATTTCTTCCAATCCTTCTCCCAAAAGGGACCTGCACATTTTGGAATACATACAGAAATCTAGGTAAGGACGGCCCGCCGGCGCAGTGGTAAGATCTCCACTCATGATGCCGACATCCTGGGTTTGAGAATGGACTCAGGAGTCAGAGGGTTGGCTGGGGGAAGAAGGCTTGAGCGTCCTGGTGACTGCTTTCCTTCTCCAGAGGGAGGAGAGTTGTGTGTCTGGTGTTCTGCTGACCTCTAGTGGAGGCTTGAGGGTTCAGCAGAAATGACTAGCACCTGCTTGCCGAGAGGCAGAGCAGACGTCATCAGTGTTATTGCAGGCTCCACCTCTCGGGGGACAATCTCTAACAAAATATACTGCTTCCTCACTACATGACGCTACGCCCTCCGTGAAGGACCATTCCCCACAGCCCTTGCTTGGTGACTGAGCAACATGTCTCCACCGGCATGTTCTGGTCCCGTGGCCCCGCCCTGGGTGGGTAAGCCAGGGGGTTCCTCCGGTGGGGATGCCTGCTGAAGTCCTGACTTCATGTCCACGGGTCCCAGAATGACCGGCCCCACGCAGTAGGGGGTAAGCCTGGGATCAGGTCATCGATGCAGGTAAGCCCTGGAAACGGCTGGAGCTCGGGGCAGCGGAGCCTGAGGCCTTAGGAGGTGTGGCAGAAAAGCACAGTAAATAGCAAAACCAAAAAAAAAAATCTAGGTAAGACTATCATTCATACAGTATCAACCTTCCAGATCAGACTAGGTGGAAGTCCATGCTGGTATTGCAAGTCAATTGTATGATGCTGAGATAGTGGACTGATATTTACCTCATAGAGGTGGTCAAGTTGTAACAGCAGCTTTATTCCCAGATATTTAAGGTCCTGCAAATCCCATTTGAAAGGGAACTGCCTTCTCTGAGCTGGGGAGGGGGACCAATGAGTGGAGATGACCTAAGTTTTAGTAGTAGTCAGTTTGTAATCTGAGCCTGTACTAAAGGTCTCCAGGATCCAGAAGACCTCTGGGAGGGAGTTATCCAGGTCAGCTATGTAAAGTAACCATCATCAGCATACAATGCAGTACAGTGAGTCCCGTCTCTACACCTTTAATGGCTGGATGGTTTCTAATGCTTTGTGATAGGGGCTCAATATAAGCAGCAAACAATAAGAGGGATAGGGGTCATGTTTGCAGAGTGCCCCTGCCTAAGAAGAAGGATGAGGAGACATGCCCATTCACTTTTATGAATGCCTGGGGGAAGGCCCATTGAAGTTGGGTGATAAAGTCTGCGAGGAGGCCAGACTTCCCCAGGGTATCAAATAGGTAGGAACAAGAGACACTATCAAATGCCTTTTTGGCATCTAGGGTGGCAAGCAGGAATAGGGTGGATGGGAATATACCTGGTGAAGAATATAAAGGGTATGACGGGTAGTATCCCCAGTTTGTTGGGTCTGCACAAAACCCGTCTGGTCCGGGTGAATTAGGAGCAGTAACAGGGTCCAGCTGATGGGCTAGGACAGCCGTAAATAAGTTATAATCCATACAGAGAACTGAAATTGAGCAGTACGATTGACACTCAGAGGGATTATTCCCTGGTTTGGGGATAACAGAGAGTGTGGCATATTGCCATGTTCTGGGAATATCCCCTCTCCAGTACTTCATTACAGACCTTTACCAGCTGTGGCAGAAATAAATCCCATTGGCATTAATAAAATTCCATAATGTACCCATTGGGTTCCAGGGCTTTCTGAGTGTGCATCTTGTGCAAGGCCTGTTCAAGCTCTTTGCTCTTTTCTTTGGCTCATATGTTTATTAAAATTTTATCAAAAATACAGATATCCAACAGACATACAGCAGACTTACACAAATTGGTACAAATAAGACCTTAATTAATCCTAGCAGGCAATAAAAAGAGTGCAGTGCCCCCTCCTGGAGTGTACACGTTAGCGTAATTAAAATTACTCCCTAACTTCTGGGAAACTTCCATTTAATATCCCGCTGTGCAAAATAAATAAACATGAAAAACTCTTTAAGAAAACTAGTAAGTAAAAAAAAAAAAAAAAGTAAATAATACAGAGACATAACACCAGCAATGGATCAATATTCCTTAAATGTACCAATTCATATTTTTTCTCCAGACTTTCAGAGGCAATCTATCATAAATAACTGTGGTGTGGGGGCCCAAACACCCTAACCATGCCCTGCCCTGTACCCCTATGGTGATCTGATATTCCCCTATGCTTCCAGAGATCACCTCTGCTTTATAAACTAGGAAACTACAGAGTAAATCAGGTGGTACTTATGCTGGGAATTGTGAGGTAAATCAAGTGGTAATATGCTTATCTTTGAGGAAATTGGGTGCTGCTGTGCAAAGGCACTGTGTGGTGAACTATGGGGTAAATCACATGGTACTATGATAGGGAACAGTGGGGCATACTAAATTAATGCCCTGTCACAGCAGGACCACCTCAGCCACTGGGAGGGCGTCAGTATACTTCCCCCAGGTACTGAGACAAATTTCCTCTTTTTCATGCAGGGCATATGTTAATCTTTCCAAGGCCAATGTTTGTAGCACCAGTGCCTTCCACTGGCCCAACACAGGCCTGACGTGTGAAACCCATGAGTCCTGCATACATTGGTGAGCTAATACCAACAAAAAAAAGAGGTCTGGGGTATGGTTCCCACCCCTCGTCACCTATATCATTCACCCCAAACAGCAGGGAGAGCAATGTATCTGCTAACTGCCTAAGAAATTTGCAGCCTTGGACCAGAAGGGTCTCAGATCCTAGCATTCCCAGAAGTGGTGCATATATCAAATCAAATCAAATTTATTTATATTGCGCTTTTCAATAATCAAAGCGCACATACATAATAAAAACAATCAGCAATAAAAACGTAAGTATAAATCCTAAAAACAGTAAAAAACAGAATGATCTATTCAATAAAAGCTTGTTCAAACAAATATGTTTTTAACGCTGCCTTAAAGGACTCTGTGGACAGGCACTCTTGAATCCGACGAGGTAGAGGGTTCCACAGGGTCGGGGCCATAAAAGCAAAAGCTCTGACCCCAGATGACTGAAGATGGACCCTGGGAATCTCTAGCAGTCCCTCATCGGTGGAGCGGAGTGAGCAGAGAGGGTGGTAGGGTCGAAGGAGATCTTGCAAGTAGCCTGGCCCCTGACCATGTAGGGTGTTATAGGTCAGCAATGTGACCTTGAAGGTAATTCTGCACCGTACCAGCAGCCAGTGCAGCTCGCGCAGCACAGGAGTGATGTGGCACGATCTTCCCAATCCAGTCAACAACCTGGCTGCTGCGTTCTGCACCAGCTGCAGGCGGCGGAGGTCTATCCCCGGAAACCCTAGATATAGAGCATTGCAGTAATCAGGACGCGAAGAAACAAAGGCTTGAACCAATATCGGAAGGTCATCATGCGGAACTAGGTGTTTTATCCAGGCTATATTCCTCAGATGGTAAAAGGAAGACCTGACAACGGTTGATACCTGTGCCTTCAGCGTCAGCTCGCTGTCAAGAATTACGCCCAGATTCCGCACCTGCTCAGAAGGTCTCAACTGGCTTCCCCCTAGCACAAGGCCAGAGGGAAGCCCAGGAGCCAACTTCTCTACACAGTGACCCGGGTCCACTACCAACACCTCAGTCTTGTCTGGATTCAGTCTTAACCAGTTAGCACTCATCCAGTCCTAAATCTCAGCGAGGCAGCTGTTAAAGACCGATAATGCGTCATTCTGTTCGGGTAAAAAGGACATATAGAGTGGAGTATCATCTGTGTAGCAGTGAAAACTCAGCCCATAATGCCTTATAATGTCTCCTAACAGCAGCATATACACCGTGAACGACATGGGGGAAAGCACAGAGCCCAGTGGCACCCCACAGGGCAGAACAAAGGGGGCAGAGGAAAAAATTCCCGATACTATCCTCTTGAGTTCTGCCCGTAAGGAAAGAATGAAACCATCTGAGGACTGTTCCCGACAGTCCGCATAGTAACCGCAGGCGATCTAGCAACATCCCATGGTCCATGGTTTTGAACGCTGCAGAGAGATCAAGGAGGACCAAGATCGAACGACTCCTCTGATCCCTCGCTATTAGGAGGTCATTCAATACCCGAATCAACGCCATCTCGGTGCTATGCCTCTTCCTGAAACTGGAGTGGAGAGGATCATAGACTTCATGGGCGGTAAGAAAATCCTTGAGCTGCAACGCGACTACTTTCTCAATAACCTTGCCCAAAAAGGGTAGGTTAGAGATCGGTCTGTAGTTGGCGAAACAGGGTCAAGGGAAGATTTCTTCCAAAGGGGCATTATGATAGCCTCTTTCAGAGACTCCGGAAACACCCCTTGCTCCAAAGAGCATCGGACAATCTCAGCAAGGGCTGGTCCGATCACATCCATACACCCCACAAGGAGGCGCATGGGACCAGGATCCAAACTACAGCAAGTCTGTCGCAAGCCCTGGACAATCTTCATGATGTCCATGATCGCTGGCTGGTCAAAGTCTGTCCAGATAAACCGAGGGCCTGTGACCTCGTATCGATCACCGTGCTGCTCATTTGAACGCATACTGTGGATCTCTGACCTGGTCGAGGACACCTTATCATCAAAAAAACGAGCAAACTCATCACACTCTTTTTGTGAAAAGGCTCTCCAACCCTGCATGCATGCTGGATTGCAAAGTCTGTCCACGGTTCGAAAGAGCTGAGCCAGTCAATTTCTTGATGCAGCTATCTCCCTGGACAGGAACTCTGCCTTCTTACAGGAGATTTCTGATTGATAGTCCACATAACGGGCCATCAATCTAAGTCTGTCCTCCTCCAGGCCAGATTTCCTCCAGCAGCGTTCCAGTCTTCGTCCTGCTCTCCTTAACTCCCTCAAAGTCCCATCAAACCATGGGGACCGAGGCCGAAGGGAGAGGGGGCGAACACGGTCAGGTGCAATGGAATCAAGAGCCCCCAGTACCACACTATTATAGTGCACCACTAAGGCATTTGGTTCCATGCACTCCACAGGCCAACTCGACACGTCCAGTACTGCCATCAGACCCTCTGGGGTAACCCCCCTCAAAGGGCGATACCGTACCATCTCCAAAGGGGGTGGTCTCATTGGGGGGGTCGCAAAATTGAACCTTATGGAGTGATGGTCAGACCACCCAACTGGCTCCACCACCAGCTCTATGATCTCCATCCCCAGAGTGAACACCAGATCCAGAGAATGACCCGGAATATGGGTAGCAGTGGTAACAACCTGTGTAAAGCCCAACAGAGTCATTAGTTGGAGGAAGTTTTGGCCAAAATCGAGTTCATCATTAACCCAGGCATTGAAGTCCCCCAGGACCTGCCACCTGGAAGGCTCCAACACCAAATCGACAATGAAGTCTGCAACTTCCTGCAGAAAATCTTTCTCATCACTGGGTGGATGGTAAATGAGCAGAATATGTGCCAAGCATGCTATTTCAGCGTCCACAGATGGGGGATACCGCAGGGTTAAATTTGTGTACTGTAGCTGGTGGACAGTAAAGTCTTTATAGAAATATAAATTGAAGCTCCTTGTATTTATTACAGTATGGGGCACAGAAACCCTGGAACAACATATCAGTTGGGGGGCGAGGATATAGCATGCACCAGGCAGGAAAGGGACCTTGGGGTTATCTTCTCTGATGACCTCAAGGTAGGGAAACAGTGTGACAAGGCAGCAGATAAAGCAAGTAGGGCGCTGGGATGCATAGGCAGAAGCATCACCAGCAGGAAAAGGGAGGTCATAATTCCACTATACAAGACACTAGTGAGGCCCCACCTGGAGTACAGTGTACAGTTCTGGAGACCACATAGACAGGGTAGAGAAGGTTCAGAGGAGGGAAACAAGGATGGTACAGGGATTGCATCACAAGTCCTATGAGAACAGGCTGAAGGACTTGAATATGTACTCCCTAGAGCAGAGGATGGAGAGAGGGGATATGATAAGAACATACAAGTATCTTGCAGGGAGAAACAGGGTGCAGGAATGCATTGTTTTCCAGTGAAAAAGATGTTCTAGGACTAGAGGCATGGGATGAAGTTGGAGGGAGGGCAATTCAGAGGAAATGTGAGGAAGAATTTCTTCACAGAAAGGGTGGTGGACAAGTGGAACACCCTGCCAGAGGGAAGTGGGGGCTGAAACAATCACAGGATTTAAGAATGCTTGGGATAGCCTTAAGGGAGTTCTGGAGGGCAGGGGTAAGGGGCAACAGACTTCTAGAAAAACAATGGGAACTTACAAGCTTAATGGGCAGACTGGGTGGGGCATAGGCCCTTATATGCCAACAGTGTCTATGTATCTATGTAAATCAAGTGCCCCATATGCAACTTGGGCACCGTAATCCAGTTCTCATCTGAAATTGTCACCCCTAAATCCTGTTCCTACAGCTCTTTAACATTTGTTGACAGATTTGGGAATGTATCTCTGTCTTGGTGTGCTATCTGTGCCATTAAACCTTTCGGGGGAGGTACAGGCATGGAACACAGCCTACTCCAGTGAGTACAGGGCGGATAGAGCTACCGGATCTCTATTCCTACTGTACCCAAAGGCCCGTGCTTGAAAATATTTATACCTATGGGCTAGTGGGATTCCAAATTGATCCCCAAGTTCTGCAAGAGACTTACTCCCCACAGCTCTTCGGTCTTAATTTGTCATATTAGGCTGTCTGCCTGCTCCTGGGTAAGTTGTGGCAACCTCCGGGGATTCAGAATGGTATCGATCACCTCCACATCTGGAGGGGATTCTGGCATATAGAGTGTGGAGTAATAATGGTGAAACACCTCCGACACATCAACTGTTCTCCGTAGGAGGCGGGAAGTGGTAGGGTGCTTTAATTGTGCCACCATTGCCCTGTTTTTTTGTTTTTGATATTGATGAGCCAAAACTCTGGTTGCTCAGGATCCTTTCTCATGCACTTTATGACGCAGAAAGGTTAGCACCATCTCTGTTTTTTTCAGCAGGATGTTGTCTATGGCCTGCTTGTGCTGTCTAGCTGAGTAAGGACAGAGTTGACCCCGTGCATATGTGCACATTGCAAAACATGGAGGGTATCCCACAGGTCTCATTGACTCTGTTGTCTCTCTGTTTCCGAGAGCAGTATTCTGTAACATAGTCCTTCATGACTGTGTTCAGGGTATTCCAAAAGGTAGCCTGGGAATGTGCCCCCCCCCAAGTTAAGACCATTCATTTTAGGGCTCTTCTCCACTAGAAAGCTTTTAAAGCCCTCTGAGAGTAAGTGGTAGCCATTCAAGGCCCACTGTGTTCCGGGGGGGGTCTCCTTTTCCAGCCTTAGATAAGTCAGGATTGGGATGTGACTGGACAGGAGGATATCCCCCGTCTTACAGTCCGTGACATACTTAAGGGATTTTGGTTGGCTGTAGCTGTAATTGATACATGAATAAACTGCATGTACTGCAGAATAATGTGCATAATGCCTATTCAGTGGATGAAGGCCCCTCCACATGTCCACACATTTGTGGGATCGCAGAAGTGTGGCACAGACCTTGTGGGCTGCAGGTTGTCTGGTTGTCTTTGGATTGGAGGTGTCTCAGACATTCGACCTTAACAAGTTTCTTTTGTGCGCAAACCTCCTGCCTTTGTTCCACCATCCCTTAGGCACGGGATAATCTGTTGTATGTGTGCATTGCATCTGTTGTCTGCCAGGCCTTATGAGCTATTTTAGATGCCAGCAATGGGGTGGTGGGCTTGTTCGGTGGTGTGTCTACAAGTATGCCCCGTGTTTTTAAAATCCTCCCTCACTTGGTCTGCCATGGTGTAGGTGTCTTGTCCTTTTGGAAAGTCCACCACCAATTTAGCTGGATAAGGAGTGAAAAATATAATGTTCCTCTTCCTTAAGGCTTTCATGAGAGGCACATACGCATGTCTTTTGTTTTGTAGAGAATAAGGGTAGTCATTATCAAGAAAAATACATATGTCTTGGTATCTAAACTTTAGCTCTCCATGCCTTCAATAATATATCCTGCTTGTCCATAAAGCGCAAGAACTTTGCCATGGTTGAGCAGGGGTGAGCCTCTGGTCCAGTAGGCCACGGTCCCAGTGCTCTCTAGGCTCACTCAGTCTCTAGTGTTCTGTCCAGAGGGAGTTGCAGGACCATGCGAAGAAAAGATTGTAAGAAGCTGGTCATGCCCTTGCCCTCCATTCCCTCCAGAAATTCATAAAATCTGAAGTTATTACATTGATTCCTACTCTCCGTTTCTTCCAATTTTTCTTTGATCCCATGAATGGCAGCATGGGGGTGCAGAATTGCCACTTTAGCCGAGTCCATGCAGCGATCGGACTGCGTGAGCTGCTCCTCATGTTCATCAACCCTTTTCTCCAGTTTTGTGACATCAGAGAGCTGTCGTCGTGTTGTGTCTCTCCTTCCTGAAATCCTGGAGTTCACCAATGAGAAGAAAAAGCTTCCAGTGGAGTTTTTTGGTAGAGGGAGATTTGGATTTCTTTTGTCCCATCCCTGCTTTTGGTGGCCTGAGCACAAGTAGGCAACTGAGGCTCTACTGTCAGAGCCGACTGCTCCGAATCTCTCAGCATCCTCACGCTCCAATCCAGAGTCCTTGCTCATTCCTTGTTGCATCATTATTCTGGTAAATCCCCTTGGTAAAGCACTAGAAATTTTTCACTGAATCAAGCAATTTGAGCGGGTTTTAGTAGTGAGGCAGCTGCTGCTCAAATCTTCAAGTTGCATTCTTGAGGATGATATCACCAGAAGCAACGTGCACTTTTTGTTTTCTTTTTAAATATGGTCCACATCGTGCCTACTGCTCTGTGATTAGTGCCCGTGAAAGGTTACCAGTCCTTGTACTCTTCTGGTAATTTAAGTGTGTTGGGGGGTTCTTTACAGGCCTTGATTGCATACTGTTTAGAGACGCCAACACAAGTTTTAATCCAAATCCACCGACTCCCACAAGACCAGTAATGTTTCCTGCAAGCTAGAAACTAGCTGTAGAAGTAATAACAAATTAGTGCTCAGGCAGTTGAGTACTCTGCAGGCAGGCACAAACACAGATAAGGGGGAATGACCATTGTATGGGGTATGCAATGGTCTAACTCAGCAAATACCATTTATCTTAATGTGAGACAAGGCAAGATCACAACTCATGAGTGGAACAGCCATGAGTAAGTTATGAAAGTCCTACCCCCTCACAAGTTAAGATGAATGAATTATCTGAGTTAGGCCATTGTGTGTCCAGGTTATACAATATATTTGTAAATTGTTAAGCTTTTAAATTAGTTCCCTCTCTGGATTTTGGACAAGCCATTTCCATACAGCATCACATTCCCACAGGGCAGCACCCCCCAGCAGGCAATGTGAGCAAAGGGCAGGCCATGCACTGGGACTGCTATCCCTGCTGGTGCTTGGGCATTTTTGAAGCCATAGAAGCCATTGGGCTAGAGTTTGGGGTTCGAGCACTATAACTCCAAGCTATCAAGTGGCGCTCTGTGGACTTACTGTTAGTCATTGCTGAGCCAGGGACAAAGGCCACCAAGAGAGCCACGGGAACTTGAGGCTTACCTGGTGTGTTGAAGCCAGTTACTTGGGCTCTTCTACAGTGCCTCTGCTCTGGTCATCTGTACAGTTAAGTCAGTGGTCCCTGCAGCAAGTCAGTGACCGTGTGATGTGGGTTCTATTTAGGCCCATTTTTTGTGTGTATTTTAGAAGTTGAAACCAGTACCTCATTGTCTGTGTTGTCAGTCTGAGCCACGTCTAGAACAGGAGCAGCAGCCAACAAGAGACAGAGACCCGAAGCGAGGAGCCAAACACCAGCGATTGAGCATGGTGTCAGGTGGAGCAGTAAGTCCTGCCTCCAGCACCCGCCTCCTCCAGCCTCCAGCAGCCAAAGAATCACCCTGGGCCAGAGCGGTGAGTCAGTGGCAGCACCACCAGATAAGTGCTGACCACCAGAAGCCCCACAAGGAGAAATATGTTATTTAGAGTGCCGGACGGCTCAGGGGAGCAGCCAAAAGCTGTAAAGGGGTGGGACAGAACCTGGGCAGGAGAACCGCCCAGAGGGCAGAGTCATGGGCTGTAGTCCCTTCACCATTCAAAAGGAGTTCCTGAGAGGAGGAGCGGGGTAACCCCATCAGTAAGGCAGCTTTACAGTTGTTTTTTTAATTTTATTTGAAACACCCACACCTAAGGCACTAATCAAGGTGGCTGAGGCTGCATGGGTGGGAGGGCATTTTCCCACCTCAGGACCGCTCATAGAGGTGGCTGAGAGTCAGAGTGGGCCAGCCAGGCCCAGTAAAAGGGGGCACAACAGGGAAAATCCTCAGGAGCCTGATGGGGGTTCAGGCACCCTAAAAACTGTTCAGTTCACAACAAGTGAAGCTCAAGAAGACCCTGATAAGGGTTCAGGCAACCCCTCAAGCCTTTCAGTGCACATGCAGTATAGTTCCACAGGGCAGATACAGTGGGGTTGGGGAACAAACCATTGTAACATTGCAGAAGCTGTGTTGGTTGCTTCACAAGCTACATTTAAAGTGACAGTGTCAGGGGTGCCAACTTTTATGAACCTTTGCGAGTGCTCACAGCCAGTAGGTGGCATTTTTCCCTATGGCCAGGTTCCCCGGTAGTCTTTTTTTGCAGGCTACACTCCAAACATTGAGGGTGCTTTGTCATCTTTGTGGATGCTGGAGCACTCCAGCACCCATGGAGTTGGCACTCGTGGACAGTGTACCTGATGAATGAACTGCTTTCTTTTTATATTTAAAATTTTATTAATTTTTATAGTAGAAAACAATAGGACTTACAGTACATGAAAAGGTTACAGAGTATATGCTGTATACAGAAAGTATCACTTATTACATGTTTTCAAACATTTAGTGATAAGATACATTTTATGGCTACTCATTAATAAATTAAACATTGTTTCAGGAGAACTGTATTCCTAAGTTGAGGCCACTTACACAAAAGAGTAAAAATGTCTACCCCCTATATAAAATTGTATAGTTCCAATAACATTAAGCAGAGACTTTTTTCTCCTGACTAACTGGGGATAACAACGAGCATACCAGTAATTTCAGAAATATAATTTTTTTGTATGGTACTACAGTACATAGGTAAAAGAAAAGAACTCAAGTAGGAAGACAGTAGATAGTAAAAAAGGTATTAATGATTAGTTGTGGAAGGGGGCAGAGTCATGGCACAAAATCAGGGTAATTTTTCAGTGGATACATGACCCATCTTCTCCATCTGTTTTCAAAGACTGGGAGTTTATTTTATTTATTTATTTATTGAAATGTTTCACCAGGAGGGCACATTGTACAACAAGTTGCTCGTCTCATGGTGCGACCTGGGGGGAAGGGGTTACATAGGGTTGTGAAGGATGATCAGTTACAATAGTATGTGGGTAGTACAAACAATACAACATTGTAAGATTATGCAACAGTTGGAACACAAGGTATTGTACAATAAACAGTAGTGGAACATTGGATAAATTACAACACATATCCAAAATCATACAAAAGAACATATAAACATACAAAACAGTAATAATGCAACAGAACCATTATAGTGCATGAGTGTACCAGGATCAGGCTCGAGGTAGTACGCAAGTGCTGTTGGGTTAAAAAAAAAAAAAAGGGTGGTAGGTTGTGCACACGGATGACCCTGAAGGGCAGGTGGAGAAGAGAGGGGGAGAGGCAAGAACTGAATATGAGGAGAAGGGGTAGCCATTTCCTGATTCCCCCTTCAGGATGCTGAGAACCCTGTGGGGGGGGCAGGGTAGGAAGGCAGAAACGGGGGATAGGTATTTATGAGGGTTAAAGCAGGAACAGCTGAAGAAGTAATTGTGTAGGGCAGAGGTAAGCGAGTAGCTGGAGGAGAAGTGTCATATTTTGGGGGGAGGGAATTCCAGATTTTAGGGAAGCGATGGGCGAAACCAGTCTGACCAATGAGGGTGGAGCGGCGAGGGACCGTCAAGGTGCGGGCGTCATTAGATCTGAGAGAGTGGGTGGGGGGAGGTGGAGCTGAGAGAGAGGATGAGAGCTAGGAGGGGAGCACTCCAAACCAGAATTTGGTGGTTATGTGGCACAGTGTGAGATGCGTCTGTGAGATAGTGGAAGGAAGATTAGAGAGCGATAGAGTTCACAGTGGTGGGAGCGGGAAGGGGAGTCGAGAGCAAAGTGGCAGAAGGAGTTAAAGAGAGTGTCCAACTTGGTCAAAGAAGATTTTGGAGCAGCACCATAGACTACGTCACAGTAGTCAAAGATGGGGAGTATCATTTTCTGGACAATTTCACGCCTCGCAGTCAGCGGGATGCAACTATGATTCCTGTACAGAGCACAAGCTTGGGGCACAGTTTCTTCAGGATAGCATCGATATGCACAGAGAAGTTGAGGTGCTGGTCCAGCCAAACCCCCAGATATCTAAATGAAGAGGTATCCTCCAGGATGGTCCCATCAAGGGTGTGGAAGGTGGGTAGGGCTGGGAGCCTAGAGAGTCTCTGCCTGGTGCCAAAGGTCATTGAGACTGTCTTCTTGTTGTTTAGAAAAAGCTGGTGAGAAGCAAACCAGAGCTGAACTTGGTGGAAGTCATGCTGAAAGCTGGTTTCCACAGCAGCAAGGTTTTTGCTGGAACTGTATAAGACAGTATCGTCAACATACATGTGGACAGATGAGGATGAGCAGGCTGTGGGAAGATCATTAAGGAAAATGGAGAAGAGTGAAGGACCAAGCACTAAGCCCTGAGGGACACCAGTGTTGATGAGGAGTGGAGGGGAGATGGAATCAAGGATTCTCACTGATTGGGTCCTGCCAAATAGGTAGGATTTAAACTAGTTGGTGACTGACGGAGCAAGGCCAACTGAGGAGAGGGAATCAAGAAGCAGGGGATGGGAAACAGTGTTGAAAGCTTTGGCTAGGTCGACAAAGATGGCCGAGGTGATCAGGCCATTGTCCATCCCTGACAGGATGGAGTCAGAAAGCTGAGGAGGGAGGTGGTTGTTGAGTGGTTCTTCTGAAAACCAGATTGGAAGGGGGTGAAGAAGGAGGAATTGGAAAGGAAGGGTGATAGTTGAGAGAGAACTAAATGTTCTTGAAGTTTGGCAAGGGTAGGAAGGAGTTTATTATGCATTGTGTAGGTTAACTGTTCTAGGGTATAAATCCCCATGGTGATCTTTTTCCAGTTGTCCAAAGTGTGAACCACAGAAGTAGGCCACAGCCTTGTTAGAGCTTTTTTTGTGTCCAGTATTAAAGTCAAGAACAGCCTTGGTGTCTGTCCTTGGAAAGGTCCTGGGGGGTGGGGAGATGGCCAGAAGAATCAGTGAGGGATTGATAGCTCCAGGGCTATTGAACATGTCTTCCAGTTCACGCATCACCACCTGCCAGGGTGAGAAAAACGGAGGGGGCAGTCTTGGAAAATATGTGTTTGATTTGTGGGGGTAACCCCGTACCCCCTCCAGCAGGATGCTTTTTGTGGGCCAGCATACTGAGCTATGATATCCGGTGTCCTGAAAAATCTGTATCTGCATTTCTAGGCAAATTCATGCCAGTTTGTGGTGGAAAAAAGCAGATAGGCTGAGAGGGCATATTTATTCCAGATAGCTGCTGTGTATTGCTCGTGTAGCTCATTGTTCCAGCGCTGCAGAAAAGGGTCAGTTGAATTAGAATGCACCTCTTGGAGGGCTTTCACTAGCTGGCCAATGAGGTGTTTCAGAGTTTTACCTGGTAGATGTGACTGTACTAGGGAGATAAGAAGTGCTTTGTCTGGCAGGGCTGAAAAGGACCCTCCCTGAGTTTGTATATAAGAACGGATCTGTAAGTAGCGGTGGTGATCCGTCTTAGGGAAGTGGTATGTAGACTGAAGTGATTCAAATGGGAGGACCCCTTTCACACTAAGTATCTGAAAAAAGAATCGGAGAACTCAGTTGGCTCTATCTCTGTGTGGCTAGGTCTGTGTGATTAGTGGGGTAGGCTTGATCGTAGGTGATAACCCGAAGTGCCCAGGGGATGAATGTCAGATTGCTAGCAATGACCATTGTTTGATTACCTCTGCCCTAAAGTATGTGAATTTATTTATTTTTATTTATTTAATTTTGGTAACTGGGTAGGCTCACTGGGACCGTTACAGTCTCTTTGTCAGAGGCAACCCACAGTTAATTACATATAATGGAACTTACACAGTTATCATATTCACAATATCCACAAAAATTACAATAATAACAGTATGGTTAATGTGCAGTTTATAGTGACCAGCAGCATTCAGATTTGTTAGTCCATACTGGCCATTCCTGGTTACATACATTATTTGTGTTGACATGCTTGGTTACATACATTTTTAGTGTTAACATTCCTGGTTACATACTGTCTTATAATACGCGGTTAATATGATAAGTGCTATTTTGCGGTGTTATCGGTAACAAGTGCAGTGATTAAATCCCATCAGGTGATCTTTGAGTCCCATTTTGAATCCCCCCAATGGAGTTACTATTCTGGATATTTTCTGGAAGCCAGTTCCAGAGGGGTGGGATATATGCAGAGAATGACCTCAGCCCTTGGGAGGGCCTAAAATTGAGCACTTTAAGGAGCTGCCAGTTGGATGATCTGAGAGTTTTGCTGTTGTTTTTAGCAGCTAGTGTGTGTGCCAGGCTTGAAGGGGCATTTTCCTGCCCAAGTTTGTAGGCCAGGCACAGTGACAGGTAGCTTAGTATTCCTTTTAACAATGGCCAGGATAGGATTTGAAGCACCTGGCAGTGAAGTTCTCGGGACGGGGCACCTGCTGCGAACCAGTTTACCCTGTGGTATAAGGTGCGAAGCTTTTGCATCCTTGCATTTTTAACAGAGTGTAGTATCAGACAGAGTGCCATAGAATAGGGGGGTAGTAGGGTGGCAGTCGTCACCTTTAGCCAGGAATCCTGAGTGAGGAGAGGCCTTAGACGATATAATAGACCAAGTTTTTGATTCAGTGATTTGGTCAGCAGGTTTATGTGCGTCTCAGAGGAGCAATTTTGATCTATGGCTATTCCCAGGCACTTTATAGAATCCACTACCTCTACATTAGTGCCATTCGAGAGAGTGGATGTTAAATCCCTCTCCCCCAGGTCGTGCCTGAAAATAGGGAGGATTTGTCTAGTGCACTTACCCGGTCAACAAAAACTAAATAAAATGGAGTGATCTGGCAGGTCCCAGGTTTTTAGGGCCAAATAGTATGGCCTTTTTTTTTTTTTGCCATTTAGTACAAGTTTGTTGCTTTCTAACCAGCCCTCGAGGTGTGATAGGACTTTTGTCAGCGACTCATTCAGTGAGGTGGTGTTATTTGCTGACTTATACAGTATGGTGTCATCAGCACATAGGGTCAGATTAGCTTCGCCACAATATTTTAGCACATCATTTATGAATAAGGAGAATAGTAGTGGCCCAGTATAGACCCCTGAGGGACCCCATCAAGAATTGGACATTCATCTGATATGGCACCCTGCCATCTGACAAGTTGGGACCTACCCTGGAGGTAATCACATAATCATTTCATGGTCAGACAATCTAGGCCTATGAGTTTTAGTTTCATGAGGAGGAGTTGGTGGCCTACTAAATTGAAGGCCTTGGTAGGTCGATAAAGACAGCACCAGTTAACAGGCCATTGTTTAGGCAGTGTTTGTACTGTGGGTTTTTTTTGGAAACCATGTTGCTGGTCGGTGAATAGTTTGTGTTGCTCGATTTAGAAAGGGGCTTATATTGTGGAGAGTGACTAAATAAACAGTAATCTATGTTAAATGTGTCGTTTAATGTAAATTCTACTTGCTTCCAGTATGGTTGTTTAATTTGTGTCAACCAAATATAGAGCGTTCTTATACGGGCAGCCTGTGCGTATCATCACATTATTCGAAAATTTGACCCCCCATCTTCAGGTAATTGTAGGAGAGAAAAGTGCATACAGGGTGGTGCTCCTTTTCAAATGAAGCAGGAGACAATTCTGTTCCATGATTTAAAAGTAGAATTGGGCCAGCATAAGGGGCATATTTTGTAAGTAATAATAATAAAGGATCCGGGGTGGATGTTTTTTCCTGATTACCTCCATTCTTTGGAAAGCTGAAGTGCACAGTATGTGAATCCATTTAAAAGTTATGCAGCAATTTGTTGAGTTAGTCAGTTAAGAAGTTCCAAATGGGTAAAATTTTAGTGAGTTTGATTCTTAAATATCATCATATAGCACCTTTATTCCATTGAAAGGGTAGATGTTCTTTAAAGTAGTGAAGGGATAAAATTATAGAGAAGGACTTCAGTTTTCTGGGCATTTAATTTATAGCCCACTGTGTTTCTGAAACGCCAGAGGGTGTCCCAAAGCACTGGGATGGACTCTTCAGGGGAGGTCAAAGTTAATACTGTAGAAGATCATCGTCAAAAAGCAGAAGTTTGTAATCCTTCCCTCCAGACGGTATCCCCCCCGATGTTTGGATCGGCCTGAATGCTAATGGTTCGAGGTATCATGCGAATAATAAGGGAGATAATGGGCAGCCCCAATGAGTGCCACGTCCTAATGCGAATGGAGTGGTTAGAGAGCCATTCACCCATAGACACAATTAAGTGGAGTCATAGATTTTCTGCAGCATTTGAATTACCTGTTCTGGGACACTGAAATTTGACCAGGCAGAGCAGAGGAAGGGCCAGTCCACCCTGTCAAATGCTTTCTCTGCATCCAGACTAAGCAGCCATAGGATCCACCTAGTTACTGCATGCTCTATAAGCAAGCAGGTATGGTGGACACTGTCAAGGACCTGTCACCTTCTAATAGAATCCTACCTGGTCTTTATCAGTGATATCAGGCAATAAGGACTCTAAGCAATGAGCCCAGATAGCCATAAACAACTTATAATCACAGTTCAGGATCAATATTGGGCAGTAAAAAGCTGGGTAGCGCAGATCCTTAGCCGGGTTGAGAATTGCAGAGATCACTGCATAGTTTGAATGAACCACCTTCTGAACTGGTTTATTGCTCCATTTGTTAATGAACTGACTTCTGAACTAGTATATTGCCCCATTTGCTAACAAACTGCCTTCTGAAGTGATATATAGCCCCATTTGCTAACGAACTGCCTTCTGAACTGGTATATTGCCTCATTTGCTAATGAACAACTTCTTGAACTGGTATATTGTCTCATTTGCTAATGAATTGCCTTCTGAACTGGAGTGTTGCCCTTTTGCTTAACAAACTGCCTCCTGAACCAGTGTACTGCCCTGCCTACCTAACAAACTGCATAGAACTTATGGTACCAACTGGAGACTGTTCCTGCACCTTACCACTGACACCCCTCCATTGGACAACAACGTGGACGGCCAACCCAGCTAGCATTAGGGTGACAGGACAGGCCCCTTGCTGCTCTTCTAAAGCTACATCCCTACCCTGTTAAGAGTAAAGTAAGCTTAGGAGCCACCCTGGCTGACTAGAGAGAGTCTCTGTTGCACAGTGGGGTGGGGGGTCTTCTTTTCTTTTTGTTTTCCTTGTCTTTCAGGAACAGCATCCTGTTGTCATCATCTGAAGACCAGCATTCTGGATCAGCATCCAAACACCAGCTTCTCCTATTTCACATCTTCAGTTCCTCTTGTCCCAGCAGCCCAAGGGAGGATTTGTAGCGAAAAATCTGCTCTGAGTAGCACGTCTTTAGTTCTTCTTGTCCTGGGAGCCTAAGGGATGGTTTGTGCCGAAGAATTTGTCTCAAGCCTTGCATCTTCAGCTCTTCTTGTCCCAGCAGCCCAAGGGAGGGTTTGTGCCCAAGAATCTTTTCCCAGTTGCAACCTTGTGTCCCTTATCCTGGCAGCCCAAAAGAGGGGTCTTTTACCAATGAACCTATGGTCTGTTTACGTAACCTCTCCTAAGTGCTGGTGGCCTGAGGTCCCTCACCGAAGTGTCAGTTCAGTGTTGCAACAAGAGTCCCTTCTTGGTCCCGGTGCCTGCTCAGGTCTCAGTTCCTTGTGAAATTCCTCCACACATCCAGACCTGGGACCCGATTCTAAAAGGGTGGCGCAAGTTGCCGCTGAATGCAACTTGCGCCATCCTCAACTGCAGCATTGACCCTGCGCCCTATTCTAGAAGGGCAGGGTCTCCTCAACAAAGTCCTGCGACTTATGACATGCGCGCCAGGTATGCCAAACTCGCGGTGCACTTGGCGAGCATGTCGCATAGTCGCGCTCCACAGGACGACAGTGCCCCTCCATGCCCAGCATAGCGCGCCGGCGCTGCCCACGTCTTCATCCTCGAATCCAGCAGTTCGCAGGGTGGTGCAGGGTTTCCACCATGCCACCTACCCCAACTTGCCAGCCGCAACGCGGCATATACCAGGATGCCTCTGAAACAGCCGATCATTGCAAATCACCAGGCACTGATCCCCTGAGGGTCTGGTGCCTCGATTGTAATGAAAAGAAATACCCCTGACATCGTGGTAGTCTAGTGCCCAGCCACGTTACATGACAGCACTTCACCCCATCCATCCCAGCTGGTGAGATGGCACAGCCACCTCTCCACCTCCCGGCCAGCCCGACTGAGTTCCGTGGGAGTGCTTACTGTAAAGACGCATTCAGATATTAATATCTGAGCGCTGCCTTTACAAGAAGCGCCCACAGGACTCAGTCAGCAGCTGGCCGTGGAGGTGAGAGGTGGCTGTGCCAGTCTCCGGCTGGGGACGGGTGGGGGGATGCTGGGTGGTCTGGCATGGCTGGGTGAGGGGTGGAGGGCCACTAGACTACCAGGGAATGGTGCTATTTCTTTTCATTACAATGATCGGGAGGCACTAGACCACCAGGGATACGGGTTGTGTTAATTGATTTACAATGATCGGGGCACTAAACTACCAGGGATACAGGGTGCTATTTATTTAACAACAATCTGGGAGGCACTAGACTACCAGGGCATTGCAGGGTATATGCCGTTTGCAGCTGATGACTCGGGATGGGGCATGGGTGGGAAGTTGACTGCACCACCCTATGGGGCACTTTGCAGAGGAGGATTCAGGGGATGAGGGTAAGACTACGGGCATTTACTGTACGGAATCGGGGCAGTTGAGGGCTGATTTCAGGCTATTACTGTCGGACCTGGAGCAGGGGTGGGCAGCTCTGCAGGGCACCCACAGGGGTATGTTGGGCATGAGGGAGGGAAACTGTGCACTGACTGCTGGACAGCTGACGGGTCTACAGGACCCGGCCATCCAGTAAGTTACACCAGCTAAAAGCTGGTGTAACTTACGTTGCCGGTTCTCCTCCGGGGGTTCTTGTAGAATCCCGACATTGGGGACTTTGTTGCTGCCCTTCTGGAATGGGGTGCAACTGCTGCCGTAAACCCCCTAGCACCATGTCGCAGGGGGTTTATGCGGCGTAACAGCTGTTCGTTAGTAGTGCTAATGAAAGGGTACCAGTCCTTGAACTCTTCTTAAAATTGAGGTGTGTTGGGGGATGTGCTTTACAGGCCTTAACTGCATATTATTTAGAGATGCCAGCACAAGCTTCGATCCAAACCCACTGACCCCCACAAGACCAGCATTGTTTCCTGCATGCTAGAAACTAGCTGTAAAAGTAACAAATTAGTGATCTGGCAGCTGAGTGCTCTGCAGGCAGGCACAAACATAGATAAGGGGAATGACTTTTATATGGGTTATGCAGTGGCCTAACCCTGCAAATACCATTTATCTTAATGTGAGACGAGGCAGGATCACAACTCATGAGTGGAACAGTCATGAGTAAGTTATGGAAGTCCTGCCAATTAGTCTAAACAAGTCAAAGGTGGAGGGCGGAACAGCAAGATGGCTACGCTGCTACCCCACTCTGTGTTTGTGCTCCATTCAAAGGGCATTTTTAGTTTGTTAAAAATTTTATTTTGAGTATTTTGCATTCTCTGTGTTTGGAGGTCTGAGCTGAAACAAATAGCATCAGTTAGTATTGCCCCAGAGTGCAGTGTTTTTCCTTAAGGAGCCAGCATTCTGGCCTACTGAATTTTTGAGGACTGTGGAGGAAAAGGAGCCTTAAGCCCTCTGGGAAAAAGTTTGGTCGGGACTGGCAGAGAGTTTGATGCCGATGAGAAAAGTGCCCAGCTGGTTTGGAATTTGGATGGAATAGAGTCAGACTCCCCGGATTATGGACGGGCCTTGGGAGAGCAAGGTGAAGGCAGACCTGCACTATATATGATGAGGGTCTCTTTTCATCCAATAAGAGGTATGCCACTGTTGCCTGGGATGGGGGGTCTCAGTTAAGCCTGAAGCTATTTAATTTTACTGCACTCAGTGGAGCGATATATCTGTTTTCTTTCTGTTTCTCAGGAGTGCATTCCTAAAGACTTGAAGTTTAGTCATGAGGACAAGAAGTCATGGAGACTTTGGCCAGAAACTCTCTTTAGATATGTGTCTTGGAGTTCAGCCTGCAATTTAACTCCTGCAATTGTGACACTTGGCCAGCTGGTTATGATTGTTGTATGACATTTGTAATATAAAAATATAGTATGTGAGCCTGTGCTTCCATGGGTGCCCCCGGTTTCAGTGAAGCTACAGGGTATGTAAACTGACTAGGAGATCTCTGTAATGTAATTATCTTTCTTGAGAAATTGCATTTTATGGCCTTTTTATGACGTCATGCTTTTAAGTTGGAAACTAAATATACATGTTATTACAGGATAGGACGTCATTTAGCTGATTCCTATTGGCTATATCACACCTAGGTGATGGACTGCAGGGTCCTCAAAGGAACTGGCTGATCAAAGACTCATAATTTGGGAAATTAGTTTTTGCTGATGTCACATTATTTAATATACCTCCTGATAGGACATCATGTTTGTGATTTTTTATATTCTAAAAGGAGGAGCTACATGACTTATAGAAGGATTGTGGAGACACAGAGTTTAAACTGGTACTTGTGTCTGGACTGTCAGATTATTTTGGGACTCTAGAGAGACAGCTCTCTGATCTAACATTTAGCACATCTAGAGGTAATACCTTAGACAGCAAAGGTCTAAATGTATTGTGGTAGGAGTTTTGTTCTGTAATCTTCCCTTGTTCTTTTATGTGATTGTGAGCTCTTTGATATATTGTTCTGGATTTACATTTTTCATATGTTTATCATCTTTTAGTAAAGAATCTTTTTTCAAGATACTGCCTGGGTGTGTCTTCCAAGTTCTTTTTGCATGTGATGTATAGATGGTTAAGTCTGACAATTGTTCAACAGCTTGATGGTGTTACTGAGCTTGAGTAAAAAGGTAAGAATACACCTAAGGTCTCTTACAGAGTTTAAGGGATCATTTTGGAAGCCTGGCTTGGTGCCCCATGGTGAAAGATTGTACCGCAATCCCCAAAGAGGGTACATATCTGATCCTGTACATTGGGTACGCTAGCATAAGGTTCACAATTTGAACCCCCCCCCCACAGAACTTGAGACAAAAGGTGAATCAGACCCAAAAGCAGACAGGAGGGTTACCCTTTCTGTTACCTGTTCACACTATTGCGCTCTGAGGTTACCACTGTGGGAGCAGAGGGCCTGACCTGCTGAGTGTGTTTGTGACAGTCTGCACATAATTTGGGTGCTCAGTCATTTTGCTGTGTCTCCAAAGAGTTTGCTTTATCTCTTTGCAGATGACACTAAGATCTGCAACAGAGTTGATGCACAGGGTGGGGTGGAAAGGATGAGAAGGGACTTGGCAAGGTTAGAGGAATGGTCAAATGTATGGCAGCTTAGATTCAGTGCTAAAGTGCAAGGTAATGCACCTGGGAAACAAAAACCCAGGGGAAGAGTACACAATGGGGGTTGAGATACTAACAACAACAAAAATGGAGAGGGACCTGGGGGTAGTCATATCAGATGACCTAAAGATGGGCAAGCAATGTGAGAGGGCAGCAAGGAGGGCTGGGGGGATACTGGGATGCATAGGGAGAGGCATCACCAGTAGAAAACAGGAAGTTATTATCCCTCTGTACAGACAGCTGGTGAGACTCCATCTTGAGTACTGTGTGCAGTTCTGGAGACCCAATCTCCCAAAGACATAGACAGGATGGAAGCTGTCCAGAGGAGGGCAACTAAAATGGCGCAGGGTCTGCACTGGAAGACATATGAAGAGAGACTTAAGGAGCTTAATATGTATAGCCTCGAGGAAAGGAGGGAGAGGGGGGACATGATAGAAACTTTCAAGTACCCTCAAGGGAATCAACAAAGTCCAAGAGGGTAGCATCTTTCAAAAAAAGAGGTGTGCAAGAACAAGAGGGCACAATTTGAAGATAGAGGGGGCGGCTCAGAGGTAATTTAAGGAAGTATTTTTTCACAGAGAGGGTTGTGGATGCATGGAATGGCCTTCCGGTGGAGGTTGTGGAGTCAAAATCAGTGGTGGAATTCAAGCATGCATGGGTTAGTCATAAGGCAGTTCTGGGGGGTGGGGGTAGGAAGAAGTAGGCTGCTGGTTAACTAGGATCTGCAGCTTATCCAGTAGGTAGGGAAATGGGCAGACTGGGTGGGCCAAGCGGTCCTTATCTGCCATCAAACTCTATGTTTCCTTTTCCGGAGCTCAATACTTGTTAAAGTCTGGCAGTTCCACTGTTGTACATTTATTAACTTCTTGAAGATTCTGATCTGGTGACTTGTGGAAGCTGAAAGTGGGGTAAACCCCCCCCAAAAAAAGGTACTCTTTTGATTGCCCATTTTAAAGATGCTGTGGACTCCTAGATTTAAAATGGAACCACTTTGATGTCTACCTTCATACAGAAAATAAATCAGATTTTCATGTTTTTAATAAAGTCTTATGATCATGGTTTGAACTGCAATTTGATTTTGTGCTTATATGAAATCTGTGGATGTTGTTGGGTATGAGACCATTGGAACTGAATGTTATTATTTTGCTCCCCACTACTCTAATGCTCACTGGGACCTTTTTGGGGCCATAACTGTATTCTCAGATCCTTACCGCAACATCTTTTTTTATTTTATTCTTTGTTAACTGGGTAAGGCCCACTAGGGACAGCTGTTTGATTTTAGAGCCAATTAGTCGCTAGAATAAATGCTATAGAGTGGTCTGGCAAATAAGCAAATCGGAGTGGAAAATATAAGGAGTGCTGCAACAGGTATGGGTAAACATTTGTCATTGATTAAAGTGAAAAGCGGCCGGGATAATGATTGGTTGTAAATTTTATTCAATTTATATCTGTCGGAGTGTAGTAACAATTATGGAATTGCCATTTATCAGTCCTGTAATATAAGTGGTGCTACAGCATCTAATGACCTGTTTTATTAGGTGTAAGGTGTTTTGCTAAATAAGTTTCTTATTATGCCTTAAGTTATCAAGATTTCTGAGCAGCTGCTCAAGATTTACTTTTCATAGAGCACTGCTTGCTGAAATATACTCAGGGAAATTAAACACAAATCATTATAAAAGGAGGACATAACCTGGATAATGGTCATATGCATGGAGGAAATGTGGTATTAAAATCTGATAGAGTTATGGTTGCATACTGGCTGGAATTATCCAGCGCTCACAAGTATGGTCGCGATTTGTGGGGCACGATTCTGGTTAATGGGGAGAGGCAACTGGATGGCTTTGCTTCACGTTGTTGGACAAAGCTGCTCTTTTATGAAAACAGACATGACACGGAGCACCACGCAGTGCATGGTTTAAGTCAGTTTAGTTGTGGTATTGTTATTGCATGACGTGGTCTTTTCACATTTGGTAGGTCCTATCTATTGTAAATGCGTTTAAGCTCTATCAATAATGTAACCTGAAAGTTTGCAGGATATTGAATCAGGATCAAGTTCTGCATTGAACATAAATCAGATGTCTTAAAGTACAAAAATGATAGGAGCATTGACAGGATGTAACTTTCCCCTGGACTCCATACACTGTGGTATTAACATTTAACTATGTCAAATTACTCATCTGGATTATAAGTATGCAGACCAGAATGGCTCAGGGATATACTTAGTGGGGGTGGGTAACCTAGGTGGTGCTCCTCAGAGCTATCCAATATTTGCTGCTAGGGCGAATGTCCTGTAAGACATGGAGCAATATGTATTGCAGAGTGTAAATAAGTCAAGTAGTGGAAGTGGCCATTCTGCTTGGCTTTAGGTATGCTCCGTACTAAGGTAGGCCTTATCTGTATAGTGTATTGATTGCCATCAGTGTCTAGTTCAGAAAATAACCAGGTGCTGGAAATGATTTAAATGAACCCAACAGTATCACAGTAGGATGTTTGGGTTTTAAAAATTACAGATGCCTTCTTGGTTTAATATGATTTTGGGTAGATCCTGACATTATTAAATTAAATGTTGTAGGAGACTGCTCATATTTTAGCTATCTAATATGGTATATCTGCACTGATTTCTCGTAAGATGTAATTTTTATTTTACTACACCCCAAATGCCTAGATGATGCAGCTTTTTTTAAACTTACTGTTTATGCCCCCTCCTCACTACACCTGCTCTGTCCTTCAGGGACTCCCATGGCAACCACTCAGGCTGCGCCGAAGATTGTCATGACTTCCACTCCTCCGTGTCTCCTCCCTCCTTCAAGCCCTCAGATTACCTTCCAAGTGGGGTGGAAGGGGAACCCAGAACCCATCCATCCTTCATCTAGTATGGGGCAGACACTGAGGGGCTTCTCCCAGATCTCCGATCACCAGCGCCGGGGCCATCTCCAGAAGCTGATGTGGTTTTTTTCCGTGTTTTCTGGTCCCCACCTTCAGACGTCGGCATGCAAGGAGGGACCAAGGAGACGAAGGCACGCTGAGACATGCCTTCACTCCGGACCCTTGGCCGATGTCCACCCCTCCCTGTATCTTCTGCCTTCCTGTCTGCACCTCCACCTGTGGTCACTCAGGTGGCGATATAGCAGCAGGGACTGCAGCCTCCTCCCTGGAGAAGGAGAGCAGCCCTCTGGCACTCACCCCTGTACCCCCACCCCCCCGCCAGCACCTGCCAAGCCCAGGCTCACTACTAAACCTGGGTCACTGGCATTGCAAGCGGTAGTGCTACCACTGCACTGGCAGGCTGGCCCCTTAGATGATGCAGTTTTGATAAATTTTCTGGCTTTGGTACTCAAAATTAATAAATAAAAAGAAATTTAAGCAGATTAAAAACATTACCTAACTTAAATAATGGGAAAGATTTGCTGAGTTTGTCTACCATATACCAGTTTGTATGAAGCTAGGGTGGTATTTCTCTCTTTTATAAATGATTCACCTTTATCAGGTTTTTGAGGGTATTTGCAGGTTTATTTATATGCTGATACTCCAAATCAGTATGATGAATAGCAAACTATTAGATTTTGTACTATGTTTTAAATGAGGTTTATAAGTGTGATATTTTTAATGATGTTTATAGTGTAATGTCCACAATGTGAAATATCATTGTGGTCAATCAATAAAACTGGAATTGAATGTGAGGTTCTGCCCCTCACAAGTGAAGATGAATGGAATAATCTGAGCTAGGCCATCGTGTATTCAAGTTATACAATGTATTTTAAATTGTCAAGCTTTTAAATTAGTTCCTCTTATGAGATTTTGGACCCCAACATTCAGATTGTTAGTGCCACACTGTCATGAACAGCACCACACCAACTGGGCTGTGTGTATTCAAATGGGTCGTGGGACATATTCAGAATACCCCAGTGTGAGACACTTGCTAGATAGCGACGATCAACGAATACACCATTGTCCACTTGCAAATGAGGCAACCCTTTAACATACAGGGTACAGTGGTATATTCAGCGGGTTTCTGTGCTGATAGTGCCAGTGCAACATTCTGAAAAAGATAGACTGCTCCAGGTAAAGTCAACATTCGGACAACCTCAATCCTCCTAGACAAGGAGAGTGTTAAGGTCTCCCATTTGCTGAAATCCTGTAGCTATGCCTGGATGAATAGAGTGTAGTTGTCCCCAAATGCTGAAGCAGAGTTAGGGGCAACATACTGTATATCCCCAAGTATCCTAACCTCTGCAGGTCCCACCTGAAGGGATGGGCCTCTTGAAGGACCCGAGATGGAGAGAAGTGGAAGCACATTTCATTTTTTATGTTCAAGCGATAGCCTGAGACCTCAATGTATCCATGGGATAAGTTGAATGCTCCTGGGAGAGCGACCTCAGGGTCCCAAAGATATAGTAGCACATCAGTTACATAAAGTGTGATATGGTGTTCCTCCTCCTCTACTGTAATTCTCTGAAAGGTGATAGCTTCCCTAATGGCTTGAGCCAAAGGCTCAATGTATACTGCTAACAGCAGTGGTCACATTGGGCAGCTCTGTCAAGTCCCTCGAGGAAGAGGGAAGTCAGGGGAGTGGTATCCACTGACCTTGATAACAGGCCTTCAGGGACCAGTAGATCCTTTGCAGGAGCTATTGAAGAGAGATTGGAAATCCAGCCATCCAAACACTGTGTTTAGGAATGGCCAGGAGACCTGGTCGAAGGTTTTCTGTGTCAAGGTTTAGCAGTAAGGATGGGGAGGGGGATTGCTGCATCTGGTGGATAACATGGAGGGTATGGTGGATGTTATCCATGGTTGTGCTGGATACGACAAAGTCCATTTGGTCTCTGTGTATAAGGGAGGGTAGGAGTCTTGTACATCTGTTTGGCCATGATGGACATAAAAAACTTATAACTGGTGTTGAGCACCAATATGGGGCAATAAGAGAGGCAGAGAAGTTTTTTTTTTTTTATCAGGCTTGGGGATTACTGAAATCACTACATAGGACCACGAGGGCAGAAGACTGCCCCTGCAATTCCTCATTGCGCGTGCAGAAATGGCGGTATGGAGAATCCCTCGATGCTTTATAAAATTCCACCTGTAGCCATCTGGCCCAGGGGCCTTCATGGTGTTATAGAGTTGAATCACTGACTCCAGTTCTTCTGAGGTGACGGGACTAACAAGTGATACCCTGTTCCTTAGGGAGTTTGGGCAGCTTTAAAGATCATGTGCAATGGTTTTTAAATATTTTTTTATAAAAGCTTGAAAAGCTGTAATTCAAGTCCCTGTGTCATGATTAGTGTTTCCTGAAAATGTCATGCTGTTTGGTTTTGTAGTTTTCTTTAAATCAGCATTTGTTAACTTGCTCTGCAGTGGCTGAAAACAGTGGAGTTACTTCTGCCCTCTCAAACTAGAGTGCAATGACATCATTTTGGAGTAGCTTGCTGTTTCAGTTTCCCAATCAGAGCAGCACTCTGTAGAGTTTCTGGTTTGCTGAGCTCTCCAGGTTTCTTACAAACCCAGTCTCTGGTTTGTGTTTAGATACATCAGCTTAAAATATATAATTCGCTTCCTTTAAAATGCTGATCATTTCAATTTCAATGCTGAATTAAAGTAGTGGAAATATTTTACTGTGAGAAATCAGCTTGTCTGTGTTTCAGCTCTGTTCTTTCTAATCAAACCTCAATTTTTCCTAACTATATAACACTGGGTTGTTTAATAAATATGAAATAAATCTAAATTTTGTTCATTCACAGAAACAGTTTGCCTTTGCAGCCTTCATAAATACAATCATGTAACAACATTTTTTCATGTTAGATTATACAGACAGATGCTTGTCACATTCTGCTACAGTATTTCAAGCACATGTACTGTCAGAACTCACACATTTCAGTTCTTTGGTGGTTTCTGTGTGAAAATACATCATGTATGTCTATATGTATATAACTAGAAACACTATGTGGAATCCTGATGCACCATGTCTCTTCCCCAAAGATGAGGCAGCCACAGTCCACTGCCACCAGTCCCCTGCTTCACAAGCTCCCTGGCTTCTGTTCCACATTCAAGGCTACTGCACCCTACTGCCCACTGTCTTCTCCCACACAATCAGGGATTGTGCACCCTGCTGCCTCTATGCCCTGCCTAAAGAATCAGGACTACTGCATCCTGCCGGCCCTGCCTAAACAATTGGGGTTGCTGCCTTCTCTCCCCCACCCTCTCAGTTAGGAATGCTGCACCTGTTGCCCCCTGTTCCTGTCTCCACAGTCAGGGCTGCTGTGCTAAGCCCTAGAGTGCCAGGTTCTCTGCCTCCACAGCTGAGGCTGCTGCACCATGCTGCCCTAGCCACCAGAGGTGAGGCTTTTGCTGCACCCTGCTACCCACTTCTATTGCCCCAAATGGTCAGGGCTGCTGCACCACATGTACCCCATCTCACAGTCAGGCCTGCTGTTCCCTGATGCCTCTATGTGTTCTGCCCACAGTTGAGGCTTCTGCACTATGAGTGTCTTCTATCCTCTGTCACCACAGACAGGGCTGCTGCACCTGCTCCCTTGTACACAGTTGGAGTTGCTGTGCCCTAGAGCCCCATGCCTCTGCAGTTAGGGCTGCTGCACCATGTTGCCACTTGCCACAAGATTCAGGGCATTTGCTGCACTCTGTTGCATGCCTCCACTGTTGAGGCAGTTGCACTCTGCTGTCCCCCTGTCACCGGAGTCTGATCCTTTGCTACACCCTGCTGCCCACATCCCTTGTCCCAAACAGGCATGGCTGTTGCACCCTGTCTCACAGTTTGAGCTGCTGTATAGTGATGTTACCCCTATCTCCTGCCTGAACATTCGGGGCTGCTGCACCCTGCTGCCCTCTGTCCCCACCTCCACAGTCAGAGCCGCAGCACCCTGTTGCCCCTGTTCCTATCTCCATAGTCAAGGCTGCTGTGCTGTGCTACACCCTAGAGTCTCATGCCGCCTGCATCCACAGTTGGGGCTGCTGAGCCCTGCTACACACTTCCACTGCCCCAAATGGGCTGGGCAGCTGCACCATGTGCACCCTGTGCCATTTACAGGGCTGCTGTACTCTGATGCCCACCTGTGTCCTGCCCAACAGTCAAGGCTTCTGCCCCATGCTGTCCTTTGTCCCCTGCCACCATTGTGCCCTGCTGTACCACACAGCCCCTAGCCTCCAGAGGCAGGTGACAGGGTGCAGCAAATGCCCTTACTCTTGTGTTGCACCCTTCCCACACAGTTGGGGTTGCTGCACCCTGCTACTCTCTCACCCTCACAGTCAGGTGACACTGCACGTGTGGCTCCCTGTTCCTGTCTCAGCAGGGTGTAGCAAAGGATCTGACTCTGGTGGCAGGGGGACAGCAGAGTGCAACTGCCTCAACAGTGGAGGGATGCAACAGGGTGCAGCAAATGCCCTGAATCTTGTGTTGCACCCTTCCCACACAGTTGGGGTTGTCTGCACCCTCCTTCCTCTCACCTCACAGTCAGTTGACACTGCACATGTGGCTCCCTGTTCCTGTCTCAGCAGAGTATAGCAAAGGATCTGACTCTGGTGTCAGGGGACAGCAGGTGCAACTGCCTCAACAGTGGAGGGATGCAGCAGGGTGCAGCAAATGCCCTGAATCTTGTGGCAAGTGGCAGCATGGTGCAGTAGCCCTAACTGCAGAGGCATGGGGCTCTAGGCACAGCAGCCACAGCAACCACAACTGTGTAGAAAGGAGCAGGATGCAGCAGCCCTGTCTGTGGTGACAGAGGATAGAAGACAGCATGATGCAGAAGCCTTGACTGTGGGCAGGGACACATGGGGCTTAGGGGTACAAAAGCCCTGACTGTGAGATGGGGTACACGTGTGCAGCAGCCCCACCATTTATGGCAATGGAAGTGGGTAGTAGGGTGCAGCAAAAGCCTCACCTCTGGTGGCTAGGACAGCGTGGTGCAGCAGCCCCAGCTGTGAGGCAGGGAACCTAGTACTCTAGGGCTTAGCACAGCACATCAGCCTGACTGTGGAGACAGGAACAGGGGAAACAGGTGCAGCATCCTTAACTGTGAGGGTGGGGAGAGAGGGCAGCGGGTGCAGCAACCCCAATTGTTTGGGCAGGGGAGGCAGGTGCACTAGTCCTGATTCTTTAGGCAGGGCATGGAGGCAGCAGGGTGCACAGTCCCTGACTGTGTGGGAGAAGACAGTGGGCAGCAGAGTGCAGCAGCCTCAAATGTGGAGCAGAAAGCAGGGGCTTGTGGGGCAGGGGACTGGTGGCAGCAGACTGCAGCTGCCTCAACTGTGGGGCGGAGACAGAGTGCATCAGGATGCCACAGTGTTTCTAGTTATACACATATATGATGTATTTTCACACAGAAACCACCAAAGAACTGAAATCTGTGAATTCTGACAGTACATGTGCTTGAACTACTATAGCAGATTGTGACAAGTACCTGTTTGTCAATCTGACTTGAAAAAAAATGTTCTTACATGATTGTATTCATGAAGGCTACATCAAAAACAAACTGTTTCTGTGAATAAACAGCCCTGTGTTATATAATTAGAAGTTTCTGTGAATGAACAAAATTTAGATTTATTTTATATTTATTAAACAACCCAGTGTTATATAGTTAGAAAAAAAATTGAGGTTTGATTAGAAAGAACAGAGCTGTGATAAAGACAACCTGATCTCTCACAGAAAAAAATTCCACTACTTCAATTCAGCATTGAAAATGAAAAGATCAGCTTTCTAAAGGAAGAGAATTATATATTTTAAGCTGATGTATCTAAACACAAACCAGAGACTGGATTTGTAATAAACCTGGAAAGTTCAGCAAACCACAAACTCTACAGAGTGCTGTTCTGATTTGGGAATCTGAAACAGCATGCTACTCCAAAATGACGTCCTTGCACTCTAAGTTTTACTGAGAGGACAAAAATAACTCCACTGTTTTCAGCCACTGTAGAGCAAGTTAGCAAATGCTGATTTAAAGAAAACCACAAAACCAAACAGCATGAAATTTTCAGGAAACGCTAATCATGACACAAGGACTTGAATTTCAGCTTTTAAAGCTTTTATTAAAAATATGTGAAAATCATTGCACATGATCTTTAAAGAGACTCACCAAGATACTGCCCTGCACCATACCCATTAGTGCCTTGCTGCCAGAAGACCCAAGGAAGTTAATATGTCCCCAAATTTTAAGCCATTAAAAAGTTCTGTCCTTTGTAAAATATACAAACCCGGATCCCAAGGACTTCCTGTTTTTCTGCTGCACCAGATCCGCCCCTAAGCTCACAAGCAGGCTGACGAGATGCCAGTGAGAGTGCGGGGCACGCTCCATTATATGTGATGGGCAGCAGCTTATCTATTGATTTTAAACTAACAAGGCCTTGTTACTTGACCGTGCCCACATTTCATTGCCAGGTAGCCACTATATCATTTAAAATCAATAGAAAAGTTGCCCCATTACATATAATGAATGCCCGCCGCTCACTGGCATCTCTAAGCAGTGAGCGGGATGGAGCTGGGTGGCAGCAAGCAACCGGGAAGAACTTGGGACCGGTTTGTATATTTTTACAAGGGACAGAACTTTTAACAGATTAAAAATTTGGGGACATAATCTTCCTTAGGGTCCTTCTGGCAGCAAGGCAATCATGGGTATGGTAAAGCGGTGACTCAGTTACCTTGGTGAGTCTCTTTAGTGGGATAGGAAGAAGTCAATTTGCTCCTGTTGCATTGTCATTTCAGGGATACAAGGCCTCCTAATAGGCCAAAAGTGGTCCAAAGGAGGACAACTAAAATGATCCAGGGTCAGTAGGGTAGGATGTACGAAGAGAGACCCGGAGACCTCAACATGTGTTCCTTGGATGACAGGAGGGAGAGGGGAGACATGACTGAAACATTTGACTACCTCAGTGGTATAAACAAGGTGAAATCTGAGGGTCTCTTCTGCCTTAGCAGAAACAAAACCACTGGAGCAGGGGCTGTCAAATGGGGAGGCCAGCCTTCCTGGGGAGGCCCCAGCCTGTTCCAGGGAGGCTCAAGCAAGTCTGAAAAAGGACTGTATTTAAATTTTGAGCTTTATATATTTTGTGTGAAGAGACGATGCAAACTGAAAGAGGATAATAGTACGTGGATTTTATGTATTTATTTACTAACAAGTAACAAGGGAAGGTGAATGAGCCAAGGCTAATTTCAGGTGTACCAGGGGAAGGGTAGGGAGTGAATACATTTCAAAAGGTAACTGCAAAGCAATCAAGAAATGCACAATGAACAATAGTGCAAACAAATATGAACAATAAAATAATAATGAGAGGTGGTAATTAATCAATTTGTAGCCTGATCGCAGAACAGGCCAAATACAAAGGTTGAGCATAGAAGTGCTGAGAGCAGTAGCAGGAAGGAGCAAAGTAATCCCTGAGAAGTTGCTTAGGAGCAGGGAAGGATGGGGAGAGGCAAAGTATATAGGAAGGTTATTTATATAGAGAGGAAACAGCAACGTAGTCTGACCCCATGAAGGTACTGCAACAAGGGGTAACAATGGTTCAAGAATAAAAATAGAGTATGTAGGTTGGCCTTTGGGGGTGGTTACAATAAGTTGAATGATAATATTTGTTTATTTTATTTATTTGTTATTCAGATAACACCTTTGAGCACAGGAGCTCTTTTTCAAAGGTTCCACACCAGTAAAAGACAGAGAACTAAATGTGATCCAAGTACTCAAAGGGGTTTCAATTTATTCATGGTGTACTGCACAAAGTATAGTATGTTATTTTTCTTTGGGGAGGCCCAAGATTATTTCAATTTTTGTTTGAGGCTCAAAATCTTTTCCATGGATTTGAGGAGACTCACTGTGACAAAGTCTGAGAACTATTGCACTAGAGGACACTGCCTAAAGCTGGTGGGAGGATGATTTAAGAGGGAAATGAGGAGGCACTTTTTCACTGAGAGGGTGATGGTTAAGTGGAGTGAGTTGCCAGATGCGGTAGGGTAGCACCCTTTATGAGCAACTCAATATGAGCGACTCAATAACAACGCTTTAAAGTACAGTGACAGGTGAAAAAGGTCGCTATATCCTGTACAGCAAGTGTAGCTTTTAGGATCATGTTTGTCCAAGCCCTGCTGAGCTGGCTGTTTGTGTAGCAGTATCGCCTACCACTCCTCAAAGCCAGCGACCAGGGTTAGGTCTAGCGCCTGATAGTAGAAATATTTCTGTTTTGTTTTTTTTCCCCCAAGTCCACGCCCATGGAGTTGATTATAATTAGTTTGGGGGTGCGGGGACTTGCCCCTGCATAAAAATACATATAATTTTTTTTTTTGTACTAAGTGACTGTTGCTATTTGCAATGGTCGGTGTAATGTGTTGTTGCCCTGTTCTGTCGGGCAGATTTTGTGTCGCTCTTTGTGGCTGGCGATTATTAGTAGTCGCTCTTATCACATAAAACCATGAGGTGGTATCCCTAAAGACAGTGGACAGCTTTAAAAGGAGTTGGGACGACTTCCAGTTCCGGTACTGAGAGAGATGTAATGTGCCACAGCGGACTCTAAACCCACATCATTTAAACAAAGCTCCTAAATCATCTGAACAATAATTTTTCCAGAAAACACTTACTAGAAGGAGCTTACAGTAATCGATGGGCAGGAGAAAAAGGATGGTGGCAGCAAATGAGGCACCAGAACCAGAAAGAATGTACCCTCTGAGCTGACCCTCTGCAGTACCTACCACAGCAGTGGTCGCCTAACAACTGCCTGCAGAGCAACTATCCAACACGGTAATCCTCTCCAAGCTAAAGGTCTTTCTCTTGGAAGTCAGAACCTTTAAACTGGATTTACAAGCTGACATCGCTAAAATTGAAAACAAAGTCCAAGATTTAGAGACACAGATGGGAGTAACAGACACAAGAACAGATCGTCTTGAGAGGATAGTGGCACACAACCTGCAGGAATGCCAGACACTGCACGACAAATGTGAAGACCTGGAGAACAGGTCCCATCATAACATGAGGATCTACAGCCTGCCTGAGGAGGTTGAGGGGTGAACATGGGGACCTTTGCCGAGGGACTTTTGTGAGACCTGCTTCAGTTTGGCCCCACATATCCCACAGATATCAAAAGGGCCTATTGCACCCTACAGCCAAAACTGCTGAAACCAGTGGAACAACCCTCCCAGATTGGTGATTATATAATTTTTGAGCTGCACAATGAAACAAGATTTACTACTTTGAGCCTAGAGAATGCGCTAAGTCATATACCATAACATCTGCCCGGGAATGATGGCCAGGTGGAGAGCATGCTCACCTATCCTGCAAGCCTTGTGTGCCCAGCAACTAAAATTCCAAACCCTCTAGCCTGCTTGCTTGGTTATCATGTTTTCAGATGGTCCCAAGGGTTCTCTTTGCCAGAGGAAGCTGCGAAGGAGATGATATCCAGGGAATGGCGTACACTGCAATGTCAATGTCATTCTGAGCAACACAGTGCCAGCACCCTCTGTACCACTCTCTTGTCTACATTTGTCTCCAGAGATGAGTGTCACAGGCAGGACTGACAACCATGGCGGAGCTCAGGCAACTCCTACAAGCATTCACCAGACCGATTGCCCCGAATCTGATAACTGGTCATCACATGGCCGTGCATTTAAGTTTTCTTTGCTGTCAGGGAGCATATATCTACATCCAGTGGTTTATCGATCAATGGATATGCCTTAATTGCTGGAGGGTGTTTTGTTTGACCCTTCCCGATGGGGCCCCCTCGGACACCGAGACTCAGGTGTGTAAATGGGGCCCTCTTGAGCTGTGAAAGTCACTCAGTGAGCTGAGACTCGCACTTAAGACACAGTTGATTCCTGAAAAGGGAAATTGTCCCATGTTTGTTCAGTGCTTCAGGGGACTTAGAAACTCAGAGACTGTCTCTGTCAGGGCATCAACTCTGACATTCTTAGCACAAGGCTACCTAGTGTAAATATCATGCCTCTTATTAATAGGGTTAATTTTGGTTAATGAGTCATTTCTCCAACTGCCACCTCAAGTGGAATGCTGCACGATTCATCGGGTGGGCTTAGACTCCTTCAAGGTGAAGTTCTTACACATACCTGCCCTATTTTGTGTGATTGCGTTTCGCCTGAAAGCTTAAGCACCTGTTTTCTTTGTAACATCTATGTCGGTCTAATAAAGGTATCAAATCATCTTTTTTCTGGATCTTCTGCCCTATAAGGCAGTCTCAACCCCCCCTCCTTTTTTTGTTAATATGCTTCCCCGGTGCCATCTTTCCTCTTAGGAGATCGACCCCCTCAGGGTTGCTTTTGGTACCGAGGGAGTCGATATAAACTCCCTGGATTCTGTTAAGTTGGGAAGTGCAGCCCAGAGCCACCATTTGGTGGCATTCCACCGTTGCAGTTTATTTGCTAGTTGTCTGACTGGAGAAGGCATCAGGAGCGGGCTGTGGGAGTGGGGAATCTGTCGATACTGTGACATTAAAGGGACATCCCCCCACCTATCTGTCTATATTTTAAGGCTCATCATCATGGCATTCTCTTTTTTTTTGGATTATATTTTTATTGACATTTTCAAAAAAACAAACAGTACATCCATACATACATTAACCACATTACATCTGATTTCGTGGCTCCAAACAGGCATGCTGCACTTCATTAGCTACATGTCTTTCCTCAACCCCTTGGCCACCTTTATATCAGCTTACATCAGGAGAATATTTTATTTATTTATTTGTATAATTGGTTTACAACCTTTGAGCCAGAGGCTAATTTCCAAAGGTACCTCATCACATTGAGGACAGATAGAACAATTTAGTTACAGAATACAGGTCACTGACTTAGAGTTACAAAGAATGATTTCATACATTATACAATTTAGTAGCAATTACAGTGATACAGCTGAGCACATGCTGGTGTTAACAGAGGCAGGATGCACAGGGGGAGAAAATCGGGGGGGAGAGGTGGAGTGCCGCCCAGTGGGCGTTGTCAAGTGTAGAGAGATCGAGGCACCATTTAGAGACAGGAGCAGCTGCGAGTGTTAAACAGTTGGCTCCGAAGGGCAGTTTTGAAGTTGGAGATTGTGGGGGCATTGGAGATGGGAGCAGGGAGAGAGTTAAACCAGGATGGGGCTCTGTAGCAGAAGGACCTCTGACCATGGGTGGTCCTGGATCTGGAGACCAGTAGAGTGGTCTTGTTGGAGGTTCAGGTTGCGATAGTGGGTGGGATATGGTGGATGGAGGCTGTCACCCCAGGAGGGGCGAGCCAGTGGAGATTTTTGTGAGGGAGGCAGGTTTGGTGAGCGTAGCCATTCATCTAGGTTAAGGAGTTTTGCCTCGTCATAGAGTTGACATGTATGTGAGCCTTGGGGCATCAGTGAACGCCTGCAGGCCTTGTTTAGGGTGAGGCAAATTTTGTTGAGGGCAGTAGTGTCAGCAGCACCATAAACTGTCAGGCCATAGTCTACAGGGAACAGTACTGAAGACATAACAGCAAGGCGGAGAACATCAGGGGGGAGGCAATTTTTATAGCAGTAGAGGATGCCAAGCCGTGTGTTAATGGCAGATGCAAGGGCATTAATGTGCGTGTGGAAGGTGAGGGCTGAATCGAAGGTAACCCCAAGATATTTGTAGGAGCAGACTTGTTCAAGCGGTTGTTTGGTACTAGGGAGAATAGGGAGTGGGTAGTTGCAGGCTTTGTTTTGGGGTGGGCGAAGAGCATTGTCTTGGTTTTTTGAGATTAATGATGAGTCTGTGCTCCTTAAACCATGCTTCGGCATCATTGTAGGATTGTTGTAGAGAGTCCTGGAGGGAGATGGGATTGCGATGGGTGGCAAAAATGACAGCATCGTCTGCATACATAAGAATTTTGCCAGAGCATGCACTGGGCAGGGTGTTTAGATAGAGTGTAAAGAGTAGGGGGCCCAGGATGGAGCCCTGGGGTACCCCTGAGCGGATGGGATGAGTTTCAGAGAGTGTCCCATTGATTTTGACACACTGGGAGCAAGCAGATAGATAGCTCGAGCACCATGCGAGGGGGCCAGCAGAGAAACCAGTGTGGCAGAGGGCATCCAGCAGAAGATGGTGGGAGACAGTGTCGAAAGCCTTTGAGAGGTCAACGAACACTGTACCAGCTAGGGAGCTGGCGTCCAGGGAGGAGTGTAGGAAATTGGAGAACTCAACTAGTGCAGTGCCGGTACTGTGTCCAGCACGGAAGCTGTGCTGCTCTGGGCATAAGATGTTATGCTTAGTCAGATATTCAGTGATTTGAATGGCCACCACTTTTTCTAGGGCTTTGGGGGGGGAGGATGGAGATTGGTCAGTAATTGCCAGCGGAGGACCTGTCACCCCCTTTATGAAAGGTTGTGACTATGGCAGTTTTCCATGCAGTGGGGAATTGACCCAGGCAGAGAGATCAGTTAAGTAGGCTGGTGGGTGGGTAAGGACTTCATCCAGCACCAGCGAGAGAATACTGGGTCGGGAGGCTGCCCGGAGACTGTGCTATTTAATGCTTTAATTAGAGAGGTCTGGCTTCCTGGGCAGATACCTGCGTAGATGGAAGCTGGGGTGCTGGAGGACAGGGGAGGTAGGCTGGCGAGGTGGGTCAAAGAATTACTGCGGAGGACAGAGCTAAGGTCAGTAAAGGAGTTGAAGGCAGTTAGCAATGCAGGCAGGGTCGGTGGAGGTAAAGCCATCAATAGTGAGCTGGAATGGGGAGGGAGCGTGATTTCCATTTAGCTGTTTAATATTGTCCCAGAAAGTCTGAGTACACCCCAGGAGGAGGTGAGGGTGTCCTGGTAATGGTCGGCCTTGGCTTTATGGACGGCCCATGAGCACCTGTTCTAAGCAGCATTGTAGGCCTGTCTATCAGCCATCCGTCCCGTCTCAGTGGCAAGGTGCCAGAGGTTATCCCTATTTCTGAGCATTTGTAGTAGGGCAGGGGTAACCCAGGGTGCATTGTATTTTTTGGATTGAATTTTGGTGAGGGGTGCAAAGAGATCCCAGGCCTTGTTAAAGGTTTGGGAGAAAAAGACAAAGGCTGTGTCAATGTTGGGTGCATGATGAATGGGGGGCCAATTAATCTGGGCGAGAAACTGTTTGAGTTTAATCAGCCTACCAGGGTGGAGGCGCTTGTGGAGTGTGGTTTGGGCTATGGGTTTGGGAGTGGGGGCCGCCCAAAGGAATAGGATAGGGAAGTGGTCACTTAGGGGATCTGGGAGGACCTGAATGTTATGGATTTTCTAGGGCGGTTGGTGATAATGACATCCAGAAGGGTACTGGTTCCTCTCTTTGGGTCAACTCTAGTGGGCTGGGAGATGAGTTGTGTCAGGTCTTAGGCAGCGAAAGAATCTCGGATAGTGGAAGAGGAGGCACTGAGCCAGTTCACATTAAGGTCCCCCCACTAGGATTTGTTCTGCCTTGTGGTGGAGGGTGGCAAGATATTCTGTTATAGACATCAGCACTGGGTTCTGGTTCTTTGGGGGAATGTAGGCAGTGGTGAGATAGAGAGGGCCCCTGGAGGGGTCAGGAGTGAGTTTGAGGGTAAGGGCCTGGGCCCCATTCACAAGAACGGGGGCAGGGAGCGCTTGTCCGATGATTGTGTCCCGGTATAGATTGCACAGCCACCCCCGCTATTTCTGCTCAGTCCTCCCGGTGCATAGGTATAGCCTGGGAGGGAGACAAAGGAGTCAGGGGTGGATTTGGACAGCCAGGTTTCAACTAGGGCTATGATGTCTGGTTGATGTAACATGACCCAGCACTGGAGGGCATCAAATTTTTTTAGTAGCCTACATACAGTATGCTCATGGAGGCTATGTAGAGACCAGTGGACCTGGCAGGTAGGCTGGAGGGGGCAGGACCTGGGTTAGGATGTATATTACCAGATAGGAGTAGTAGGAAGCCCAAGGCTCTGACCAGGGGGTAGCAGCATGTCAACTTCCAGGGGGTACGCTGGGATGGGGAGGAGGCCATAGGGGAACAAGGAATGGGCAGGGTTTGAAGGGTCGGGAGGGCGAGGATGAGTTGCAACCAAGGGGAGCCAGGTTAGGCAGCGGTGGGGCAGCTAGGGTGTGGGTGCCGTGGGCCAGGATACATGGTCAGCCAGGGGAGATGTCTGGCTGATGGGATGTGGGTACTAGCACGAAATGAGGGGAGACATTTGAGGAGGAGGAGGTGTACAAACATAATGCCTAAGGTAGAAGCAGAGCAGAAAGGTTCAAGTATCTTGGCTCCCCTCAGAAGGAGTGGATTCCACTTTGGAGTAGTGGTAGTGTCACGGACTCTGGTGGACAGGGTACAGGTTCGAGACCCTGGTAGGGCGGTGAACTAGGACCTGAGTGAGAATGGGGATCCAGGTTCTGGAGGATGCAGGGCAGGCTAGGGTTGGGCAAACCAGTGGAAATAGCGACTCCAGTGGTCACTGAGGGTTAGTGGCAGGCTGGGTGAGGGTCCGGTGGTAGGGCAGGGGGTCAATAAGTAGGGCTAGCTGGGAGGCTGGGTGGAGAATGAGGTGGGTAGAAGCAAAAAGAGAGTAAGGGAGAGAAGTAGCATATGTAGGTAGAGGGGTTCAAGGAAGTAGGAGGAGGAGGAGGAAATTCAGGTAGAGAAATGGAGGTGAATAGTCAGAGGTTCCCTCTAGTGGCTAGCAGGTATAACCTGCAAATGGAAAAGTGGGGACTTAAAAAAAATACAGCAGACAGGAAGTGATGTCATAGGAAGGGGCAGTTGACGCGTAGCGTCGATGGGCTAACACCCCTCACAAAGATGCAGCTTGAGGGAGGAGGTGTCCTTTACATCTTAAGGTGCTCTCTGTATCCCAGCTCCAGGAGGGAACTTTCTGGTGTCCGCTCGGTGCCTGTGGTTGGTGGGAGGAGTTAGTGAGGCCTGCATGGGGGAGAGAGAACAATAAGGACATTAGTATGCAGCGGGAGGTATTCTGAGCACTGTCTCCTTACTGGCATCTGAGCTGTTGAGCTATGTCCGATCCACGGCACCACAACCTACTACGCATCAGAAAAGGCAAGATGGTACACACAGTACTGGCCATGGGATATCAACAAACAGGTAAAACACCCACCCAACTAGCTAAGCAAACAGTTGTACACTCACAATTAGGATCAGTGGCAATAATCCCCAGTGAGACACAGTGAAAGCGGCAGAAATACGATTGCCTGGCAACCACTACAGCCTTAAAGTACCCCTAGAGACAGCGAGGTTTCAGAGCAGCATTAAGAGCAAACCCCAGGTGCCCAGAGTCAATCAGTCACTGTGTGGGGATACAAAAGAGTCAAATAAACACCCCTCACAAAGATGCAGCTTGAGGGAGGGGTATCCTTTACCTCTTAAAGGCGCTCTCTGTCCCACCTCCAGGAGGGAGCTTATGTCCGTCATGGTCTGTGTGAGATCTACTATTTTATGCATGAAGTACATCAACCTAGTGCATAAAAAATAAGTTAAAACAATTATTAAACCAATATTCAGGGACCCCTTAAGGGTAGCCATTGAATGAAACTAAAATTGAAGTTAATCTACAAGGTATGCTTTGCCTCAGGTCTGTCTTAGTTAAAGAACTAAGAGGTGGTGGCTGAACCTCTGGCTGTCCTGTTCAGCCAATCACTGGAAACAGGGAGGTACCCAAAGACTGGAGGACAGCAGATGTAGTCCCCTTATACAAAAGTGGGAACAAAGAGAAGCGGAACTACAGACCAGTCAGCCTCACCTCGGTAGTGGGAAAGATCATGGAAGCACTACTGAAGGAGATTGGTGGAACATCTGGTTGTCAATGGACTACAGGACCCAAGGCAGCATGGTTTCACCAGGGGAGGTCATGTCAGACCAACCTCATTGAATTTTTGACTGGGTGACTAGGGGAGGTGGATCAGGGAGGCAGTGGACATGGCCTATCTGGACTTCAGCAAGGCCTTTGACACTGTGCCACATAGAAGACTATTACACAAACTGGGGAATATGGGTGTGGGCAGGACAGTAGTGTGGTGGGTAGGTAACTGGCTGGGTGGCAGAACACAGAGGGTGGTGGTAAATGGCTGTCACTCCACAGAGGAAGAGTGACCAGTGGGGTACCACAGGGATCAGTGCTGGGACCGGTCCTATTCAACATTTTCATCAGTGACATTGCACAGGATATAGAAGGCAGAATTTCACTGTTCGCTGATGACACAAAGCTCTGTAACAAAGTAGACACACCAGAGGTGTAGACAGAATGAGAAGGACCTGCAGAAACTTGAAGAATGGTCAAGGTTTGGCAGTTGAAATTCAATGCAAAGTGCAAGATAATGCATATGAGGGCACAAAACCCTGGCACAATATATCAGTTGGGGTGAGGATATAGCATGCACCAAGCAGGAAAGGGATCTTGGGGTTGTCATCTCTGATGACCTCAAGGTAGGGAAACAGTGTGACAAGGCATCAGGTAAAGCAAATAGGATGCTGGGATGTATAGGCAGGGGCATCACCAACAGGAAAAGGAGGTCATAATTCCGCCTATACAAGACACTAGTGAGGCCCCACCTGGAGTACAGTGTACAGTTCTGGAGACCATACCTATGTAAGGACATAGACAGGTAGAGAAGGCTCAGAGGAGGGCAACAAAGATGGTGCATGGGTTGCATCACAAATCCTATGAAGACAGGTTGAAGGAACTGAACATGTACTCCCTGGAGGAGAGGAGGAGAGGATATGATAGAGACATACAAGTATCTTACAGGGAGGAACAGGGTGCAGGAAAACACTATTTTTAAGCGAAAAGATGTTTCAGGACTAGAGGGCATGGGATGAAGTTGGAGGAGGACGATTCAGAGGAAACATGAGAAAGAATTTCTTCACAGAGACGGTGGTGGACAAGTGGAACACCCTGCCAGAGGAAGTGGTGGGGCTGAAACAATCACGGATTTAAGAATGCATGGGATAGACATAAAGGAATTCTAGAGGTCCGGGGTAAGGGAAATAGACTTCTAGGAAAACAAACTGAACTTACAAGCTCAAATGGGCAGACTAGGTGGGCCATAGGCCCTTATCTGCCGACACTGTCTATGTATCTATGTATGTCTGTAACCTTAGATTACATTGTTGATTTCCTCATGTGTACATAGTCACCATTAAATTCCCTAGGTTCACCCAATTTTCTCATATCATTCTCTTTTAATGGCGTTCAGGAGCTTAGCATCAGTATCACAGCTCACAGCCAACAACTAATAGTGAAAACGGGGAGATGTTCTAAAATTTAGTCTAGGTCCTTGTCACCTGCAAGATAATACCCACAGACTAGACACCTACACTTAGGGACCCTATTGAAGATGCACATTGCTGACTCATCCTGAGTCCCCCTAGAGATGGGCAAGCCAGGAATTGTTACCTAGAGCCAAGCCAGAGCCAAGCCAAGGGTCTGGCTTGACTCTAAGCAAAACATGAGTTGAGCCCTAGCTACTGCAGGCTGTTCTCCACATAGGAGTTGAGCGTTTCAGACACTACACTAACTACTAAGGCCAGGAAAAATGATTGTGCTGACCATAACTGGCTTGGCTTGACTTTGGCTCTCAATTGCTAATCGAGGTTGAGTCTAGCCAAGCCGGCACTAAGCTCAAGCCAGGCCTCGAGCCTGATCTGGCTTGCCCACCTCTAAGTCTTCCTGCTCTGTGTGAGATGCCTTCAGTGTATCAGAACACGACTCCCCCTCACCTCCATCAGATGCGCTTTTGTTCATCTCTAGGGATGGTCAACAGGCATTTCCAGAACACCTCAAACTTTGTTCTTAGCCATGGTGCTCTGGATCTGGACATATACAATTATTGGCCAGTCTGAATGGATTTGTATATATGGTAGCCTTTTTTCTGCTCTGTGAGGCTTTGCTGCCCCCATGTGGCCAATGGGGATACTACAACAAGAATCACCTGGCAGTATACTATATGTCACTGCTGCATTAGAAATGGAACCCTTCTAGAGGATTTCACCCCTCTCTTCAGTCTTAACTAATGGCATTTTGAGAGGGAAACCTGCCCCATTTCTTCAAGGAACTTTCACTGGGTAAAGGGTGGATTAGCCTACTACAATGGCAGCAGGCACTCGCACACCAGAGGAAGACTCACAGGCATCTGACCCCTGATTGTTTTTTTTATTCTTTTCTTTTTTCTGTGATGGAAATACACAGTAAGAGGGGACTCCCCTCAGATCAGTGGAGAGGTGTGAATGTTGAGTTCACCAAAGGGGTGGCCATTACTTATAATTCAGTCACAAAGTTCCACTGATCACGTCCTGATACTGATTGCTAGAAACATACATTATTAAGCCTATAGACAACTATATGAAGCGGGGACTCACTTTCTGAGTGGCCCTCCTATTACCGAGAGGGCCTTTGCTATACTCTTCTGACATTTGGCAGTCCTGCACCCAGCACCCAATAGAACTCCAATGGGTACTCCCACCTAACATATTTCAATTCTATGGGTGAACCCCTAAACCAATTTGACTAGTATCCATAGACTGCATAGCCTCCTCCCATCACTCCCTTCTGCTATATTGGGAATCAGGGATGCCTTGACCCTACCACAGAGATGGTGGACCTCTACGTAGCAGGTGAGAACCAATGGTAGGAGACACTGCCAAGTGCTCCTAGATAATCCTCCAGGGAGCTTTGAGGCCTGACAAGCGAGAAGCACATGGCCTCCTTCTCATACCACAAAATTTCTTACAAGAGCACTAGAGAAGTCCAGGGTTGCCCCAGCCTGGGAGTCATGCCCTCTCCCCCACCCCATTATTTATGGAAAGATGGCATCTGGGCCCACAATGCCTTGTTATTTGCATACCCTCTTGTACCAGTGGATTGTGAAGTAGGAGATCTGTGAAGGATAGGCACTTCCTACCTTCTCTCCCTATTTAGTAGCAGCTCGCTGCTATAAGGGCCATCTTTTGGGATACCCTTTAAGTAGTCCATAGGGGAAAGATTATAGCCTATGCAGCCCAGAAGAAGACAGAGAAAAGCATGACACCATGTGCTTCAAACAGAATTACACACTCTTCAATGCTGTCTCCATCAGGGGGACTACTCTCTTTCCTCACAAATCCAGAGAGTGAAACAGGATCTCCAAAAAATCTAAGACCAGAAAAATTGAACTACTCTTGTATTTAAAGCATCATCATTATGAGGGGGGGTCCCAGAGGAGCGCATAATTGAGCTCATAAAATTCAAACTCATAAAGCCCTAGCCTGTGTAACACAGATTATTGACCCAACATCAGGCACTCTCTTAAGCAAACCCTGAGAAATCATGAAGGCAATGGCAAAATTCTACAAAACAGTTTTACACAGCGTAAACAACAGGTTCCCTAGAACAAATTAAATCTTACCTCACACGTATCCCTCTCCCTCAATTAACTGAACCACAGGTCCCGTCTGCTAGCACCTCTTATGACTCTTGAAATTGAAGTGGCCTTACAAGATTCACAAACTCAAAAATCTTCAGAACCTGACGGTTACCCTATTGAGTTTTATAAATCCCTTTTACCACATATGCTGTCAGCCTTTAGAGCGCTACAGGAGGGAGGGCTTCCCCACCCTGCTGAAAGTATGCAACCCTTACGGCGATTCTGAAGCCTAAGAAGGACCCCTGACTTCCTGCCTTGTACAGACCAATATCCATGTTTAACTGTGATTTCAAGGTCTATATGTCCATTATGGCCGGACAACTTGAACGCCTTCTTCCTAAGCTGATTAACCCTGACCATATATGTCCATTGGCCAGACAACTTGAACGCTTCTTCCTAAGCTGATTAACCTGATCAGTTGGTTTCATCCACTACAGGCAGTCACATGACTGTGTCAGATGAAACCTTCTTATAATTGACTATGTGAACACCCTGGCAGATCCCTCTCATACTGTTAAGCTAGATGCAGAAAGGTGTTTGATGTACATGCCATGTTGTGGGCCACCTTATTTAGAACCCTTGGCAGAAGCGATGCAACAAGACCCCATGGTGGAGGGGGTCCCCAGGAGGTAGGCAATATAAAATATAATTATTTGCTGATGATGTGTTGTTAACCATAACCTGTCCGGGGGACTCCATCCTGGCGGTTTGGGAACAACTGCAGGAGTTCGGTGCATTAGCCGTCTATAAATTTAACACGCTTAAAATGGAAGTATTGCTTTATAATTATACTCCATCACCCTGGCTGAAACAAACCTTCCCTTTTAAGTGGCATAAACAAGTCATCAGATATCTTGGTGTTAAAATTACCAAAAAGTTAGGTTATCTGGAATTACTCAATTACAAACTCCTGACACAACAAATTTGAATGAATGAATGAAATCTTTATTTATAGAGTGCCTTTCTAAAACCAAGGTGCTGTACATATACCAAGCAAAAAGAATAATAACTTAAAATACATGTAACAATCAAAATATTTCAAATCCATAAGGTTGCAATATCATAGATATCAACTTCAATAAAATCTGAATATGCCAGGCTAATTATTCAGTTCAAAGACTAGTCTGGAAATGCTAGGTTAAATAAATATGTTTTAGTGCTGTCTTAAAACTCTGGATGGTCGGGCATTCTCTTACATGACGAGGTAGAGGATTCCACAGGGTCGGGCCCGCAAAAGCAAAGGATTGGGCCCCAGATGTCTTTAAATGAATGCTGGGAATCTCTGAAAATCCCTCATCAGTGGATTAGAGAGGATGGAGGGGGCGGTAAGGGTGAAGGAGATCTTGCAGGTAATGGGGTCCCTGATCATGTAGGGCTTTATAGGTCAGTAACCCAACCTTGAAGGTGATTGATCTGCCGCTGTATTGGCAGCCAGTGCAGTCCGCAGAACACAGGTGTTATATGACTGGTCCTAGAAATACCAGTCAGTAACCTGGCTGCCACATTTTGCACTAGCTGCAGGTGGCAGATATCAGCCCCCAGTAGCCTTAGGTAAAGGGCATTGCAGTAGTCAAGCCGGGAGGTTACGAAGGCATGGACCAACATTGGAAGATCATCAGGAGGAACCAGATGCTTCACCCGGGTGATATTCCTCAGATGGTAAAAAGAGGATTTGGCGGCCAACACCTGAGATTTAAGGGTCAATCCATCATCAAAAATAATGCCCAGGTTCCGCACCCAATCTGAGGCAGTCAGCTGAACTCCCCTGAGCCAAAGCCCAGAAGGTTGTCCTGCCGACAAACCCGCCTCCCGATGATCTGGGTCCACCACCAACACTTCAGTTTTAGCCGAGTTCAACCACAGCCAGCTGGCACTATCCAGTCCTGGATCTTGGACAAACAGTTGTTAAATACCAAGAGGATCACATCTTATCTGGGCACTAAGGACATGTACAGCTGAGTATCATCTGTGTAGCAGTGAAAACTCAGACTGTACCGCCTAATGATCTCTCCCAATGGCAGCATATACACTGCGAACAACATGGGTGACAAGATGGAGCCCTACGGTACCCCGCAGGGTAGGGGGAGAGGGGCTAAAGAATGAATTCCAGACACTACTGAGTCCTACCTTCGGGAAAAGATTGAAACCATCTGAGGACCGTTCCAGATAGTCCACAGATAAACCACAGGCGCTCCAACAGCACACCATGGTCCACAGTGTCCAAAGCTGCAGAGAGATCAAGGAGGACCAAGATGGAAAGAGTCCTCCAATCTCTCACTATTAGGAGGTCATTTAGCACCTGAACAAGGCTGTCTAGTTACTATGTCTCTTCCTAAATTCAAACTGGAGGAATCATAGATATTGTGGCTGGAGAGATGTTCGTCCAGCTGCAGCGCAATACCTTCTCAATAACCTTACCCAAAAAGGGTAGGTTAGAGACTTGTCTGTAGTTGGCCAGACATTCTGGGTCAAGGGAGGGTTTTTTAAGGAAGGATCAAAGAACTGCCTCCTTTAGGGGGTCCGGAAAGACCCCCTCTCCAGTGATCTCCAGACTATCTCGGCTAGGACTGGGCTGATTTCATCTACGCACCCTATTATTATTTTTTTTTTTTGCACCGCTGTCCACTGTAATTGTAATCTTATGAAGTGTACTGTATTGTATTAATGCCCAGGACCACCTTGAAAATGAGCTTGCTCAATGGTGTTTATGCCTGGTTAAATAAAGTGATTGATTGATTGATTGATTGATTAGAAGGCGCATAGGGCTTTGGTCCAAACTACAGCTGGTTGGTTGCAGAGTCTGAACGACCCTCACAATATCCACAATTTCCAGCTGGCTGAAGTCAGACCAGGCAAACTGGGCACCCACCACCTCCTGCCGACCTCCGCAGTGCCCACTAGAGGGGGTTGGACAGATCTCTGACCTGATGGTGGCAACCTTATCTGTGAAGAACCGAGCAAACTGATCACACTTTTCTTGTGAAAAGCTCCACCAGTCTGAAGACAGATTGGATTGCACAATCTGTCCACAGTCCAGGAGAGCTGAGTTGGTCAGTCCTGCACAGTGGCAATTTCCTGAACAGGAACTCTGCCTTCTTATGGGTGATTGCTGATTGATAGACCGCATAGTGGTCCATAAGTTTAAGTCTGTCACACTCTAGGCCTGATTTCCGCTAGTCCTTCTTCTAGCCTTCGTCCCACCCTCCTCAGCTCCTTCAAGGTGCCATCAAACCATGAGGACCTTGGGCGAAGAGTAAGTGGGCTAACACAAATAGAGAGTTATGGAATCCAGGGCCCTGTCACTGCCTTACTATAGGTGAGTACTAGATCCCTGGAGCCATGCTTTCACTTGATATACTTTATAGGTCCAGTACTGCCATCAGGCCATCCGGGGTCACACCCTCAAAGGGCGGTACCGACTATCTCTGTAGGGTAGGCCTATTGGGGAGCCATGAAACTGAACCCTCATGGTGTGATGGTCAGACCACCAGACTGGCTCCACCACCAAATCAGATATCTCCATCCCCAGAAGGAACACCAAGTCCAATGAATGACCATAAAGGTGGGTCGTGAGGTAACAACCTGTGTAAGGCCCAGTGAGCACATTAGTTGGAGGAAGTCCTGACCAAATTAAGTAGAGTTCTTCGTTGACCAGGCATTGAAATCCCCAGAATCAACCATCTAGGGATCCCAATACCACGACGATGATGAAGTCCGCGATTTCCTGCAGGAAAGCTTTCCCATCTCCTGGTGGATTGTAGATGAGAAGTATCCTGCACCCTACTCCCGTGGTCCACGATACATTCAGAGGAGCTGGTGGTCTTACTGGGACCTTTGTAAGGTCCAGTTCCAATCTAAAATAGATGGCTGCACCCCGCCCTATGAACCATTCTCTCAGATGGTGTATCACCAGTACCCAGCCAGAATTGCTGAAGTCAACAGTGGACCAGCATTTTCATCCAGCCAGGTCTCGGTGATACAATGCAATTACAGCAGATCTGTCCCGATGGACATCTTTCACCCTAGGTATCTTTATCCAGATAGAAGCAATTAGACAAAATATTTTACCCCACATCCTAAATTTCCTTCAAACTCTTCCACTTATGCCAGATAAAATGTATTTTAAGGCATGGGATGAGGCAATATCCAAATTTATCTGGCAAGGGAAACCCCGAGAATTCGTTATTCGATATTACAATTGCCCAGGGATAGAGGAGGCGTTAATCTGCTGAATCTTACCTAGTACACCTTGGCAGCACAACTTTCTATAATTTGCCAGTGGATTGTTCCATCATACCAGTCATATTGGAAGCATTTGGAACACACATTAAATGATATACAAGATCATACTAGATATATTTTCGGGAACCCAATAGCTTGTGCGCCTCTCTGATAATTCTACCGATTCACAGCGGAAACATTCCGGCAATGACTATTCATCTGGAAACATCTCCTCACTTCTGCCAATCAGCTCTACCTACAGGCAATAGCATGTGACCAAACCTTTCCTCAAAGTGGACACGACATTTGCGTCATGGCACAAATATGGCATCACAAATGTGTTTCAATTAGTTGCTCCCATAGGAATCTTACCATTCGTGTCCATCCAGGCCTCTTATAAACTCCCACCATCAGAATTTCACAAATATTTATAATTCTGGTCGTACCTCTGGATGTCTGAAGAATGCCTCACACAGGTAGTGGAAAAATCCTCCCTGTTAGTCCACCTCTTCTAAATGTACCTACAGGGCAACACTGGGGCACATTTTTTTTTTTTTACCAATTATTTTACCAGGTGAGACACACTAAGCTGAAAGCTTGTTTGCAGGTGCAACCTGGGAGCATGAGGAAGTTAAGTGACTTGCTCAGGGTCACACAGTATGCAAGTGGGGGCTGTGGGATTCAAACCCAGGTCTCCAGATTTGCAGCTCGGAGCCTTAAACCACTGCGCCATACTGCCTCCTAATTTAATTTAATTTAATAACATTTAATAAGTATCCTTTACAAAGCCATCCAAGCCAACACCAAAGCATCGACAGGCCCTATCCTAAACTGCTGAAATGCGGAGTTGGGAACTACATATGATTTAGAGCAATGGCATAAATACACCCCTCCTGCAGATAGAGTTACGGTGGCCTCCTACTGGGGATATATTCCTGAAATGCGTCTGAGATATTTTCGCTCTGTTGATAATTGCAGAGTTTATTGGCCCTCAGGCAGCAGAATGTTGGCGTAATTGTGGCATGAAACAGGCAGACCATTCACATGTTCTGCTAACATACCTGTTATTGCTAAACTTCTAGCAGAAGGTAATCCAGGAACTGGAGGACATATTTGACTGCCCAGGCAAGATAACCCCAGAATTTATACTTATAGCCATTCCTCCTGCACACCCGACACTTAACCTTCCTACCATAAAAATTATGAACCTGATGATTTTAGCAGCTAAAACAGCTGTAACCAGACTATGGCGCACTGACAGAGTCCCCACTCATGGGATTTGGTTTGTGCTCACACGGGAGAGATATTAATTGGAGAAAATATCAGTACGGCTCACCAACTGTAGTCCGTCCTTTTCACCAACTGACCATAATGCAGAAGAAAACGCAGCGGACATGTACCTAGTGAATGTCTTCACTCACATGTTTGTGCATATTAAGGATATTTCAAAAACAGGTTCATTGCTGGGTCTTCTCTTATTATATTAATGTTAGAGTAACTATTTGAACTTTTTGGGGATCACGTGAACTTCAATTATTTTGAAGCTGTTAACTAAATAATGGTTATGACCTGTACTGCCCTCTTATTGTAAGATGAGCATGCCCAATTCAACAAAATTTCATTAATTGTTTAGATTATCAATTGTATAGGCTGAATGTAAGCTGCTCTGTGTTGATAACACTATTGGCAACTCTGTCTACTTTATATGAACATTTAATAAAATACATTAAAAAAAGGAGTTGGGACAAAGTAAAGAGGAGGGTTGCAATTAAAAGTGGAAACACTGAGTCAGCCCAGTGGTGTTGAGGGCTGCGGCACTGGACGCCTTACCTCTAGGCATGTCGGTGACCCGGGTTCGGGAATGAGCTCGGGCCGTTGGAGGTTGGCGGAAGGGGAGAGCGGAGCTGGATGGAGCTGCCGACAGGCAAGCTGTCCTCTCCAGGGAGGTGCAAGGGGCTTCCTCTGGCTGATGGCTGCCACCTGGTGGAGGCTGGGGGCAGCACGGGCCAGTAAGAGCCAGGTGCTAGGCCTGGGGTGGGAGGAAATAGGCCGCTACTGGCCAGGGATTCAATGCGTGCCTCCACACCCATGCATACCCACCCTGGGGTTCCCCTGGCGTAAAACGATGAAAAGCCAGCTGCAGGATGGCGACTGACCCCTGCAGGTTCCACCCCGGCCAGGTGTATGGTAAGCCCTGTAATTCCGGGTGATGGGGCTGGGGGCTTTGTCAGATGGGGGTGTCTGGGGGGGACAAAAAATGTTAAATGATAAAAAATGTTAAATGATAAAAAAATTGGAAACATTGGGGGGGACTCCTTTTGGGGAAGGGGAAACTCCTAATAAGGAGGTGGGGCAGACCCCTCAGTAATTACTGAGAGAACGCATTACAAGTAGACAAGATAGGCAATTTGGCCTTTTTCTGCTGGCATTTTTTGTATGTTCATATGTAAAATCTGATAACAACAAGAGGATTCCCTTTGTGAAGGATGTTATTTGGTCTATTATGGATTTAGTGGTAGGAGTGTTGGCTCCTGGGAGTAAGTATAAGTTTGTCAGTGCAACCTCTTGGCCATGCAGAGTCCTTGCACTATAACAAGGTGGCTAGCAGGGTAACACCATACACACTGTTCCTCAACTAAGTATGTCTGGGGATAAGTATAACAGCCTCGCACCGCTTTACGTCCATCATAGGAAGATGAGTACTGTGTTGTAAAGCCCATCTCAGGAGTTCGGCATGTTTGGTGGGGATAAGATGTGACTCTGGAGATGTGTTAGGTTTGGATTTTGTTTTTTGATTTGAGATATGGATTTTGTCTAGTGTTTCATTCACATTCCATGAGCATAGATGTATTTTAGGGTACCCATGAGAAGTTGTTAGGCAGTGGTTGGTCTATGTCCCCTCACCTGCCTCCCATGGGGCAACCTCCAGTTCCCAGCCACAACTTCAGATTTACAATAACTACACCATGTTGGCCATTTACAAGCAGGGGCTCCTTAAAACTGTCTGAAGTTTGGGAAGAGGGAAACACTCATCCCTGGTTTAACCATACCTGGGGACCTGGAACATGCAACTGCAGCCTATCCTACTGAGGAGCTGTTCTGAGTGCCATGAACATGCATGGTCCAACCAGGGCCTAAACAAGGGTGGACTTCAAGGTAGGGGCAATAGATGGCCCTGTTGCTGGGTTCACCCGCATAGAGGGAATACCTGTCTAGGAACGGTCTTCAGCCAAAATCAGCTGTGGGTGTGAAAGGAATATGGGTTGATGACACGTCCTATGAAGGGGACGGCAGGAAAAGCAGTGGATGGGGGCCTTCGGGGTGTTTGAGGGACTAGTTGATATGACTTACACTGGAGTGAAGAGCAGGAGTAGCTTTCCCATTGTTGCATTTATTTTGTTTCTGTATTTGATAACCTCATACAGCTGCAGAGTGAGATGTTGCTCTGATACCAAGCTGGGTTGGTGGGTAGAATGCTGCTAGACCTCAGGTCAGGTGTCTGCAGAAATCACCCAATGCCAGAGGACTGTATCGATCAGGAAACTCCTGTTGGGGGGGGTGGGAGGAGTGAATATTAACCTGCTCCTGTTCATGTGGCATTGCATGGGGATAACTGTAGTCAGCAGGTTTGGGGTATACAAATATGTCTGACCTAAGGGCTGGGGTCCCAAGTAATGATTTGGCTTGACATTAGTAATTATGACAAGGGCCTTATAAAGTGCTTAGACATACTGGCACAGTTAACTATGAGACTGAGACCTCTGATAGGAAAACTCCTACCAAGACATATACCATGCTAACCTCCTGAAGAAATGGGTTGAAAAGATACCAAAGGCTGCTTTGTTAGTTTTACAGAAACTTCTGCAGAATATATTGATATAGCTTATGACAGACTGGAACAAACTGTAACTGCTGATGCTGTAATGGTGAATATTTCCTAACCTCCAAACAAACCACAGAAATTCATAACTTGCTGAAGACATTTAATGATACTTTTACCACAGTGCCAGGCTGAGCAAAAGGATCAAGCACGTAATAGTGACAGGGAATGCTCGCCCTGTAAGACAAAAAGACATACAGATTACCAGAGCGGTTAAGAGCAGACGGTTAATAAAATACAAAACTTAAAAGAGTTGGGTATTATAGAAGAGTCGAGAAGTGCTTAGTCATAACCAATGGTGATTGTAAGTCAAAAAGAAGGGTGTAAGAATCTGCCTTGATTTTAGGAAACTTAATCAAGTGCCCACATTTGATAGTTATCCTGTGCCCAGGATAGATGATTTAGTGAACAGACTGGAAGTGCCAGTGCCAGTACTCTCGATCTCACCAAGGATTACTGGCAAATTCCCCTAGCTAAAGAATCCAGAGACAACCTGTATTTGCCACTCCTGTTGTATTCTATCAGTTCATCACCATGCCATTTGGTTTACTTAGCACACCCACTACATTCCAGCAGTACATGGATGTAATTTTAGCTGCTCACTCTGGTTATTGTGCTGCTTACCTGGATGATCTCGTGGTAAACAGCCCAGACTGGAAAAGCCATCTGGAGCACCTACGAGCATTTATTCAATCAATCAAAAAGGCAGATCTGACAGTTAATCCTACCAAATGTGCATTGGGCATGCAGAAAACCAGATGTTTGGGATATATTTTGGGAAATGGAGAAGTAAAACCAGAGATTTCTAAGATAGATGCTGTAGCTAACAGTTTTGTCCCTAAAATAAAGAAACATGTCTGGTCATTTTTAGTACTGACTGGTTACTGTCGGAGATTCTTCCCAACTTTGCCCAATTGGCTAGCCCCCTCACTGAACTCACAAAGAAACAGTAGCCAAATAATGTGAAATGGACCCCAGAGTGTGACGAGGCTTTTCAAGCTATCAAGGCTGCATTATATTCAGCCCTTGTTTTAAGAAGCCCAGACTTTGAGAAACAATTTCTGTTACAGACAGATGCATCAGAGGTAGGCCTAGGTGCAGTCATGAGTCAGAATATAGATGGGAAGGAACATCCCGTTCTGTATATCAGTAGGAATGTGATAGGGCCAAGGACACTATCTTGGTTAGAAAACTAGTGATGGTTAAAGCAGCCTGCTGCGACAAAGCTTCCCACATGGTGCCAAACTAGGGATACCCAAGGCATAAAGTAATTCCTAGAAGTAAAATAAACTTGTATTTACTATTTCTTTCCTTTGTGTAAGTCCTGTACTACACATTCTGTCCTTTGGTATTTTTCTGTGCCTCGCTAGATGGCCACCATTAGGGTGCTTTTCTTAGATACATACATACTAACGGCAGATAAGGGCCTTTGGCCCACCTAGTCTGCCCAATTGTGCATGTAATTTTGCCTCTTCATTCTCTTGAACTGGGTTGTCCCCTTCCTCCAACTGCAAGGATCCCCTGACACCTATCCCATGCATTCTTGAATCCCGTAATTGTTTCCACCCCACCACCTCCTCTGGCAGGGCTTTCCACTTGTCCACTACCCTTTCCATGAAGAAATACTTCCTCACATTACCTCTGAACCCCTCTTGCCCTCCAATTTCATCCCATAACTCTAGCCCTAGAACATCTCTTCCTCTGAAAAATAGTGTTTTCCTGCACCTTATTCCTCCCTGTGAGGTACTTGTATGTCCCTATCAGATCCCCCCTCTCCCTCCTCTCCTCTAGGGAGTACATAGTCAGCTCCTTCAGCCTATCCTTGTAGGACTTGTGATGCAAGCCCAGTACCATCTTGGTTGCCCTCCTATGAACTGTCTCCACTCTGTCTATATCCTTATGTAGGTAAGGCCTCCAGAACTGGACACTGTACTCAAGGTGTGGCCTCGCTAATGTCTTGTATAGTGGAATTATGACCTCCCTTTTCCTGCTGGTGATGCTCCTACCTATGCATCCCAGTATCCAATTTGCTTTACCCACTGCCTTGTCGCACTGACTCCCTACCTTTAGGTCATCAGAGATGATAACCCCTAGGTTTCTTTCCTGTTTGGAGCATGCTATATCCCCCTCCCCCAATGATATGTTGTTACAGGGCTTTTGTGCCCCATGTGCATTATTTTGCACTTTTTTGCATTAAATCTCAACTGCCCCACCCCTGACCATTCCCCAAGCTTCTGCAGGTCTCTCCTTATTCTATCTACTCCCTCTGGCATGTCCACTCTGTTACAGAGTTTTATGTCATCAGCAAACAGGAAAATTCTCTCTTTTTTGCTTTCCGTAATTTCACTGATAAAGATGTTGAAGAGGATCAGACCCAGCACTGATCCCTGTGGCACTTCACTGGCCACCCCACCCTCCGCAGAGTGACAGCCATTTACCACCACCCTCTGTGTCCTGCCATCCAACCAATTTCCCACCCACCGCACTACTGTCCTACCCACACCCAAATTGCCCAGCTTGTTTAACAGCCTCCTATGGGGCACAGTGTCAAAGGCCTTACTGAAGTTCAGGTAGGCCTGTGACGCTCTGCCAGCTGCTTATTGTTATATAATATAATATTTGTAATATAAATATATGGTATGTGAAGGTCTGCTTAGATAAGAAAACAGCCTAGCAGTGATGTGACCTTTAACCCCAGAGGTAACAGTGTTGAAGCAGCTGGCTGTTAGAAAAGCTGGTTACAGGAAAACTGAATCAAAGGCTTCCTGTTCTTTTTAACAGAGGCTATGGCCATCTGCCAGGAGATGGGACCTCATAAAATGTTATGATTCCTGCAGGAAGAGACAATTTGGTCTCAGAACCTTGTTAAGTCATAAACCTAGGATCATTCTTGCAAAGCAGGAAACCAGCAGACAGATCAAAGAGAAATGTTTTGATCAGAGACTCATATTTTTGGAAATTACTGGTTGCTGATTTTTCACTGTAATAAAATACATCCTTGTGGATACCCATACTCAGATTACAGATTTATCACAGATCTAACAGTGACCTCATGGGTGGCATCACCAGGAGGTGGAGAGAACTGACTTTTGAATATTACTTGCAAGAGAAGTTTGGGGCAGAAGGACTCCTGAAAATCAAAGACACAGTTCTCTGGACTTAAGAAGGCACTTTATGGTAACATCTGGCTAGGCAAGAACTTTTAAGTATTTGTGGTAGGCGATTTTGTGTTCTGTAACTTCCCATTTATTTTAAGTGACTATAAGTTATTGATATAATTGTTCAGTTTGATTTTACCTGTTTTACAATTTTTAGTGATCAATATTTTCCGTATAATACTGCCTGTGCTTTTTCTCAGTTCTTTTACATGTGAATGCTGAACCTATGTTTAAGTCTGACAGCCGTTAAGGGGCTTGAATGTGTTACTAAGCTTGCTATAAGGTAAGAATATACCAGGTCTCATATTGAGTCATAAGGGTGCATTTTGGGAATCTGGCTGGGTGCCACTGGGCGAAGATTATATTGCATTTCCTAAGAGAATATATATCTGAGCCCGTTAACTGGGTATGCTAGCATAAGTTCACATTTGACCCCCAGGACTCGAGACTAGTAGGTGATTCAGACCCAAAACAGACAGGAGGGTTATCCTGTCTGTCCCCTGTTCACACTATCGCACTTCGAGGTTGACACTGGGGGAGCAGAGGGCCTGACCTGCAGAGTGCGTTTGTGACAGGCCACGTCCACTGCCCCCATCCACCTTTCTTGTCACCCAGTCGAAAAATTCAATATTAGTATGGCACGACCTCCCCCCTTGTAAAACTATGCTGCCTTGGGTCCTGTAGACCACTGGCCACAAGGTATTCCACTAATCTTTCCTCCAACAGTGCTTCCATAATCTTCCCCACTACTGAGGTGAGGATGACTGGTCTGTAGTTTCCCACTTCCTCTCTGTTCCCGCTCTTGTACAAGGGGACTACGTCAGCTGTTCTCCAGCCACCTCACCTGTTTGCAGTGATCAGCTAAACAGAGTCACCAAAGGTTCAGCCACCACCTCTCTGAGCTCCTTCAACACCCTGGAGTGCACCCCATCTGGGCCCATGGCTTTATTGACTCTTACTCCTTCTAGTTCCTTTAGGACCCTTTCCCATGGAAAGGGACCTGTATCCATTTCTGTGCCCTTCCCCCCCTTTGTGCTCCATTCTGGCCTGCTACCTGCCCCTTCTTCTGCAAAGACTAAGCAGAAATATCTGTTCAGTATTTCTGCTTTACTGTTGTCATCCTCAGCATTACTCCCACCATCACCCTTTAGCCTCACTATCCCTCCCTTTGTCTTCCGTTATTCACTTATGTACCTGTAAATGGTTTTATCACCTTTAACCACTGTTTTTGCAATTATCACCTTTAACCACTGTTTTTGCAATGTGCTTCTCTGTCCGAGCTTTGGCTTCCCTTACTGCCCTCCCTGCCTCTTTTGCTTCTCCTGGTACCTCTCCCTATCCCCTTCTGCCTGTGCCTTTATGTATTGCTTGAATGCAATCTTTTTGACATTCCACTTTCTCCGCTACCTTCTTGAAATACCATAAGGGTTTCCTCTTCGCTTTTCCCCTTGCTCACCTGCTTAATGCATAATTGTGTTGCCCTTGCTATCCTTGTTTTAAATACTGCCCACTGTTCCTCCACCCCTAATTTCTTCCCATTCCAGATAGTGCTTCTTCAAAGCATTTCCCATTCTCCCAAAATCTGTCCTCCTAAAGTTGAGGACATGTGTTTTAGTGTGGCAGGGATCTGCCCATTCATTAATTTCAAACCACAGTGTCGTCACTGTTCCCCAGGTGCTCCCTACTGTGACCCCGTCACACTGTCCCCATTTGTGAGCACCGGGTCCAGTATTGCCTCCTGCCAAGTTGGTTCCATGACCAGCTGTTTAAGAAAGGCTCCTCCCTGAAGGTAGTCCAGGATAAATCTGCTTCTGGCTGCTGCTGCTGCCTGGAGGCTCCAGTCCACATCTGGCATGTTGAAGTCTCCAATCAGCACCACCTCCCCCCTTGTCCACCATTCTTTGGATGGCAAGCATCAATTCCCTATCTGTCTCTTTAACCTGGGTTGGTAGTCTGCCAGGCCTTCTGTGTAGATAGCTGCCCCATTTTTCTTTCAAGCTTAACCCATAGTATCTCTCCTTGCTTGTTCCCTTGGATCTCTGTGGACTTAATTTTAGTTTAGTTTATTTAGTTTAGTTTATTGTTCTAGGAATGCCATTGTTTTATCTTTCACATACAGTGCCACCTCCCCCTTTCTGTCTCTCCTGAATAGGTTTGTAGCCTGGTATGGCCATCTCCCAGTCATGGTTATCATTATACCAGGTCATTGTGATGGCCACAATGTCCAGGTCTGACTGTGCCATAGCAGCCTTCAGGTCCTCCATATTGTTGCTAAGGCTCCTGGCATTTGCACACATGGCTCTCCATCCTGTAACTTCCTCCTCTGTTTTGTTGTCCCACACTCCCCTTCCTGGGTGATACTTTTGCCTGGCCCAACCTGCCTTCTGCCCTTCTGTTGTATTCTGCCCCTATCTATCCACTCCTTGGTACCCGTGTCCCTTCTATTCTTCCCTTCCTCTGTGTTTTGCACTTTGCATTGCTGTGATGTCCCCCCTCCTGGTCCCCCTGTTCCTTTATTAGCTTCTGGGGTGCAATTATCTACCCTTCTTGCTGGCCTGCCACCCCCCTTGGCTAGTTTAAATGCTTGCCAATGTGGCATTTAAACTTTTCATTGAGGATCTGGGTTCCTCTTCAGGATGGATGCAGGCCGTCAGGCTTGAATAAGCCCCCATCCCTCCAGGTGGGTCCCCAGTCATCATCAAATCCGAACCCTTCCTCACTGCACCAGTTCTTCAACCATGTGTTAAAGTGTCTGATGTGGGCACCCCTACACTCGCCCATGCCTCTCACAGGTAGTACTTCTGAAAAAGTGACAGAAGTAGCCACTTGCTCGAGATCCCCTCCAGTCTTCTGAACTCCTCCTGTACTGCTTTAGTTTCCCCATTTGCTAGGTCATTGGTTCCTAGATGGATAATGACATCCAGCTGTCCCTCCCATCCTGCCTTCCTGGCAGATCCCCAGGATCCTCTCAGATCCCTCCACACCACGGCAGCTGGTAGGCACCTCACCTCCCGGTCTCCCCTCCTTTTCCCAGCTGGATCCCCTTCATAATAGAGTCTTCCACTAGGATTCACTTCCTCCTCCTCCTCTGGGGTCCATTGCCCTCCCCTCCAAGGTCACCTTCCTGCTTGACCTCCAATTCCATCCTTTCCACAACCACGGGTGCCTTGGACTGGCCGTCCCCATTTGCCAGTGTGGCATATGAGTTATGTAGTAGAACAGATTTTCGGATGTGTTTCTGACCAACAGTCCTAACCCTCCATGAGCCCATCATCATCCAAGTGTTCCTCTTTCTTGGCATCCTTTGAGGCAGCAGCTTTGGACTAAGTGGTCTCTGGATGGGGCTGAAGGTAGGGCAACCAGCTGACCTCTGCTCTGAGGTCTAGTGACCTCTTCCCTCAGTCCAGAGGGCCTGCAGATAGGGCAGCACTTCAGCATCCAGAAGGTCTGTCTGAATATGGCTGCCCTGCATCCACTGCATTGCACCACTCCCCACATACTGCTACACTTACTCTGGTATTTATCTAGCTGTCTGCTACTCTAGCCTCCTTCTAGGTGTCTTGTTTGTTGCCTAGTGGTTTGTAGCTTGACCCTTTTCTTTTTTTTGTTGCTTCCCCCAGCTCTGGGCCGGCCTCTCCTTCAGGCTTTCCAGTGCCCTCGGTGCCACACTGCCTCGGTGCAGCCACCCATCACCCCATATTTCAGCCCCCCCAGGTAACCCCCGAAATAACCCTTCACTGGGTGAGTCCCTGTTCTTCGAGGGGGAAGGCACCTGTAGGGCAGCCAGCACAGTTCTTGCCCCACCATCCTTTTTTTGTCTTTTTTTTCCAATACTGTATGTATTTATCAACTTCAAAATCTGAGAATTCAGACCCCTTGTTTAGTTTCATTAATAGCTCTAGGCTGTCTTAATTGAGCGAGCAACAGCATTTTGTCTTTATCCTATTCTGTACCCTGAAACCAAGCTCACATTCTACAGATGTCAGTGGAGTGCATAAAGCAGTATTACTCAATTTTAAGTATGCTGGCATGGTATCAGAGTACTTTGAAATGATCCCTCTCATAAAGCTTTTGGAGCTAAGATTCCTAGAGCATCACATCACTGCCTTTGCTTTTGACCTGTCCGACCTGAGACAGTTTTCATCTCGTAAAGGCTCACATTCAGGAATATCATTCTCCTCCTAATCATGGTTGTATTAATAGTCTGAACCAAATTGTCCACAATTTTATACTATTCTGAATGGTAACTGTATTAGAGTCTACTACAGACTTAGGTCAGTTAGATTGGCAATGGCATCCAGAAGTGCTTCTGTTTTAGAATCTGGGCACAGCTTACACTTCATGTTGGTTATTACAGTATTTAGATACTCTTCTCTAAGTTTTGAACATTGCGATGTCATCTTCTCTGAACACTTAAGGTCAGCCTGAACCAGCTGAATGTCATATTGGTCACATCCTTTTATTTTCCAACATGCTGTCATTTGTCCATTATCAGTAGTCTAAATTTGACAGACTTCTTGAAAAGCTGTCAGGGTTGGCCTGGCTCATTTTTTATGTTTTATAACTCACCAATTGCACAAAATACTGGTGGTTTAACATCCACATACAAGAGATCCTCCTTTTAAAAGGATTTGCAAAGACACACCACTACTCTTAGGATGTCACAGAACAAACATAGTTCAGCTCCAAAAATGTAAGTTGTGAGAAACGTGTGAAGGCCCTGAACTTTGGCACGTTTCATGTCCTCCTTCAGTACAGGGACAACAACATGGTAACATTTATGTATTGCATTTACAGCATTTTCCATTGACAGCCAACATATGTTAATTGCTTCTTTCAGCTTTCGTTGACTGTACCAGTCACCTTTTGCATTTCTTCTAGTCTGCATTGCCTAATAGCAGATGAACTGAAAGAAGCATATGTACTATTAATATTACTTTTAAAGTCTTTTAGGTTTCAAAATTTGTAGCAGACTTTGAACAGGTCGAAGCCAATCTGTGGGCCAGACAGTGGACATGAACCATGACGATAAATGTAGTGAGGTTATAAGTGCACCAACACCGCTGGATCTGCCCATCATTGCACTTGCCCCCCACTGCCTAACCCCACAATTGTATGCATGACAAAGCCCAGGCCTGACATCTGTTTACAGTTGCCTCAGTCAACTGTCTTGCTGAACCATCCTTTCTCTGATGTTGCTAATTAGTTTTGTTTTCATTTCCCCATCACTGACATAGTGAATATACATTATTACCATTTTGGGACAGACAGATCTGTGGACTCATCAACTACTGGGACTTTCTAAAGCTTCTTTCTTTACTTTGTTAGCTAATACTTTAGCAATACTTTTGTTGAACGTCATGGACAGTATAGCCACTTATGTACTGAACATTAGCCTCCAGTCCAGCAAATAAAATCTAAAAGTTAATTGACACTCCAGTTTGGCATATCAGTCTTGGTAGCAAGTACACAGCCTTAAAAGGTTTATTTTATTGTCTTTGACAAGTTTCACAGCTGAAGGCATATCGGTATCTTCTGAATTTTCTGCCTCATCATTGTTGCTGACTGTATGCAGTCTCTTTCTAAGATCTCAGTTTCCAGTGTCTTCGCGTGGGCCTTTGTCTGACTGTGCTTCCTTAGTGTTCATTTTTGATAATCTTCTAAAATATTGGATGATTAAGTTGTAAATACTAATGACAATGGACAAGATGAGAACACAAACCCTAGTAAGATGTTGTTTCATTTCCTAATTTGAATGTTAAATGGAATCACAGAACCCTGTACCTTTTTTTTCATAATATGAAATAATTTGTTCATGTGTAGAAGTCTGAGCAACAAATCGATGCTGATGATGGCTATGCCCTCCAGAACATAGGGAGAAGGGATCCTTTCCTCAAGAGGCATCCATACAGTTACAGTGTGCAGTCATTGGTTTTAAGGGATCTCTTTTTGTATTTAGGTTCAGGTGGAGCCCAGAGCACATCCCTTTTCCATTTCCGATTATGAGCATCACATGACTGCCCCACGCTCAGATTGTTTTGTGATGCAAATAATGCATTAGTCAATGGATTCTGGAGAGCTGACAGGGCTTAAAATTTGGTTGGTGGAATTCTCTGTCCCTGGTCCACCAAATGGAGGAGAACCCACATTTTTTGGGGAGGGAAACATTCTTTTTTGGGAGGTGGATTTCTGACAAATTATGTTTCATTTACTGAGTGTGTGAAGGAAATGAACATTGTACTTTTACAGTTCTGTTTCTTCTGATCTTCCTTTTGGGTGCTACTGATGATGGACTAGTCATGGATGTCAAAGATGTTGACATGAACATGGCAGTTTAAAAACAGAGAGACTGGGTCAAACAGCGGGAGAGGCAGACGGTCACTGGAAAAGATCAACAAAATGAATGAAAACACAAAATACTGAGCTAAAATACCTGTCCCTCCCCTTACAGTTACTAAATTAGCCCCTTCGTGATACTGAGGTCTGAATCTCCCTTCTTTTATTATATTTGTCTTGGGATTCATCAGGCAACAGACCTTCCCACCCACTTGTTGCAGTCAGAAAATCTTTTTAATTTTTTTATTTTTCCTGTTTTTTATTAAAAAATAAACCTTGTCTTGGGATTTCTAGGCAACAAACCTTCCCACACACTTGGTTTCACTTGGAAAATCTTTTTCTTTCCCTTTTTTCTTTAAAGCAGCAGTACAACGAAAATGGGTTAAAATTTGGCCCCACCTTTTTTTCTTCTTAATCGATGCCAGATGTCTTCCAGTTTATTTTGGTGGTACAATTTTCAGTTTTCATTATTCATTTAAGAATTTTATGAAAGTTTTAAATAATTATTTCTCAAGAAAAAAAGATGGCCGCCTGATTTTTGCATAGAAATAATATTGAGGACTGGAGGAGGGTGAGAGTCTAGACAAAATTCAAATGTACAGTACACAGCACGGAAGCACCCAGAAACCCTGATCAACAGTTCTGTTAATATTTTCATAAGCATAGCAGAAATTTCGCTTTTGGAATAACTTTTTCATTGCACTGCTGCTAAAAACAACCTGCATCAGGATTTACCCAAGCAACAGCCCTTCCCACCACTTAGTCCCCTCCTCACCAAAAAAAACATGTTTTTCAGCAGCAGCTTACTTACTGATTATTCTAGACAACACTTTGTCAACCTCTGAATGATGGGCAAATTGTTCCCTTTTATTTGGGCCAAATGCACCTTTCTATACCACTCACCAGACCTTTTTAGCTCATTATTTTGTGTTTTCATTCATTCATTCATTCAGCTGATAAAAATGGATGTCCACCTTTCCTTTTCTGGAGCATATCCACACACTCCACATTGGCCTACACTATTCACAAAACTTACTACTGACATGGTGGCAGTATAATGGAACTCAGAAATGGGATGTGGAACAAATCTCTCACTCTGTGTGCTCCACTGGAGCATATATACAGGGAGATCCTTCCCTCCTAACACCCATAACTGCAGAATTTAATTTCACGGATCAGATGCCTCATCAGGAAGCATTAAGGCCCTTTTCCTTAACATTTAAAATTGCAAGCCTTTTCAAGACAGAATCAAAGGTTGGTAACTGGAGAAGCCAAAGTCCATTGGACCATTTCTGCCATACTTTGTTTATGCAGCAGTCAAAGTAACCCCCCACCTCAGGGAATAGTGGGTGGAGGATTCAAAAACACTGGCTCCAAACTACTTAAATGTGGGCAAGCCTTGGTCTGAATCCCCTATGAGACCCCATCTAAAATGTCCCATAGGAAAATGCCCGAGGGTGGGTATGAAATGGCATGAAACCCCTCCTACTCTCTGGGCAGAGAAGATGCCAGAATCTTTGGTAATCCCCACCTTTGGCCCACATTGCCCCAAGTGTGTGTGTTTTGGGGGTTCTTTGAATGCTGTCTGCTGTATTATCAAGCCAGTTGTCTTATTTGTGGTTTCTATTTTTCTTCACAGCCTCATCTGAACTTGACATTGTTATAGCTCATGTGGTGTTAGTGCCCAGCTGAACTTGGCAGCAGGTTGTATCTATATCAATTAAAAAGTGGTTTCAACAGATGTGTTGTAGGGATAGGAAGCCAAAGCAATCACACGATCATGTTATCACATAATGACTCTTGGGATCATGCCATGTCCTATTGCTATGTTCCCATGTATATTAGTCTATTTATGTAATTCATAAAAAGGCCCCACTGCATAAGCCTGATTTCAAATATGGTTTACTGGAGTGGTATAACTCCCTGTGTTTCATGTAGACAGCTCTGTTGCTTACTAGGTGGCCTGTCTTTTCCATTTAAACAATATTGCTTTAAATTGTAAAAATGATTTGAACCTGCAGAGCCCTGTGTTAAATGGGAGGGTTGTTTAATGCTAACAGCAGGGCCATTTAGCAAGCCTGGATTACTGGAACTATTGGCCTTAACAAAAAGGCCCTGGCTTAAAAATCAACATGAAGGAGCCGTGAATTCTAGGGTCCTATTGTTTTAGGACTCTGGCATCTGGAATAGAGTAATTACAATTTGACTGAAGTCACTCAAGGGCCAAGTGACTTACTGGGAACAAAAGAGTTTGGACTAGCAAAAACCAGCAGGCGAGAGACCTGTTGACTCCAGTCCCAGGCCTGAGTGCACGTGTGTTTTTTTTTAAACCTGGGAGGGGGCTAGAAGGGAGAAGACCCCCAGCTGGGGAACTTTCAGTTAGACTTTTAAAACCTGAACATGGGTGCTGGTTGGCCCTTTCACAACATTTGATGAGATCAGCCTATCACAGCAAGGAATCCCAGAGGCAGGACTTTGAAATTTTCTTAAAAGAGCCTGCGGAGCTTGCTAGAATGCCTTTTTTCTTTCAAAGACTCTCCTGGCAATAACAACAGCAACAACTTTGGACCCCATCTGAAGTGCCACCATACAGATGGGAGAATCAGCAATTTTCTAAGAACCATTTTTCTTTTCTAGTACTAAGGACTTTTCAAGGTAGAACTATATTCACTAGATTTTAAACAGTATATCTTTTTTTGTATATTTTCGTCTTTTTTTTCATATCCTGTAACCAATATTGCGAAAAGTATATAATTTGTTTGTATGTTATTTACAGTACTTATTTACAAATTAGTAAGGCTTTTTGGCTTACTTTAATTCTGCCAGCATCTGCTGTATGTGTTGGGTTTGGAAAGGTTTTGTTCAAACTATCTATGCCTAACACTTAAGGACCTGACGCTTCTGAGATAGAATCCAAGAAGGGACGCCAGAACAAAAAGGAGAGGGAAATACAAAGGTCTGTCAAACGGCGCCTGTGGGTCTTGAACTGGTATTCTGTATTTTTGCTGAGAAAAGACATATAGGATGTATAGGGTATCCCAAAGGCCTATACATGCCTGTGGCTTTTCTGGTTTGCTGTGCAGTGGCCATGAGGGTTCTCTCCCAGGAACACAGACTTGAGACTGTATTTGCACCCTCACACAGAGAGAGAGGAAGCCCAAGGACCCTCTTTGGCAGATGTTCTGCTAGAAACAGCGAATGTTCTAGAAGGATGGGAGGGGAGTATTCCTGACCCAGATCACAAGGGGATTCTCAGCTCTAGCTTAATTCTGCCCCACTGGAGTGGGCTTGTGACAGTGACAACAATTTGAAATTATTAAATGATAAAACTTAAAGGTTGCATGTGCTGTAGGGTGTCATAGTGAATGCCACCATGGCACCACATAGTATACACCACCACTAAAACATATATAGCCAGGCAGCAGCACAGTGTGGCATGTGGCCGCATTGGTAAAACAAGTTAGTTACAAATGGACTCTGCCTACCCCTAAACACATTAACAATGTCAACTTTTTCCACAGCTGTAAACTCATAGCATGATGTTACTAGCTAGCGCTATAGCCAGGTTCATAACAGCCATTACAAAATGAAACCCAAACACAACATTTTTAGATGTTTTTGTGACAGTACGTGTTAAAAGCAACTCAGTGCCACTGCCAACCATTTGACCAACTGTCAGGCAACCACGCAATTGAATTTGGACTTCTTGCCAAGTTGCCCGAGTTGCTTCCTTTTTCACTGCCTTTTTTGACTGAATTTTAGTTTGGCAAATTCTTCTGAATAAACAGTGAAGCAGAGGAAATAGACATTAAATTTCAATTCGCATGTTCACTGCAGTACAGAAGAGGACATTTAGAATTATGAAAAGGGTCTGAAAAATGAGCTTTCTGACTGGCTTTAAACATTCTATCAGCCTTCTGTTAATCTTTGATTAGCAGACATGTGGAGCCCAATCATTTACAGAACAAGGTTTAATACTAAATACCAATAAGGCACTCCAGTCCCAGTGGTCATGTTAATAGTCATTAATCACCCTCCTGCTCTAGGGGAATGTAGCACTTGGCTACGCCCAGTTGTGCCAGGCCAGCCATATAATCCCCACATTTGACCCTAGAAGGTGATTAACAGACCACTGACATATACTGTACGGTGAGGATCATTCATTCCTTATTGCTTAATTACACTAAAGCTGCACAGATCAGAAAGAAAAATGGCTCCACAGTCAGCACCATAGATTTGCATCCAACACTATGCTTGTATTTTTTTCTTAGTTGCCATTTTGTATACTGTTCTGTTCTCTGCCAATCCCTGCAACCATTCTACACATAATGCACACCTCACACTGTAAATTTCCTGTAAGGCTGTACCCTTCCTGTAAGACACGATCTTGTAGTCAAATGGATCCTCCCACCCTTTGACTACAACCATATAGTTTTCAGTGCTGCCTGTTACCTCCTTACCAAACTTGATGTTCTGTTTCATGCCTTTTGTAGATTCGCATCTAACTCCCTCCTTAACTCACCACTGTGACCTTTACTCTTCCTTTCCATCAGTACCTTGCACAGAGATGCTCCTCTCACTGCTCTGCTTTCATTGCTAAATACTGGTTTGGGTCTCTCCTGTCCTACCTTGCCTCCCTCCTTACTCCTGTTACTCCCTCGCCCTACAGCTTGCAATCTAGCTGTGCCCACACTTTCTCCCTCCCACGTGTTTGCACCCCTTCTCCTACAGATTTCCCTCCCTTTGGAACAGCTTCCCCTCCCAATTGCATCTCTCTCCTTCCTTCCCTGCTCTTAAGTGCCTACTCTCGCCAACCCTACTTCTTCCTGCATCTGTTCTTCTTCCTAGGCCTTGTTAACTTCACCATGTATGTTCTTACTGTGTCTCACTGTATATATCTATGTAAATAAATATAGTTTGTAGTTACAGTGTATTCCTGTTATAAATAGCAGTTGTGATGTATATTGTTCGGTATGCCTCTACTGTAAATGGCAATTGTTATGAATACTTTTCTGCATTCTGTATGCCTCCATTGTATTGCCATTGCTTTGTACCCCCCCACCCCGGGTCACACGTGGAAATGAGCTTCTGTTCATGGTGCCTTTCCTGATTATTGTACCGACTTTTAAATAAAGAAATAAACAATCTGCCTGACCTGCTGTATTACATTTTTTTGTGTGAAGTACACCTGACCGCACGACCATGTATGGACACTGACAGCATGAAACCAGGTATGCTTGTTGAAATGCAAATGCATTTCATTTCATTTCAGCAAGCATACCTGGCACGGGCTGTACATGGTTGTGTGGTGTACTTGACATAAAAATGTAAGACTGTAGGTCAGGCAAATTCTTTATAGTGTGATGTTTTCACTGTGCATCATATGTGGGATGGCATAACATGGGGGGAGGAGGGATGTGCTTACTGAGACCACCACCAAGGAAGACTGTGACACCAGTTGTTTTTATTTATATATTGACTGACTCAGCTATCACGTGAACTACTGATGCTGGGGCTTCTCCTGCGATATCCATCCAAGGTGACCCAACCACAACCAGAGCCACCAATGCACCTGCCTATTGGACTGGACAGTTTTAAATAAATACTTTAAAACCAAGACATTAACTGTGCTGAACACTCCTCCCCCCCCCAAGAAATCAAATTCAGAACACAGTAAAGTAACTTCAAGCATAAAATGCCCCCCTCAATAAAGCAATACAGCAGCCCAAATGCAGTTTACAGAGAGTGATCTTGATCCTGTAATATTTAAAACTGCTTGTTTCAGATTCCCACTTCTTTCCCCTTCAGATCTGGACGGCTGTGTGCAGGTGCAGCACAGCCTGCCTGTTCAATAATGGCTGACCACCAGTCCACCACAAGCAACCCCTTCCACCCAAGCACCAAGTCAGGGAGGCAGTATAGCGCAGTGGTTTAAGGCTCTAAGCTGCAAATCTGGTGACATCCAGCAGACCAGACCTGGGTTTGAATCGCACAGCTTCCACCTGCATACTGTGTGACCCTGAGCAAGTCACTTAACTTCCCTGTGCTCCCAGGTTGCGCCTGTAAAAAAGCTTTCAGCTTAGTGTGTCTCACCTGGGTAAATAACTACAAAAAAAAAAGTCTGTCCTCTCTCTCTCTCACAGTCATGGACACAGCAGCTGAGCTGCCTGAGCTGACAGAGTAATTTGGATTCAAGAAGCAAAGGGAAAAGCCCAAAGGAGCTCCTCTTAGGACAGCAAGTAAAATGTGTGTTCCCTTCATAATATATTTGTCTAAAGATTTTTAAATTTGTCTTTGTCCATGTTTGCTACAATTTGTTCTGGAAGTCTATTCCACATGCTAGCTGCTCTTGTGTAAAATAATATTTTCTTTGTTTTGTCTTAAAGTTCCTTGTTTTACCGTAATTGATGCCCTCATTGTTAATTTGTCTGACTTATATTCTGTGTTCAGTTCTGACATCAGAATATCATCGCTCATAATTGTATGGTACAGAAGTATGTCACCTCACTGACGTCTTTGTTCAAGACTATATAATCCTAAACGTGATAATCTTTCTTCTTGGGCTTTATCTTGTATACTCTTAATACCTTTTGTGAATCTTTGTTGTACCAATTAAATTTTCAATAGATCCTTTTTATTATATGGGCTCCATAGTTGGCTGCCATAGTCTAATTGTGGTCTGACGTATGAGAGGTATAAGGGCATAAGGACCTCTTTTGAGTTACTCTTGAAGTTTCTTTTTATTGATCTCAATGTTCTATTGGCCTTAGCTACTACATTGGTACGGTGTTGTTTGAAGTCTAAGTTGGTGTCTATCATGACACCAAGATCCTTACCAAGGTTTCTTTGTTGCAGTAATTGGTCACCTACTGTATATTTGTGATGTGGATTTTTTTGTTTACCAAAATGTAGTATACAGCATTTCTCTAAATTCAACTTCATACCCTATTCTTTCGTCCACAAAACTAAGGCATCAAGGTCTTCCTGAACTGAACCAATTTGTTCACTAGTACTGCATGGTCCTCCTAACTTTGCATCATCTGCAAACTTTATTATATAGTTTTTGATATTTTCATCTATGTCAGCAATAAATATACAGGAACAGTAGGCCCCAGCACTGAACCCTGGGGCACCCCACTGATGACCTCCCCATGGTAGACAATCACCTCTTATCACAATTCTTTGTATTCTGCCTATTAACCAGGAGTCAATCCATCTTATGATAACTTTATTAATACCAAATTTCATAAGTTTTTATGTATTGCCCAGTGGGGGAGAGTCAAATGCTCTCCTGAAATCTATTAATAGGACATCTACTGGGATGGAGTCAGCCAGGTATTTATTTACTAGTTTGTAAAACAAATCAAGTTTGTAACACAGGAGTGCCCTCTTACAAAGCCATATTGACTCATATCAAAATAAGGGATATTTTTAAGTTGATTTTGGATTTATCCTTAATTAATGCTTCCAAGATTTTGCAGGGATGGCGTAGACTTATTGGTCTGTAATTCTTAATATCTGTTTTACTACCAGCTTTATATATCGGGTAACTTTGGATTTCTTCCAATCAGATGGTACCATCCCAGAGTTTAATGATTTTTCATATAAAAGTTTCAGTGGCAGAGCTATTTGACTTTTCATCAGTTTCAGCACAGATGGTGTTATACCATCGAGTTCAGGTGCACTGTGTAATTTTAACTTATTTATTTGTTCAATTATTTCGTCCGTTTCTATAGAATAATTACTCATACCTATGTCATTAACTATTTCATTTGTACTGAACAGTTGTTTGCTAAACATAGAACAAAAATATGTATTGAATATGTTCACCATCTTGATCAGCTCTGTTATAATCTCATCCTCGTTTTTTATTGATGTCAATTCATCTTTGTTTTTTTAGTGTGTTAATGTAGCGTAAAATTGTTTGCCATTTGATTTATTTGCTTTATTTACTAATTTCTTTTCATAGTTTCTTTTCACCCTGTTTATTTTGTTTTACATTTTTTGTAGTTGTTTAAAGATATTCAAGTTTTTATTAGACTTATTATTTTTGAATGTTGCATAAGCCTTGTTTTTCTTTTGATCAATCATATGATGCCACTAGTAATCCATTTAAGTTTTAATCCTTTGCCATTGTATTTAATGATGTTTTGACATGTTTTTCTGTTGTTGTTAATATAGTACTTTTTATCAATTCCCATGCTTCATCTAAGGTTCTGGTTTCAAACTTGGTCTTCCAATCAATTCCTAATAAGTCTGCAGAAATCGCATTTATATTCGCTGAGTTATATAAATATATCCTTGAACATCCTTTAATGGTATGGTAATTGTTTTCATAATTAAAGATGACAGAGGTGTGATCACTATTACTTATAGGTGTGATAACTGTACAACCAGCTATAATCAAGAATATTGTTTAGTCTAGTGGCTCCCGCAACATGTGGATTAAATTATTTTCTAGACACATATCTAGAAAAATGTTGCTTTGTGTACTAATTGCTTGTTTAGTGTTCCAATTTATGTCCGAATAATTAAAGTCTCCAGAAATTAACACTTTACCCATCTCAAGTGCTTCCTGTATTTCATCTATAATATCTAGGTTAAGATCTGGTGATATATCAGGCACTCTGTAACATAATCCAAGAATGAGTGAACTAATGTTGCTAATTATTAATTGTAGCCATAAGGTCTCATTAAAGGTCTCAGATCTTTATATTTTTTCCCCTTCTGCAGTTCAGTCTGCTCAGATCGATCTGAAGAAGGTAGGCTCAGCACTTTATTGTTTTCAGTGCACACGATTGGCTGGCTGGATACTTTATTTGACTACTTGCACACTGTCTTGGCCAGGACCAGGCTACATCTTGGAACGTTACGTGACCAAGGATGGAGGAGGGGGGAAGGCAGGATAATGAAATTGCCATGGGCGGTGGGCCCTATGCTTTAATTAAAAAAAGTAATACAACCAGGTTGCTTAATGACCCTTACAGTAAACTGTAGGTGCCTTCAGCATAAGTGAACAGAAAATGGGCAATTTAGTGCACAAGGTGCAGATAGGTGCAAGCAAGTAATCCAAAGGTCAGCTAGATGTTTCTTTCTTATTTATCCTAGAAAAGAGGAATGCACTTAAAACCTATTCAGACTGAGAAAGACAGTGATCATTAGTCTTCCAGACATTTTCAAACGTAATACAATGACAACAACATTTTCATTTATGCAGACATCACAGACACGCACACAGGCAGTATTGAATTGCTAAGGACTCCAGGAACAATTTAAACAGCTTTTAGAAATATCCAATGCTCAGCTATGGCCCAGGCACCAATTATAATGTGCAAATTAAAGTAAGTCACAAAATAATAACCTTCTTACCTTTAAGCTTTGATGCTGTGCTGCTACATACCTGTCTGCCCGAGTCAGTCCCTGCCTCAATCTTAGTCAGTGGAGCACTTGACTTACTTGTGCTGTTTGTCCTGCCCAGTCAGTCAGTTCTGGATGGATTTGCGGCTGTGCCTGATTGATGCCATGCCTCTGGGGTACCGTTGGTGTGCTGCTGGATACTTGCTCCCTTAATCAAGGCTGAATCTGGACAGACAGTCCAGGTGTGGTGTACAGAAGTGGCTGTCACTCTCCTGGCTGTCCTCTTGCCATTCCCACCTTGTCTTAGTGACCTGCCTGCTGCTAGGATGGCTGGCTTTGATCTGATTCATGGCTGGAGTTGGGTCTTCTCACTCACAACCAGCCCCAATAGGCCTTGGCCTGTAGTCCTTCTCTGTTGCTTCTCGGTTTAAACCCACTATTTAACTTTTTTTTTGCTCAGTTGGAATCAGGTCACTGAGACCATCTGACTCACTCCTGATGAGCCCCGACCGGCAGCTGACCTGGCCTCTCAGCCTCTAGTCCGCCCCAAACAGAAGTAGCTAGTCCTTCCTCTCCTCTTTCGTTTCCCGGTTCCCATCTGCTCTTTAATTTATTTTTTTTTAAACAGCCTGGTATGGCCTTAACTGTCCCAGGGTGTTGATTCCAGGTCCCTTTTTTTCTTCCTTTTTCCAATGGCCACTGCTAGACTACCGCTGATTACTTACTGACCGAGTTGCTGGCTCCACTGATCCTTGTAGGGCCTCTGCCTCCCGCCTTCCATTCACTCCCTCCCTCCTGGTTCCCAGCCTTGTTCTGTAATTTTTTCCAAGTACAGACAGCAGGTTCCTAACTTCCCTGCATTACCAGTGTAAACCCTGTCACTGTCCATTGGTGGGGTTCATTTACACAGCCAGATGCCCTGCTGGTCCACCTGTCCTCCACAAGTTAATCCTTCTTGCTCCACCCTGCACTCCTCCACAGCATAGACACACACACACTCAGAATAGCGCCAGAGCAGGGGTCAAATCTTAACTTTTTTTTTGCACTAGCCAGCCAGGCTAGTAAACCAGAGATTGCACTAGCCCACAGAAGTTTGCAGTAGCCTGCAGTCAGTATGGTTAACAGTGATTTGTTAAACGAAAGGCAAATATAATTGCATTCATCCTGCCAACAGTCTGGACACCTACCAACTGATTTTGCACTGTGCCTTTAACTGCAAACTGCACGTACACTATCTCAGCTTCTCTGACTGAAGAGTCAGTGGTTCTGTCACTGATGACTGAAATGAACTTTGTTCCCATAATTTTTTCTCATAGCACCATGTGTTCAGTCCTCGGCTACATAGTGAATAAAGTTGAACTGATATCTAGCCCTTTCATATCATCAAGGCTGCACATCCACACAAAGTCTATGAAAGGACGTCCTTTCTTAGCAATTGCATGGCATGTGCGAAACAGTTTATCCAGATGGTTAAGCGTTGCTTTATTCATGTTCTTTAGCATTCCCTCTGCATTACTTGTCCCTGGAGTAGCACAAATGGCAGAATATCAGATCTTTTGCACCATCATATCCCAACCAGTCATATTTTTCTAGCCAACATTATTGGAACCAATGGCTTCACTTTGTCATTTCGTACTCATGATCTTTTATTTGTTTGTCTTCGTCAGCATGCTTTCTATTAATGTCAGCTGGGTTATTGACTTCTTTAATATATTTCAACATTTTCAGATTTGTAGTTAATAAAGTTGTGTCGTGAAAAGTGTATATGTCTTTTTCTTCCTTTTTTCCACCCTGGCCACAAATCCCAGAAATGCTTGATTGTCCCAGTTCTATTAAAAAATGTTCACCAAACAAAAGGATAAATTCAACAGCATCAACCCATACTGTTATTTATTTATTTTTATCGTTTGGCAACCAGCTAACTCCCATTGGGCACAAGACCCATTTACGGGGTGGTCCAGGAACACAGGGAGGTTAAATGACTTGCTTAGGGTCACACAGTATGCAAGTGGAGGCTGTGGGAATTTAAACCTAGATCTGCTGGATGTACAAAGCCCATTCACAACCTGTTGCTCTCTCTGTTAGACACTCTCCAGTTGTCCTTTCCATGACAGCCATGTTTTCTGATATGCTTTGACCACCTTTTTGATAATTGAACTATCAATACTTGTGGTATCTTCAATACTACATTGTGTTCCCTTTACCTCATCAGCTACTGCGGTTCCTTTTTAAATGTTTAAGACATCACATTCCTCAATTTCAGACACACCATTCTATTAGGGTTACCACCTGTCCTGATTTTTGCAGGACAGTCCTGATTTGGGCAGCTGTGTCCTGCCACAAAAACATGAAAAACACTACATGTCCTGATTTTATAGGAGAGAAAATATTTTCTGACTTTCCACTAAATGTTGCAGAAAACTACAATACCTTAATTAAAATACCTTTAAAATGAGAAGAAACAATAGAAGCAACTAAGAAACTACAATACTCCGACTTAATTCTGATTCTATAGAAAACAAGTCTGTTGCATTGGTCGAGGTTACGTATTGTTCATGAAAAATCATGTTTCAGTAAGAAATGTCCTACTTTGGGCTTCTTAAAAGGTGGCAACACTACATTCCATGCTGTTTATTTCTAATGGCCTGTAAAGGTGTAGCTAATATCATGGAATGTTCAGGTTGGTAGTATGAAAATAGGAGCAGCAGCTGCTGAGGACTTAGGAGGGAAATAATCAACACAGTGACAAAGGCAATAAAAATGTGAAAACTAATTTGAAAAAGTGGGTCTAAAACATATGAGAATATAGGAAAAACAAAAAGGAACCCATTACAGCATATAAAGGTGTAAAAACTGTTTCCTTTCACGGCAGTAAATGACCACACTTAAAATTCAGAGCTGAAAAGATTAGGGTGATTTACTGCTAATGGTCTTAATCGCCATACTTTACACCTCCTAGACAGACTGGTTTTACAAACAAAGGCCTGTGACTAGTGACATCAGAACTTTTTTTTGTAACCTGGACATACATGCAACAGTGAATGATTTGATACAATCAGTTTTAATACTACTCATAGCACTCATAATGGCCCCAAAACTGGACTACATTTACTCAAAACCGAATGACCAGATAAGGACCCTGAAAACTGGATTATCCGATCTACAACTGGACAGGTGGCAACCCTAGAACTGTGCTACTCCTGGACACAGTCACAAATCTGCCTGCCATGAGTACTGAGCTAAACAAGAAAAGGAAAAAGAGAAAGGATCTTTACTAGCAAAAAATAAAAGCAGTAGTTAGTATAAAATGAAACAGTTTGTAAATGCTCTACACATAGATATCTATTTTTTTTCATTTCACTAATGCTAAGGCAGCACATAGTTAAACTTCCATGAAAAGGGCCTGGTTTAAATTAAATAAGTTATATTTATGTATTTATTTGTTTATTTATTTGATATCTGGGTTGAGAATGGAACTGCAACTTTCCACAGGAAGAATTACACTAGCTCAGCCGGGAATGTAACAGAGATTCTGCACTAGCCCGCGACAATCTGCACCCTAGTACCGGGCTAGTATATGAATATTAGTCGACCCCTGTGCCACAGCAAGAATGGCACCAAACTGCCAGTTATGCCTTTATATACGCGTGAGCACTGCATTCATCGGCAATGCTTCCTGCTGCCACAGTGCAACTAGTAGGGTTGCCACCTTTGGATGAGGCAAAAAATGGACTCTAAGCTCCGCCCCTAGCCCCGCCCCTTTTCATGACTCATCATGCATTGCTCCTCATAGAAAGTCATTTGTTATATCAATAAAAGACAATGCTTAAAGCAGCAGTTAAACAAAAATGTTAAGATACTGTACTGTACCTGTTAAAGTTACTTTCCTAGATTCTTCCTAGTTATTTATTTACTTATGTATTTATTTATTTATTGACATTGGTTTACCAAATAAACATACATACAGTATATGATCTAGGGGAGACAAGGGAAACACTGTAAATAGCATACAACAGTATATATGGTATATAATAATATGTAATACATTGTTTCCTGTAATGTGTATTTTATATATTTTTCTGGCTCCATTTCCTGTTCTTGTCCACAGTAGTATTTCAAAGCCAAAGAAGTGGCCATACTTTTTTTCATGAGGGAAAAAAATAATTTAAAGCATTTAAAATGCCTAAATTCTGTTTGAGATGAAACTATTTACCAGCAAATGAAAGGAGAGACAACCGACTCTGTTGCTGTTACAAAGGTGAGCAGCTATTGCTGCTCAGCTACTTTAAGATGCAGTGGAAAAAGATTAAGTTAAATAAGTGCTAATGGTGTTAATGGCCATATTTTACACCTCCCAGGCTGATTACTTTCACAAACAAAGGGATATACTGACAACAGAAGTTGTCTATAACCCAGACATGTAGCTGAAACAATGAATGATATGACAAAATTTGTTTAAAAAGTATGTGACCACTCAAAATGGCTCAAAAACCTGGTCAGCACAGAGCAAAACCGGATTACCGTATAGGGACCCTGAAAACCTGATCACCAGGTAAAAACCTCGACCCGGTGGCAACCCTAGCAACCAGTGATACACCTGGGGAGAGTGGGAACTGGGAGACTAAGCGTTGCCATGTATGCTCCTGCCACCAGCGAATCAGCGCTACTCCGATGGGATGGAGGGGAAGGGGGGGGTCCACCTGTGGATGCAGTATAGCGCAGTAGTTTAAGGCTCTGAGCTGCAAATCTGGTGACATCCAGCAGAGCAGACCTGGGTTTGAATCCCACAGCTACCACTTGCATACTGTATGACCCTGAGCAAGTCACTTAACTTCCCTGTGCTCCCAGGTCCCTCCTGTAAAAAAGCTTTCAGCTTAGTGTGCTACTCCTGGTTAAACAACTAAAAAAAAAAGCACACAAAACCATAATAAAAAAAAGTGCTGCTGCTGCCCCTAGTGGCCAAACTGCACATCACTAAAAGATATTCAGAGCAAAAAAAAAAAAAGTCTGCCAAGCTTTTTTCATTAATTATACTTTGGACATAAAAGACTCCAATTAGCCTATTTTTGGACATTTTTGCTTAATTTTTAGACATAAAATACATCCAAAATAGAGTTAACTGAAGCCCTGCCCTTGACTATAGTGAATAACTTCCGGGGAACCTATACCAGGATTACCTGAAACATGTGCAGAAATTAGGGGAGGATGCACGTCTTAATGGTACTGACTCTCCCAATGACAGTCAAGGGAACAGCCTTCCAGTGCTCACAATTTTACTTAACTGATTGTAGAATGGGTTTTTAATTGAGGGACCACAACTGTGATAGTTTCCTGGAACGAGTAACCCCCAAATATTTAAGCTGGGGGCTAGACCTTAACAGAACCCTGGAGACTGTTAGTGGGAGACTTGAGAACCCTCCCAATTTATTTTATGGTCTGATATGGGACCATACACTGCAAATATGTCAGTAAGTGTGGGGGGTGCTCTCTCCAGATGGGACAGGTATACTAAAACATCATCTGCAAATCGAGAGATGATGTGGTTGGTGTAATGCTTGGACAGCTGTATGATTGTTCTATGATTTTGTAATATAAGAATGTGGTATGTGAGTGTCTCTCATGAGACAGCCTGTGGGCCCCTCCCTGGTTTCAGCTAAAATGACAGGATATATATTAAACAGTAGATCTCTGTAATGTGAGTAACTTCAAGATATTGCATTTTATTGCCTTGTTTATGACATGTGCTGCTTTGAAGTCAGGAAGCTAAACATACAATTTATTACAGGACAGGATCTAGCTATTTCACAGTTAGGTGACACACTGCAGAGTTGTAAAAACCTGTGATGTCCTTGGAAAGAGGAAACCACACAAAATTAAGGAGTCATATTGGACAATGAGTTTTTGCTGATGTCACCTTATTTAATATATCTCCAGATAGGACATCCTGTTTGTATATTTTTTATATTTAACAAGGAGGAGCTAGGTGACATCATGGAAGGGGTGTGTATGAGAAACAGTTTAAGCTATTCTGTGTCTGATCTTTGGACACATTTCTTTGTGGGCTCTTAGAAACAAGAACTAACTATAAGCACTGTAAGAAGGTAATACATTAGATAGCAAAAGTCTAATTATATTGTGATAGGAGTTTATGTTTGTACTTTTCCTTGTTTTCTTTTAAGTGATTGTACGCTTTGTGATATAGAGTTCTGTGTTTACATTTTACATATTTTTATCCATTTTTAAGTAAACCTCTTATTTTAAAGAGACTGCCCGGTGTGTCTTCGAAGTTCTTTCTTTTGCATGTGATGTATAGATAGTTAAGCCTGACTAAAACTGTTCAAAGCTTGATGGTATACTAAACTGAGAAAAGGTAAGAATATACCTGAGGTCTTTTATAGAGTTTTAAGGGTTCATTTTGGATACCTGGTTAGGTGTCCTTAGGCGAAAGATATCTGACATCCCCTGAAGAGCAGTTTATCTAAGCCTGTACATTTGGGTATGCTAGCATAAGGTTCACATTTGAATCCCCACAGAACTTGAGACTAAAGGTGATTTGGACACACAAGCAGACAGGAGGTTACCTGTTCTGTTACCTGTTCACAATACTGTGCTCAGAGGTTGGCACTGTGGGAGCAGAGGGCCTAACCTGCTGAGTGTGTTTGTGACAGATTTGGTCGGCAGCGGTGTGGATAAAATTTGGTAACACAAGCATTAAATTGTTCAGTGTGTCAGCTTAATACTGTACAGCTCACTTGCAAAATAAGGCAGTGATTTATTTTTTAAAAGGAAACAGAATTATATCATTTTGCTTACAGTTAAGTTCCTACCTGTTTTTTTTGTTTTTTTTTCTAAAGTGCAAGTTAGAGTAGCCATAGTTAGGGAAGAAGATGGCTTCCAACTACAGTGGGCACACTGTAGACTACTTGAGGCAGTTGTGCCAGGACAGAGGAGTCCTGTACAAGGTGAAAGCCACCAAGCAGAACCTCATGGATGCCCTGATGTCAGCAGAAGCCCACAGCATCGAGTCACAGACAGTGACTGTAAAAGACCAAACCTTAGTCATGGAGGGGCCGGCAGCCAGTGCAGTGTCCAGATCCAATGAGGATGACAGCAGGGCCAGTGCCAATGAAGGGCCACAGCAGCAGGGGAAGGTCACCAGCATTCTGGAGTCAGAAGCACTCAGGCTGCAGACTGAGTTGCATAGAATGGAGCTGGAGTTCCAGGAGAAGAGGGAGCGAGAACAGCGATAGGTGCTGAACGAGAATGGCGAGAGGCAGAGTGGGAGCAGTGGGAGGCTGACCGTGAAGAGCATGAGTGCCAGCGAGCTGTAGAGGAGAAAAGGGAGTGAGAACAGTGAGAAGCTGAACGTGAGGAGTGTGGGCTCCAGAGGTGACATGAACTAGAGAAGTTACGACTCCAACCACCAGCACCAGAGCAGGTAAGTGACTTGGGTTTAACTGAAACTACAGGACTGGGTTACAAATTGAATTCCAAATGTTTTTTTTTTGACTTTATTTATCACCACTTGCTCTGTAGAACTCCTTCCAGCATCCCCAGGGCTCCCAGCCACTACCTCCCCCTGTGACTACTAGTCCTCCTCCTGCCCCCTCCTCTCAAGCAACCCAGCACCACCTCAGGTCTAAACCCTCTAGAGATATGGTCACCCTATCCACCCAGGGTGCTCTGTTCAAGGGCAAAGTGCTGCGCACATGAGTAGCCCAGTTCAAGAGGAGGCAGTCTGAGACTGGGAGTGTGCTTAGGAGGCCAAGTGCCTTCATCTATCCCTAAGGAGTGGTTTTTCTCTTTAGTGTGTAGGTCCTTTCCTCCTTTGGAGTGCAGCTGACAAGGCAACGCTATGCCGCTCCGCCTGTGCATCCGCTGTGTTGCCACACTGGGCACCTCCGATCACCACCAGAGGCCACTCCAGGAGTGATCGCATCCCCACAACCCTCCCCAGGAAGAGAGAGCAGTCCTGCAGATGCTCGATCTCCTCCCCCCCCGCCGACCCACAGCAGCCCGGCTCGTTCCCTAACCCGGGTCGCCGACATGGCATGAGGTGTGGCGTCCAGCGCCTCAATCCTCAGCGCCACTGGGCTGGTCTGAATTCCAAATTGATAGCTGAATTTAAAGAGGGGGAGGATATGGATGCCTTTTTAAATTCCTTTGAAAAAGTTTGTATTCAGGCTAAAATTCCTAGAGGGTCCTGGAGCTTCCAGCAATCCCCGCTACTTACTGAGAAAGCTCAGGATGCATTGGGTCAAATGGACAATGAGGCCAGTAATGATTATAGCAAACTTAAAGCTGCACTGTTAAAAAAGTTTGATTTAACGGCTGAAGCATGCAGAGCTAAATTCTGTAAGCTCAGGAGAAGCCCTGATATGAGCTATGAGCTATGAGGAGCTAGCCACAAAACAACGTCAGTTTTTAAAACATTGGTGGGAAGGAATTGAAGCAAATTCTGTAGACAAAATTGAAAATGCTATTTTGTTAGAAGAGTTTTTTGGGGCATGCCCAACACAGATGAAAACCTGGCTGGAGGACCAAAATCCCAAAACAGTGCAAGAGGCTGCTGAACTCTTGGACCCTATGATACCAAGTAGACCTGCTCTGAGCAAATGGGGTGGGCATGGCAGTGCAGAAAGGGAAAATGCACCTTCAGGGCAGCTAAAACCCTTCACTGCCTCCACCAAAACCAGTTAGCCCCAGGTTTCACAGAAAATATCTTTCTGAGAAAAGAAACAAATGTTGGTTTTGTAAAGAAACTGGGCATATTGCCAGACAGTGTCCCAAAATGGTGAGCAATATGCAACAGGGGGCTAGGAAAGAAGTGAGTTGTTTGTGTGTACCTGGAAGCATGCCTGTGAACATGAGGGAACACATGCACCCAGTCACAGTGAATGGTGTACAGACACAAGGGTTAAGAGACTCAGGGGCATCCCTGACATTGGTAAAAGGGGATCTGGTAGAGCCTGGTCAGCTTATGCCCAATTAATATGTCACTGTACAAGACTTTACTGGTGAGGAGAAAACATTGCCCCTCGCTAGTGTTCTCCTAGACTGGGGTGAAGCAGGGGGAACTGTGCAACAGGTGGCTGTAGCCAAAGCATTAGCAGTTGATGTCATCCTTGGCAGCAATCTCAAACAGGGGATGGTGTGTGCAGTTACCCGTAGCCAAGCGGAAAGGGAAAATTGTAGTTTCCTGGACCCCACAGAAGCCAGTGTGGAAATCACTGGGAAGCCGATTCTCCAGCCTGTGTCTCCTGATAAGGAGACTAATGAAAAAGGGGTAGAAATTTCCCCAGTAGCAGTTAACCACACAGCTATGGAGGGTTACTCCGAAGAGGGAGGGGTGACCCATTGTCACAGGGTTAGGGATGACAGTGATCCTGAGTGCCCTGACGTTAGTGCTAGGGACCCTAGTTTAGAGACTGAAGGGGACCTGTCCCACACCTTGGGAATGTGTAAGGAATTTGCAGCTGCTCAGAAAAGTAACCCTAGTCTAGAGAAGCTGAGGGCTTGGGCAGACTTTGATGGTGCACAGGGAGGTGACGGTAAACATAAGGTTTATTGGGAAAATGGACTTATGTATACTCAGGCTGTGCAGATAGAGGGAGGGGTGATAGGCAGGCAGCTTGTCTTTCCCCAGGGTATCGTGAGCAGTTGCTCAAGATTGCACATGATATTCCCTTGTCTGGTCATCTGGGAATCACGGCACTATGCAGCGGTTAGCCCAGAATTTATTGGCCCCAACTTCATCCAGGTGAAGGAGTATTGCAAATCTTATTGGTGCCAAGAAATAGGAAGGCAGGGAAGAAACCCAAGCTGCCATAATTCCATTGCCCATAGTGGAGGAGTCATTCCAGAGGGTGGGAATGGATATTGTGGGGCCTTTAAATACCCCCAGCTCCTCAGGGAAGAGATTCATCCTCACTGTAGTGGATTATGCCACCTGGTACCCAGAGGCAGTCGCCCTATCCTCACTGAGGACAGACAAAGTGGCAGATGCCTTACTTGGTATTTTCTCCCGTGCTGGGTTTCCGCAGGAGGTTATCACCAATCGAGGGGGTTCCATACAAAGTGGGATCTTTTCCTGGTTTAGTCAGAGCAGTGATGGTGGCCAGGTACTAGGTGGGGGGCAAAACACCTACATCTAAGGCCTCCACCACCATTGCTTCATGGGGTACCTCAACACTTGCCAAAAGGTTCTGTAAAACTTCCCTGGGATCCCATCTGGACCCAGAGCCTTTCTAGACTAAAGGGATTTGACTGCCCTTTCCATTTCCCCCATGGATATATCCTTTTCCGTTTTTTCTGTGTCCAATGTCTAGATTGTTGGTAGTGGGAGAGTATTCGAAAACATAGTCTGGAGTTGGGAATTCTGAGCATCCTCTGTAGTATATAACTTTTGATAAAACTGCAAGAGTTTTCCCTGTTTCTGAGTATTTCACTAGTAAATCTCCATTTGCACCCAGGAGTTGTAAGATAGCTCTTCTGGTATCCTTACAATACGAAGTGTTAATGCAAGTAAAACAGTAAATTTACTGCAAGATTGATAAAGCAGTCCCTTTCAACAGTGAGGGAATCCCAGAGCTGTAGATAGTGACTGGTAGTCTTACTGTCACTTTAGGCACTGTAGAGTGTAGTGATTTGATGTGGCACACAGGCTCTTGGTCTGAAAGAAGTACAGGAGTGTAATTATGGTCTCATAATTACACTTCTTTACTGGTCTCTCAGTCTATCAGAATGCTTACTTTTTTCTCACCATGTTATAATCACTAATACGTGCTTATGATCCTGTTTTATCTGGCATGGCAGTTACTGTATGATGTAATGTAACATGAATATTGCTATAACTTCTGTATTGTTAGGATGTTTCGATCAAGCTAACAGTAAATATTTTTTGCTGTTTCTTTCAGATGCTAGTTCCTATGAATTGGAAAGCTGGCTCGCTGCTCACATGGCTCATAGAAGCACTTTCAAGGTCTGTTGCGTTGCAGCAGTCTGCTTGGTTTAGGCAGAGGTTCACTTCCAGCCTTAGCAATTTTGTGTCTAAGTGATTGAAATACTAGCTTTGCTTACTGCTGCTGCTGTTAAAATGGTTTTAATTGTCTGGCTCCCAGCACTTGTATTCATTGCATTTAAATTATGCACTTGTAGCACTTTAGTACTGTAATATAATATACTGTACATGCACACTGTCACATTCATTATGTACTATACATGGTTGGGGTAAAGTCTGGATGACTGAAATGGCCTTTCTGAGGAAGCGTGCATATCCAAGAACCCCAACTCTCCTTTCTGAACGTGCTGCATATGTTTTGTAAGTATATTTAATTTTTCATTAAATAAATCGCCATATGCAAGTGGGTGGTGCCATCTTTTGTTTGCCTCTTTGTTTTGGCCATATGATTTTTTTTTTGGCTGCCGGCTGGATCCCTCTTGGTCCACTCCCTGCCACCCCATCCCCCGTAATTTACCATCTGCCCCAGCATGCACCCTGGTTTACCCCAGGGTGGGGCTTTTAGGGAGGGGCCCATACTCCTAGATTGGAGACTGAAGGTGATCTGGGGACAGAGTGCCTTGGTGCACTGTGCGGGGCTTGGCAGGGGCAGAAGCCCTCCTGCTCAGACTGGCAAGTTTCCTGTGCTGTTCCCCAGGAAGGTGTGGTGTGCAGTGACATTGTGGCCACGACCAAATGTCTGACTTGCCTCCCAAGTGTGTGAGCTCCAGCTGTCGAACCTTTAACCTCTGCTAGGGGCCAGTTGAACACTGGGTGCTTCTTGCCCTCCCCAGAGGAGAGCAGTCCATAGGCGCTCAATCTTCCTCCCAGCTGGCCCTCTGATTTGGTTCACTTCTGAGACCATGTCATTAGTGTCACAAGCAGTGGCTCTACTGCTGTGCTAGGAGGCCAGCCACTCCACATGACTGACATTGACCTACTATAGGTTCTTTTTTTTTTTTTTTTGAACTTTCTATTTATGCTCCTCCCTGCCCTCTAGACTCTGCTGCCTCGGGAGTCACCAATTGCGTCTGCCCAGCCTCATCTTACCTGCACCCCATTAGTCCCTCCATGTAGCCTCGGATTACCCACCCCCAGGTGGGACAGAGATGGGGACCTTCACCTCCGAACTACTTCCATTCATCAGGGCAACAGACGGGACAGGCAGGTGGGCTTGAAGGGTCTACGCTAGGGTGCTCTGTCTTCAAGGAGCCTACAGGGCATTTTTTTCCAGTGTTCTGTGCTTGGCGTGCGTCCCTGACATCAAGGCGCCCCCGCCAACATCCGCCGTGCACTTTTCCCCTCACTGTAGGACAGGGAGCATGCTGTAACTCAGACCTTCACCAGAGGGCAGTCAAGCTCCGAGCCATGGATTCCCCTCCCTCCCTCCTGGGAGAGGAGAGCTGTCCTCCGGATGCTCGATCCTCACCCTCCCCTGCTGACCCCCGGCGGCCCGGGCTCATTCCAGAACCCAGGTCGCCAGCGTAGACCTACTGTAGGTTCTGCCTACATGGTATGACCCTGTGACTGCTGCCTACCAGGAAAGATTGGAGAGGGAGAGGCTTGTAGAAAAAAAAAAGGTCTTCCATGGAGGTCGTATGGCAGCTGTGCCTTCCCCAGACACATAACTAGCCCTCTGAAATACAACACTGTTGATTTATTGTCATACAGCAGTTGAATTCTTATGAAATGTTCTTTGCTGCACCCCGCACTCATGCACAAAGTTTATGACTGGTTCCAAAGTAAAACGCAATTGTACCATCTGGAGTTCCAGCAGTCTCTTACAGAAATGTGTGGATGTGTATCACAAGCTGTCTGAAAATGACAGAAATGCTTGTGTGCACTCATAGATAAATCCATTCCCATGTATTTCCCTTTCATAAAGCCTCATAAACATTGAAAAAACCTAACCACATTTTGTTGTTTTACTGTGCTTACGTATGCAGCATACACAGATCTGGGATACTCAGATAGCAAGCTGCCAATGTACTACAGTCCTGCCTGTGTGAAAGAGAGAAATAATCCTAAATACCATACCTGCACAGACATGTGTGCAAGAACTAGAAGGTGTTAGTAGTAGTACTGGCAGTATATTCTAACAGTCTGTGCAGAGCAAACTGATTTTGCTCCATGTACACTGTACTTTACTCTGGGTATGCAGTTGGGGATCCAGTTGCTATATTAGAAGCCTAGGTTTTGCTGGCCCGGTGGCGCTGAGGGCTGAGGCACTGGACATCACACCTTGCGCCATGCCAATGACTGGGTCTGGAGTGACCTCGGGTGGTGGCAGGGTTGGCGGGGAGGAGAATAGAGCATCCCAGGGACTGCTCTCCTCCTCCTCCAGGAGGGTGGGAGGATTTTCCATGCTCATGCTGGCTCCTAGTGGTGGCTGGAAGCTGATGCATTTTGTGGATCGCAAGGGGGGTTGGAGCAGGTAGACATCTGATGTGTGGTGCATGGGCGTGCACCACACCGTCACTGATGTCCTGCATGCCTGCTCCAACAGTGGTGCACAGACAAAGAAAATACCTTGCCCCACAACCTCGGCGTGAGTATTGATGCTTCGCAGCCTGCGCAAACACTCCCTCTGCTCCCTCTGGTCCCAACTCCTGGATGGTCTTCCACACTATAGGAAGCGTGACACAGCCAGGCGGTTGAGGATAGAGTATAAAGCAGTTTACTCTGAACAGCAAAATTAGGGGTTGTGCACATGCTGATAAAGGTGGAGTTATGAAGACAGTACTTGATACAATGGCAAGCAATAAGACTGAGCAGGGAGAGCATAATGGTGGGATACGCCCCTCGTCAGGTGGGTTGAAGCATGGGAAGCTGAGAAGGGCGTTATCCCAATGACATGCCCCTCCCGGAGTGCCTTATTGCGATTATGAAATGGGTCCCGAGAGTGTCAGTAAATTAAAAAAAAGAAAACTTATTTTTGTCTCTTTTAAATTACTGCAACATTGAACTATAGGCAGTTAAGTAAAAAGACAAAAAGTAATGCCTGCCCGCTCGCTGTCACTGCCAGCTAGTTGTCGCTGACCTTCGCCTCCACTATTTCTGGGTCCCGTTCCTGCGACAGTGTCGATCAGCATTTTTTGTTTGTCCTGCTGGGCATTTTAAAAAAATGCTGCACTCTGTGTCAAATTGGGGGACAAAGACGCTACATGCACTCCAGAGCAAAGAGAGAGCAAGGGAGTGGCTGGGAAGTGGCAGTTGAAAGATGCAGCAGGTACGTCTCAAGTTATCAGGGAGAGCAGGAGCCATTACTGTGAGCCACAAAGACTAGGAGTGCAGTCAGTAGGGAAGGTTCTCAGAGTAGGTGCTGGGTCCTGTTTTCAGGGAGCTACTTTCAGCAGGGTTTTTGTGCTGAGATAATGGCCTGGTTGAATACAGCTCTCGACCAATCAGGAACCGAGATTCTTAGTACCGATTTCATAATATGTATTACAAGTTATATGTGGGCACTTTTTGACTGTTAGTGCTGTGTGACCTATTGCTTTGCAAAGGCATGCTTTAACAGAGAACAAATGACTGTGTAACTTTGCAAACACACACACACACACACACACGACTACAGAGGCAATCACTGCATAGAAACGGAGAATTTGATGACAGATCAAGACTGCTTGGCCTACCCAATCTGCACATTTTTCCCTACCTAAGGTATCTCTGTAGACCCTACTTGCTCTACAGCTCTTTCTCCCTCCCCACTTCCTTTCTACTATGATTCCTTTGTGCCCATCCCATGCATTCTTGAACCCCACCACTGTTTTCACCCCACCACCTTCGCTGGAAGGCTGATCCAGGACTCCACCACTCTTTCTGTGAAGTACTTCCTCACATTTATCCTCAGTCTACTCGTCTCCAGCTTCATAGCAAGTCCCTTGTTCTTGAGCACCTTTTGTCTGAAAATACTTTTCTCTTGTACCTTATTTACCCCTTTGAGGTATTTAAAGGTTTCTGTCAGTGTTGTGGAGCAGCCAAGATGGTGGATGTCCTTTAACAGCTCCTTAATGGGCTTAAAGAATTTCTAATTGCTGAGTTGGCAAAACTTTATATTTTGACTTTTCTGGCTTACGTTCTGGCTGGGTATCATCTAGCCTTTAAAATGGGAGAGAAGAAGCATCAGCAGAAGCTGGCACAGGGGCTGGACACTTATTTCTCCTCTCCAGGGACAAGCATGTAAGTTAAAACTGGTGGGCCATCCTCGTTCAGTCACCTGGACTTGTCACAAATTCTGCCTCTCCTTACAAAATTGCATGCTACTGGGGAGAAAACAAATGACTGGCTTCCCTGGAACAAAAACTCAATGATCTAGATGGCAAAATTACAGAGAACAAATCTGTGATCTTGGACCTTACCATTGCATCGGAGCACCAGTCTGAAGTCAGCGCTGGTCTCATCCGTGACATGGGCTTCCTATGGGTCAAAGTTTGAAATGCTGTATAATGGTCAGTGACAGCACAATATCCGCATTGTTGGATTTCCACCTTGGCTGGCGGGCCGCTCAGAGTTGCTAGCTACTCTAAAATGAATGATCTTTGATGACCTAGCTCTCCTTTCCCGTGATTCAGGAGTTCATGTGATGCAGGCCTTTGTTATTCCGATCTGATCCAGACCATGAGGCAGCTCCAGGGACTGACCACTTACAACAGTTGCCACCCTCTCAACTCCAGAGAATAGGATCCCATTGTTGCAGGCTGCCCATCGCAAAGGAGCGATTACGTCGGAAGGAAGCAGGTTAGGATTTTTTTCCTGATCTGTTGTCACAAACCCAGGAAAAAAAGAAAAAAACTGCAGGTTATTAAAAAGACCTTACTGGGAAAGGGAGTGATGGCACAGTTACTTTTCCCGGCCAGACTGCAAACTACTCACCAGCAGAAGGCCCACATTTTTACGGACTCTGAGATGGCTTCAGGTTATTGTGATAAACTACTTGCTTAGCTGGAGTCCCAGGCACAAGGGCCCGATCTGGATGGAGACCCTAGGTGACTGTAATTGGGAGCTCCTGTGCTGGGCTCTGGTCACTTGAACATTTAAGTGGGTCCTAGAGGCTCAAAAACTGTTAAGTGCCATTGGTGCTCCATGTTATATTATCTTTTGCAGGCATGCAAGTTCAAATGTTTATTTTATTGTTCTGTTCTATGACATGATTATAGGATTAAGCATCTGTTCACAAGTGGCGCCAAGAAAAGACTGGTTCAAACCACCTTTCTTTCCTTTCTAGACTATGCTGACTTCCTATATAGTCAGGACCCCACTGCTTAATCGCTCTACCATAGAGCATTAAGGTCTATCACTGATCTTCCAGACACTATGCATTACTGCTCCTATATAGTGCCATGGGATGGACATCCCTCCATTATAGAAGACAGAGAAATGCCAGCCTCTGGACATTCAGAGCTATCATTAAGAAACTGCCACAATATATTTTGGATATTCTACCCCAAAGTGCATTGGGTAAGTATGCGCTGAGAAGTGCCTCCTACATCCACTTGTCTGTGCCCAAGGTCAATTTGTGCCATGGTAGGGCATCCTTAAGTTACGTGTTATCCTCAGGCTAGAACAAGTTGCAAAAAACTTTGAAATTGGCCTACCCCCTCAACTTAACTGCATTTAAAATGCTCTATGCTCGTTCCTTCAAGGAATCCTGTAATTGCTTCCCCTGATCTTTACCGTAATTTCCTGTTGTTAGAGGAATCTCCTCCGTTGCTTGCCTGTCCCCTGCCTTAGAGTCCCTCATCCATGGCCCCATTATCGTTTGACCTCATCACTCCCCTCCATATCCCCTCCGCTGCTATCCTTTTCTTAGCCTGTTCCCCTGTCCAGGAGGAGATTACAGAATCTGGCACATTTACCTGCTCATTCGAATGATCGCCCACGTCCTCCAAATTGGAGCCTGCATCTTCCTCCTTAGGCCTTGATATTAGTCCCATGCTTCTGCGACCCTATCGGGTCCCACTCCCTTTTCTGTGTCATCCGTTCCTACCCTGCCCCCCCGCCGGTATCTTCCCACCAGCTCCCTAACCTAACCTTTGATGCGCTCCTTTGTGCTTTCTGATACTTTCCTGGTTTCCTTGTCTAATCCTGTATTTGCTTATATATGTTGTATAAATTGTTATCTTAGCCTGTAACTGTTAGTGACCTTGTACATTGTACTTTGCCTTGGATCTGTCTTTACTTATTTTAATGGCGTTGTCGTATTGTTGCATTTACTGTGGTCTAATGTTTAATAGAACCTGTCCAGGTCCATCTCGCAAAGGAGCATTGCTCAATGATGTCCATGTGGTTAAATAAAGATTTTGATTAATTATCTACATGCTTGCTTGCCTGGTAAGTCCCTTTCCAATGTAACGGGACCAATAAATAGTTAAGGTGTTTTTTTGCACCGCTCAGTTTGTGAATTTCTAACTATTCTTATGCCATTTATCCCCCTGCATGGTGTTCTTTTCTAGATACCTGGCAGAGCAGGGTTTAATGATAACTTAATTGGGCTCAGACATTCTAAGACAAGGTTTTGTGTCCTGATTACAAGGGTTCACCTTCCCCCATTTGTTTTCATATCTGTGAGGTGGGAAGAAATCCAGAGTATAGACTGTGTATCCAGTTTCCTGTGGTGAGAGCTCCATCTTCTACGGATTTATTTCTCTGAAATATTTAACTCCTAGGAAATTACTGGGGCTAATGGTTATTATCTGATTAAGTACAGTAATTATTATTCTTTGTACCAAGAGCTATACAGATAATATCTGATGCCTTTTTTCAGCTTTTGTCCTTCTTATGTACATACATACTGCTGGTTTTTATATGTAATAATTCATAAAGAAAAAGTTTAACAAATAACAGTCTCTGACACATCCCCTTTTTCCTTCCTCTCTTCCAGGGTACACACACTGATGTCCTTTAGTCTCTCCTTGTGGGGCTTTTGATGCAGACCCTGTACCATTTTAGTTGTCCTCCTCTGGCCCACCTCCACTCTGTCAGTCTCCTTCCAGAGATGTGATCTTCAGAACTGGACACAGTACTCCAGGTGGAGTCTTACCAGTGATCTATACAGAGGCAGCACCGCCTACCTCTTTCTGCTGGTGATACCCCTCCCTATACACCCCAGCATCCCACTAGCTCTCCAGACTGCCTTGTCACACAGCCTGGCCACCTTTAGGTCATCAGATATGATTACCCCCAGGTCTCTTGCCTGCTGGGTAGTTGTCAGTACCATGTCACCCATTTTGTACTCTGCCCTTGTATTTCTGTGCTCTAAGTGCACTATTTTGCACTTTTTCACATTGAAACCCAGCTGCAAGGGTATTCCCTTTACCACTCCTCTAGTTTTCTCACATCTCTGTTCATCCTTTCCACCCTCCTTTCCCAGAGTATCCACCCTACTGCAGATTTTGGTGTCATCTGTGAAGAGACTGACCTTCCCTTTTATTTCTTTTGTAGTATCACTTATAAATACATTAAAGAGGACCGATCCCAACACTGATCCCTGAGACACCCCACTGATCACCCTTCCTTCCTCAGAGTGAACTCTGTTTACCACCACCCTCTGTCTCCTAGCTTCTCACCAATTTTGTATCCAGTTTACCACCTTTGGATCCACTCTTAAGTCACCCAGCTTGCTTACTATGTGGAATCATGTCAGAAGCCTTACTGAAATCCTGGTAGGCCAAGCATCCACTGCTCCACCCCTGATTTAATTAGTTTGTCACCCAGCCAAAGAAATTTATCAGATTTGTTTGACATGACCTTCTACTGTGAACGATGCTGCCTTGAGTCTTGTAACCCACTGGATTCAGGTCTGGTACAAAATCTCGACACATACCAGACCGACAACAATTGACTGACTCCAAAATCCCATCAATACAGGATTCCTGACTACTGAATTCCCGAATTTTGGAATATCGACTCTTCAAAGCCTGAAATACTGTAATACTGACCCTTATGTTAATGCGAACTTACTGGCACGGAGCTTGCAGCTGTTAGATTAGAATCCCATCAGACGCCCATTCCCACAAAATATATCGCTGTGATATTTTTCGTTTTTGTTTTTCCAACCGCAAACCTGGAAGAACCTGGAAGTAATGGCTAATACTGACCCTTGAAGTCCCGCTTCCCGAAACAGCTCCCTAAAGCAATTGCTTCACCCATAAAACACTGTGTTGCACAAATCAAAACTAATGTTAATGTGAAATTCCCGGCACAGAGCTTGGAGCTGTTAGATCAGACTCCCATCAGATGCCCATTCCCACAAAATATGACGCTATGTTAACGCTGGTAGCAGGTAGCAGTCCGACAATCTGGTGTTTTCAGTAGTTTGGGCACATCCAGTAATGGAATGATAGAATGAGTAACAGCATTTTCAGACCTAAGCTACTGCCTGAACACTGCATTCTTTACCAAGCAGATTTCAAACAGCAGCCCAAATCTGAACGCCGGGTAACGGACACCTTTATGAAAGTAAAATCTGTCTTTATTTCATGCTGTTTAAAATGCAGTCACATCCATGTCAGATAAGGGGAAAATGCACTTTGAAATTCATCTTTATTTCATGCTGTTTAAAGCGTAGTCATGTCCATGTCAGATAAGGGGAAAGTACACTTTAAAATCCATCTTTATTTCATAGTTCTAAAATGTATAGCAGGGAGCATATGCTTACAGGGCCATATAATGGGTGATGCCCCTCACACAGTCCTTTGGATCCCTGTGTTCCTTGTCATTTACGACACTGTAGATCTTTTCTCCCTCTGTGCATATATTTTCTTCAGTGGTGGCCATGGGATACCTCGATTAATTTTTTCCATTGTGTTTTCTGCCACTTTCTGCTCCTTTTTGTAATTCACCAACAAACCTAGCCTCCCATGTGTGCAGCTCCTATCAAGGTACTTAGGGACAGTGCTAGGCCTCGACATTATTCTGAGTATGGGGAATCCTGCACACCATCTGTGCATGTATTGACCAGAACTCCGGAGGAAAGAGTGGTGGGCTTCTAACAGTGGCATTGTTCTGAATATAGTTTTTCTCAAACCACTCGAGTACTGCTAAACTGCATTCTGGCATTTCTTGCTTTAATTCTTGGTATTCAGTTGGTATCTCCACTGCAGGCAGGAATGCTAGCGCTTGCAAGTGTTACATCTGAAGGCTAAATTCTGGGTCGGTGCCTTATTGTGTTGCGAGCCCCACACCCTGTATTCTCCTCCACATTATTTGTCCAAAATGAAACAGTCGGCCTTTGTTTCCTGATGCGGCGAACTCCAATTTGCATGCATTTATGGCTGCCTGTTCAAAATCGGTGATGATATACCTAGGACCCAGACTGTAACCACGCTCATCAGCAATATCATGTAGATCCTGAAATAGGCGTTAGTAGCTCTCTTGGGACCTTGTAGACATAAGGGCGTATACTAGCGGAACTGCTCTGCATGTGTCAGCACTGCCCACTGGCTCATGAATCGAATACAGCTGCCTGAACAGTGCTGGCACGGTTTTAAAGGTGCCATCCATTATCAATGTTAGCAACTGACAACTTCTCCAGAGTTCTGTTTGGCGGTGAAAATGAGTATTTTTCCTCACCACACAGTGAATCTTTAGCAAAATTAATTCCCATTGATATACTTAGTAGGTCAGGTATACTAACATCATCTAGGGTCCTGGGTTCTGGTGGCATATTTTCCTACAAGCTCACTTAATCACTTGGTGTAGGGGCATGCCGGCTCAGCATATTGTGCCAAACTTCAGAAGGCACATTGGCAAATTCAGACTGAATAAGTTGGGCTGGTGAATCATTGGTTCAGTGATGCCATTACTGTTGCTATTGGTGCATCACTGGCATCAGGAGAATGACTATGTTTAGTATTGTTTCTCAAGTGATGCTTACTGTCACAAACCCACTCAGCAGGTCAGGCCCTCTACTCCCAAAGTGCCAACCTCTGAGCGCAGTCTTGTGAACAATTTAACAGAACAAGGTAACCCTCTTGTCTGTTTTGTGAGTTCAGATCAACCTTTGGTCTTAAGCCTTGGAGGGATTCAAACTGTGAACCTCTTGCTAGTGTGCCCAATGCACAGGCTCAGATATTTCTGTCTTCGGGGGGGCCAGATATCTTTGCCTATGGGCACCTAACCAAGTATACAGAGATGAACCCTTAAAAACTTTAATAAAGACTTCAGATTTAAAACGCTTCTCCTTCCAGTTTGGTACCACCGTTCAAGCTTATGTTTAGTATCTGCAATAACTATATACTTTTCTTACAACTAAAAAGAAGTCAAAGAGAGACCAAGTAAGTTCTAAAAGAATTTTTCTAAAATAGTTAAAATATGTAAAACACAAAATACAGAACTCTTATATCACAAGACATACAAATCTTTTAAAAGAACAAGGTTTAAACAGTAGCAAATTCCTACTTACAGTACTTAGATTTGACTCTCTTTCTAACTATCTGTTTACAAGTGCTCCAAAGATGTTTTCTTAGTCAGAGTCTAGGTAAAAGTGTGTGTAAGTAAAACAGAGTACTGTATTCCTTAAACAACTTTATTGGCCAACCCCTTTTTGTGTGAGGTCAGCTAGCTCCTCCTCTGTCAGATTATATATAAAAAATATATATCTTATACAAAAAACAGGATGTCTTTTCAAAGTATTAATTTTGCAATTCTCAGCATGACTCATGTTTCAAATGACATCTCTTAGATCCATGCTGCATCGTCCCTCACACAGGCTTCACAGGAGTATTTACAACCTTGCACCTCTGTGTAACAACCTAGGTTCCTCTCCAACGTCATAAAATGGGTATGATATAGCAACTACGGCTGTAATAAACTCAGACAAACAGGATCCTTGATTAAGGCCTTACATGTAACACATTGTCTCTAAAACCTGAGTGTGTGTGATACACATGCTGTCAGCATTTTCTCATGGCTTGCATCTTTCTGCTGAAACCTGGGGGGGGGATGAGTGAGGTCATTCTAAGAGCATCATATTTTTAGCAGAGACAGTCAGTAATACATTGTATATTAAACAAAAAATGATACAGCACTCAGAACTGGCTGTCTACGTCACACTCACTACCAATTTTAACTGTGCTAGCCCGCTCATGAAAACCAACTTTCCGTTGCTGGCAGCACCAATAAAACAGGTCACCTCTGCTCCTTTCCTTTACATATAAATACCCCCAACACTTAGTTTCTCATTGCCTTTCTGCAACTGAACCATTAGGCATGGCTCTTCTATTGCAGTCGCCATTGTAATGCAAGGCAAGGCAGTGTGTCAGCAGTGTGTTACCTGGTCACCTGGTCAAACTAGAGCTAAATGCCAGTGTTCCTATATGAAGCATTTGAATAATTTGTATAAATGATTAAAGCTGGTGGTGTCAACATTTACATACTGAATTGAAGGCAATGACAAGTACTTATAAATGATAGAAGCTGCGGTGTGAATTGACATTCTGTGTGAAGTTCTGTATCAATAAGGCAGGCAAATGGTCTGCTCTAATTGATCTAATTGCTGCAAGCATTAAACATTAACAAAAGCCATATTTATTTAAACATTTTCATTCATTTCAGTTGTGCAGTGCAGTGCAAGGTTTATTGGTGTATTCAATGTGCGGAGCAGAATGAAATGCAAGCTACTGCTGGGTTTGCAGTCAGAAAAGAAATACAATTAAAATATCATTTTGTGTGAGACCACAAATCTTGTAAAATGTTGTGCAAGCTCCATGATTGCTTAAACATTACCCACTGTGCACTGTTTGCAAGAGTCGGTGTCACAAACGCACTCAGCAGGCCAGGCCCTCTGCTCCCACAGTGCCAACCTCTGAGCGCAATAGTGTGAACAGGTAAACGACAGGGTAACCCTCCTGTCTGCTTTTGGGTCTGAATCACCTTTAGTCTCAAGTTCTGGGGGGATTCAAACTGTGAACCTTATGCTAGCGTACCCAAGGTACAGGCTCAGATACATACCCTTTTCAGGGATTGCGGTACAATCTTTCACCAGGGGCACCAAGCCAGGCTTTCAAAATGAACCCTTAAAACTCTATAAAAGACCTTAGGTATATTCTTACCTTTTCCCAGTTTAGTAACACCATCAGGCTGTTGAACTATTTTTGTTGTACTTACTCTTCTATACTTCACATGCAAAAAGAACTGAGACTTCCGGTTCCACCACGGATGACTAGGCAGCTCATCTCGAACACTCTCCACCTCACTTGTCAAAAAATATTATAAAAACCCCACTTGGACGGCATTAAACAAACTAAAAACCTTCAAGTATGTCAAAAGACCTGCGTAAAAGAGACAAACATGGTTCTTCGAAGGCTGGATTAATGAAGAAACCGGCAGAAGTAGATCCTGGTGCAGAGGGACATAGGCCGCATAGCAGGAGCTGCTTGCCAAACAGCACTCGCGGGTCAGATTATGACACCGACGGGGAGCAAGACAAACCGACTCAGACATGCTATGAAATGATCCCAAGGGAGATAAGGGCTTCTAGACTGGAAATGAAGAAAGATCTTCGGGGGTTATCAACACAATTATCAAAGCTAGATCAGAGAATTGAGGAAGCAGAAACCAGAATAGCGGGGGTGGAAGATGTAAACACTTGTTTAGGCCATGCGGTCGGTGCCCTAATACAGCAATCAATGGCGTGGCAGGCCAAGTCCATAGACCTGGAAGGCAGATCCTGAAGAAACAACTTGAGGCTTTATGGCCTAGCAAAGGGTGCTGAGATGACCCCGGTAGCACCCTTTATTGAAAATTTACTTCAAGACATCTTAGAGCTTCCACCGAATTATGATCTAAAGATTGAGAGAGCTCAGAGAGAGTTGGGTGCAAGGCCACAGGATCTGAAAGCACGCCCGCGCTCGATTATATTTTTAGTGGCGAGTTACCAAACCAAAGAAGATATCCTTCGCAGAGCATGGGCAAAGAAAGAACTTACATACCTCTCGTCGAAAATAACACTGGATCATGACTACCCCGTGGAGATACAACAGGCCAGACAACAATATACCCCGATACTGCGAGCGCTGAGAGAGAAGGGGATACGTTTCCAGATCCCCTTCCTGGCAAAGTTAAGGATCTTCTGGCAGGAGGGCATGCAAACATATGGGTCTCCTTGCAAGGCCTTGGAGGCTATGAAGCAGAGAGGAATTAAGCTGGTGGCTGAAGATGCGGAACGAATAGGCAAGAGGCAATTGTTCTTTTCGGACTGGTTCCAACCGGGATACAGCAAAGGGGAGCCACATCAAAATTACTTCAGGAATCGCTCGAGAAGATAAGGACCATGGTGAAGAAAGGAGCACTGCGTGGTAGCCCTGAACTGCTAGAGAATGGCAGATGAACATCAGCGGGCTGGTGAATGGATGTCTTGTTGTCAGCTACCCCAAAAAAAAATTGCACTTGGAAGCCACAGCCTAATGAGGCCGAGAACTGTCGTTTTACATAAATGAACTCACCTTGATAAGACTGGACTAAAAATATATATTCCTTGGTTTGCCCCTCTTTGTGTTTTTCCTCTTTGTACCAGGTTCCTTCCTGTTACAGTCCGTTCCTCCTGCGTTGTGTCTATAATCGCACCCAGCCTCCTCTACCCTCTTGTGTTTTGTTTTTCCTCTGGAGTCTGTCTAAAATATGGGATCTGAGCGCCCCATTTAAAGGCAGTAAGAAAGTACGCTGTTATACTACTGTCAGATTGGAGTTGGTAGATGAGAATTGTAGGGTTCTTGTTCTTCTTCCCTCTGTGACAGGAGGGAGCGGAGGGATGAATTGACAGACAGGAGGGGTGCGGGATGGGGTGGGGTTGACCTCATTGGGAGGTTTGGGCCCAGGGAGAGGGGTGATCGAGCTGAGGGGCTTGGGGTTGGCAATACTGATACAGAAATTGGGAGAGTGCTATAAGGGGAATAATGATAGCTGTGGTGGAGGTTGGTCATAACTCGAGCAAAGTAAAAAGAAAACTGAGTATAGACCCTTCACAGCCTGATATGAGAGGAAAATCAAGGTGAAAAAGGGAGAAAATGGAAGAGGATCCAAGATGGGGTGGGTTCATATAGTAATCTAAAATATGCGAGGTGAGGAGGTGGAGTAAGGGCATAACTTTGTTTTTGTGCACTAAATAAACTGGGGCTGCATACCCGTATGTGGACGAATTACATATTGAAGAAGCCACTGGTAACGGAGGCCTTCTTGCGAGGGAAATCTCGAAATAAAAGAGACAAGTAACCCTCATTGCTGCCCAAACCTCAAGCTTGCAAAGGGCAGAACAAGGGCACCACTGTGTTGGGAGCCCCTACCTTGGAAGCAACAAAGTTGTTAAAAGAGTTAAAACAGAAAGTGTCACTTTATTAACTTCAGTAGTGGTTACAGTGTTAGACTGATAATGTTCAGAGGGATTACTGGGTTGAGAGGAACCTTAGTTGATATTGTTACCTGTTTAGGTTTTTAAAGTTGAACAAGCCTAATGTAGATAAAGATAATTTGGAGCGAAGAGGCTAGTCTAAGCTACTGGTTTAGAACATTGTATGAGACGCCAAGAGGGAATATGGATAAAAGGGGATATTATATGAGGGGCAGGAAAGGACCAAGAATGGATAAACTACTGTGATATGTTCTTTTAACGTTAATGGGCTGACGAACCCGATTAAGAGGAGCAAAGTACTTGCTGGTTTAGAAAGGAGAAACCTGATTTTTTCTGCTACAGAGATGCATCTCTCCCTAGAGCATACGAAATTGGGGAAAATGGCTTCAATTATGAGGTCAGCACTTCTTATGGGCGGGGAGACGGAGGGGTATCAATATTAATACCTAAGAAAATAATATTTGAAGTAATTGACAAACAATCTGATAAGGAGGAGATATGTGTTTCTAAAAGGTAGATATCAGGGCAAAATGTTAACGTTGGTTTCAGTATATGCACCACCTGATACAAATTTTCAAACCTACAGAACTATTCTGCTTAAATCGCAGGAGTGGGCAGAAGGGCTGATTATATTAGGAGGAGATCTCAACGTAATGTTGGACCCAAGTGTGGACAGTATGACTCTGAGTGGGAGAAGGGAGAGAGAGGTCTCAAAGAAATTAACTAACCTTTTGGGGGAAATAGGGTATGTGGATGTGTGGAGAACGAGACATCCCAAACAAAGGAATTTTACTTTTTTCTCACCTCCACACAAGAGTTACTCGAGGTTAGACTATTTTCTTCTTCCGAAAGAATCGATGGTTAGAGTGAAAGACAGTTGGATAGGGAGTGCAGTGGTCTCAGATCATGCCCCAATATTCCTTCAACTAGCCCTGGGGTTCCAGGAAAATAATATCTGGAGACTGAACGCTCCATGTTACAGGACAAAGAGGTTAAACAGCAGGTGAATGATACTATTAAACAAGCCCTGGAAGAAAATGCATCCCCTGATGTTACGTTCTGCCTCTATGGGATACATAATAAAGGCCATAGTGAGGGGAAAATTAATATCTATGGCAGCGTATAAAAAGAAACAGAGAGAAAAAAAGGTGGAAGCCTTGAAGAAAGAGATAGATGGTTTAGGAACAAAATTAAAAGAGAAGTATAACAAAAAGGCTTTTCAGAGTTTAAATAAATTAAAGAAAGAGTTAAACAGGGAATTGGAGTATTACATTGAACAGAAATTGCTGTATACTAAACAAAAATATTATGAAGGTGGCCCTAGGGCAACCAGAAGTCTGGCAGCCAGGTTACATATCCAAAAAGCAAGGGCTCACATAACCAAAGTAGAACACCAAAGTAAAGATCTTATACAAAACACGCCGGATATAGCAGAAGCCTTTAGAATATATTACGGAACTCTCAACTCCCCACCCCCAGAGGAGCGGGTTATGGAGCAATACTTAAAGGGGATTCCTCTGCCTGTAATTTCAGAGCTGGCAAGAAGTCAACTCATGAAACCTGTGACCAGTGAGGAAATAAGACAGGAGATAGTTAGACTTAAGGCAAACAAATGTCCTGGGATGGACGGATACCCTGCTGAGATGTACAAACACTTTCAGAAGCAGCTAGTCCCACTATTGATAAAGGTCTTTAATGAGACCCTTACATCAGAAGCCCCCCCCCAGAGTCATGGACACAAGCAGTCATCTTGGTAATACCTAAGGAGGGTAAAGACCCCAGATTATGCCCCTCTTATTGACCCATTTCCCTTCTTAATATGGATTACAAGTTATTCATGGCAGTTATATCCGGAGAATACAACAAATTTTACCCATGTTAATACAAACAGATCATACAGGGTTTATTCCAGGTAGACAAGCTCAGGACAATCTGAGGCGGACCGCACACGTTCTGGATCACCTCAACCGCACCAGGCAGCCTGCTATCCTTCTCAGCTTAGATGCTGAGAAGGCTTTTGATAAAGTGTCATGGGGTTTCCTTCAGGCAGTGCTTGAACGGTTTGGTTTTCCGGAGCAGTTTGTGGCCTTGATTAGAAAGATATATGCTACCCCCAAAGCATATGTAAGAGTAAACGGACACCACTCAAACGCACTTGTATTAGAAAGAGGAATGAGGCCTGGATGCCCCCTCTCTCCTCTTTTATTTGCCTTATATTTGGAACCCCTGGCCCAGGGGATTAGGGAGAACCAATATATACTTGGAGTGCAAATAGGGGAGACCCAGCAAAACTTAGCCTTATATGCAGACGATATTCTGCTCTACCTAACCCTACCAGAGAAATCTTTACCAAGCTTATTTCAACACCTGAGGACCTTCTCAATCTTTTCTGGATATACCCTTAACGAAACTAAAACAGAGGTACTGAAGCTTAATTTCCAACCAACCACTGAGCTTAAAACCTGTTTCCATGAAATGGAACTTCCATATATGAAATACTTGGGCATAAGACTAGCTCGATGACTACCCAATTGGCCCAACTAAATTACCCACCATTGGTGAGACAGATACAGGAGGACATACAAAGGTGGAAACTTCTTCTGGTATCTATCATAACCAGGGTACAAGCAATCAAAATGAATGTCTTGCCCCGTTTTTTATTTTTATTTCAATGTGTGCCTGCCCCAGTATCATTTAAACAGATAGGAAAGTGGCAGAAAATTATTGGGAATTTTATCTGGTTAGCTAAAAACCTAGGGTTAAAAAACAAACCTTATATCTCCCCAAAGAGGCAGGAGGCCTAGCTGTCCCCTTATTGGGGATACTGGATAGCAGCTCAGACAAGAATAGTTTTGCTACTACAGCATCAGGGCTATGTAACCAGATGAAAGGAATTGATCTAGCTGTAGACCTGTCTCCCCTTTATTGGCACAATGCACGACACTAAACTGAGGTTAACTGGGTGGAGATGCTCTATCAGGGGACGGAAACGGCTATACAAGGTTATAGGCAAGGGCTTATGAGAGGACTATCTAAAGTTTACCTTTGGAAATATAGTTGGTGGTCCATAAATGAAGAGAGAAAACAGGCAGACATGAACCCATGGCATAAAAACAGGGCTGTGTGGCCCCATGGCAGCTCCTTACAGGAGATCAGGTTATATCGTTTGAGGAAGCACAGGCCAAATTCGGATGGAAAAGGGGACAGCTACTTTACTATTATCAGCTGAGAGAGTATATAAAAGCAGAAATTAATATTTCAGCTAAAAGAGGGTGTGGTGCCCCGCTACCGAACATATTTGAGGGAATCTGGAACTCAGATAGGGGAGAAAAAGCCATTTCCATTCTATACCAAATTTACATAAAAGATCTCCAACACACAACAGATTATATAAAAGTAAAATGGGAAAGAGAGATAGGGGTTTTATTAAGTAATAAGGAGTGGATGAGAATGTGGCAAAATACATGGAGCACAACATCCTCTCCGGGGTGGAGGGAATTTTTATGGAAATTAAGGGTATGATTTTTTAGGGCTCCTTCGCAGACAGCTAGTTGGCATAAATCTAACACCACTAAATGTTGGAGGAATTGTGGTACGGAGATGGCTAATCTGACACATATTTTTTGGCAATGCCCCGAGTTAAAGGGATTTTGGACGAAAATACAAAAGTACATGGGGGAAATGTTCAGTATAGAGACTCCACTGGGACCGAAGTACATGATGTTGGGGTTGCACCCCGAAAATCTTAAAGGAAAGGAGGCAAGGTACCTCTGGAACATATTGATTGCCGCAGCTGGAAAGGTGATCTCCAGAAAATGGCTTGCCCAAAGTGCTCCAACGATGGAGGAGTGGAAGAGCTGGTGGAGGGAGTAAAAATGTTTGAGAAGGTCACTTATTCACTTAGACAAAGTCAGCCACAGTTCGAAAATAGGTGGACTAGATGGGAGCTGTCCTTGGGAGATGGAGAGGGCGAAGGGAACCCCTGAATTTTTTCCAAAAAGGGAAAGTAAAACAGGGAGGGAAACATATATTCAAAACTCCATAGGGTGTATAAGGCTGCTGAATGAGAAGTTGAAGGAGTGATAAAGGGGCCTAATGGATTAAGCCTGACATCCCACCCATCCAAATCCTTCTGCGAACCAAAGGCGAGGTAGTAAGGTAAATAAATAATACAATGGATCTTGAAAATGGAACAGAAAGGTTTACAATATGAACAAACAGATAGGGCACGACTTTGTCCTTTTTATACACGGTAAGGTAATAAGCTGGTATAAGAAAAGAATAAAGGGGTTGGGTAGTATGGGAGAGGAAGATAGGAGATGGGTTCTCAGCCAAACTGAACGGAGATTCCTTGTGGTCCTTTTTCCATAAAGGATATAGGCAAGAAAGAAAAGTTATAGTTTTCGTGAAGGTGGCTGAGAAAAGGGAAAGCACTATGTCTCTAAGATATTTAAATCTACTAATGGTCTGGTGATACTAAGCAAACAGAAATTAGGCTGATCTTCTTTATTTGATGTAGAATAGATTTTTTTGTTTATATCCAAATATTGGTATATGGACTGTATGTACTGGAAAATAGAATTGTATACTGCGATATATAAATGGTTGGTCTGTACGGTGATGACAAGAGAAAATAAAATCAAAGTATTAAAAAAAAAGAACTGAGAGACACCCAGGCAGTCTTTCAAATAAAAGATATTTTACTAAAAGATGATAAAAATATGAAAACATGTAAACACAGAACAATATATCAAAGAGCATACGATCACTTAAAAGAATAGCAAAGAAAACTACAGACAAACTCCTACCAACATACAGTTTAGATCTTTCCTATTTAATGTATTTCCTCTTTAAGTGCTTATCAGAGCTGTGTGCCTTTCTAGAGTCCCAAGATGGAATATATCTAAACAGTTCAGACATAGTATAGTTTAAACTGTGTCTCTCCACACCCCTTCTGTGAGTCATCTAGCCTCCTTTAGAATATAAAAAATACAAACAGGATGTCCTATTAGGAGGTATATTAAATAAGTTGACATCAGCAAAAACTCATTTCCCAAATTATTAGTCTATTGATCCACCAGTTCCCTTGAAGTTTTACAACCATGCAATCCCTAACCTAAGAGTGAGATAGCTGGCAGGAATCAGCTTAATGGTGTCCTGTTTCTGAAGTCATAAAATGTATATTTTAGTTTCCCAGCTTCAGAGCAGCAACAGGTCATAAAATGGCCACAAAATGCAATTTCTCAAGGAAGTTAATTATATTACAGAGATCTCCTGTCAGTGAAATATATGTAGCTTCACTGAAATCTGGGGCACCCATGGAGCACAGGCTGTCTTATGTGAGACAATCACATACTATATTTTATATTACAAATAGCATACAAAATCATAACCAGCTGGCCAAGCATCACAGTCCTCCCACCTAGACTAAATCTGGGGCTCTATCCCTGCATGGGATGAGCTTCCCAAGTCAATTCACCTCATATAGATGCATAGACCATCTGTGTTCTGATTGGTTGCTCCAGCCCTATGTAAGATCATCATATCATACCTTGCAACACAAGACTCCATCTTAATAGTCTACCATTAGTTTTTCCATTTGGGTCAGCCAAACCAGAGGGTTGGGATCCGTTTGTACCTCAAAATGCTGCCCTTATAAGTACAGCTCTAACTTCTTTAGGGCCCACACTAGGCTAGATACTCTTTTTCCACAGTAGAGTAAGCCTGCTCCTGAGAAGTAACTTTTACTCAGGTACACTACAGGGTGATCATTCCCTTGGTTGGATGTCTGACTCAGTACTGCCCCAATACCCACATCTGAGGCATCAGTCTGACTATAAAGGGTCTGCTGTAGTCAGGACTCGTCAATACAGGAGCACTGCACAGTGCCTCCTTCAATCTGGTAAAGGCTTTTCACAGGCTGGTTCCCAGGTAATTTTCTTAGATATCTTTTTTCTTTACCAGGTCAGATAGGGGAGCAGCCAGGGCACTGTAACTGGGTACAAATTACCTATAGTACCCTGCTGTCCCTAGAAAACTCCGACCTGCTTCTGCATTTCCAGTCTGGGCCATGCCTTGATCATCTCTATTTTTACTTGGTTAGGACAGAGCTGTTCCTGGCCTACAACATGCCCAGGTATGCCACTTCAGCCATGGCCACCTGGCACTTCTCAGATTTGACAGTGAGCCCGGCCTCTGTATCCTGCCCAGCACTTCCCTAAGGTGGGACAGGTGTTCCTCCCAGCTGGCACTAAAGATGGCAATGTCATCCAGGTACGGCACGCATACTGCTCAGCAGCATTTAACACCTGGTTCACCAACCTTTGGAAAGTGACCGGGGTTTTCTTCATTCAAAAAGGCATTACTTTAAATTCAAATAGGCCCATTGGAGTGATGAAGGCCGACCTCTCCCTAGCACTGACAGTTAACTCTACCTGCCAATACCCCTTTGTCAGGTCAGTAGTCGTAAGGTATGTCACCCCTCTCAACTTGTCCAGGATTTCATCCACCCAGGGCATCGGGTGGGTGTCTGACTTTGTGAATGCATTCAGTCCACAATAGTCCACACAGAAATGAGTAGAATCATCTGGCTTGGGCACAAGGACTACGGTGAGGCCCAGGGGCTGTGAGATCTCTGGATTACCCCTAAAATCCAGCATTTCCTCCACCTCCCTCCTAATGCCCTTTTGGACAGCCTCTGACACCTGATATGCTGTCCGCCGTATGGGTGTCTGTGTCCCTGTCTCTATATCGTGCATCGCTAAGGGGGTTAGTCCAGCCTTGGCACTAAACAGTGGGGCAAAGTCTGCTAAAACCTCCCTTACTTCCTGGATCTTGTCCGGGGCCAGCTGGGGTGACAATTTAACTGCCTCTACAGAGGACTCCCACTTGCTTTCTTCCAGCAAGTCCAGAAGGGGGTTCATCATCCGACCCTCCCAGGACTACATACTGCAAACACCATGTCAGCCCTATTAGCATATGGCTTCATCATGTTGACATGGCACATTCTTTCTGTATGTCTTCTGTCAGGTACTTCTGTGATCTAGTTCACGTTATTTATCTTCCTAGCTACTTTGTACAGTCCTGCCCACTCAGCCTGCAGCTTGTCTTTCCAGACTGAAATAAGGACCATGACTTCCTGACCCACTGTGTACAAACGAGCTCTGGCTCTGCGGTCATACCACACTTTTTGTTTCTGTTGGGCAGCTGCCAGGTTGCTCTGGGCCATCCCCATAAACTCCTTCAGCCTTTCCCTAAACCTAAGGACATAATCCACTATGGGAGTGCCCTGGGTGGCATGCTTGCCTTCCCAGTCCTCCCAGATCAAGTCTAGGGGCCCACATACCTGGCGTCCATATAAGTGCTGTAGGGAAAATCCTGTTGATTCTTGGGCACCTCCCTGTATGCAAACAACAGGTAGGGAAGGTATTTCTCCCAGTCCTCCCATGCTGTTCAGCAAACGCTTGGAGCATTGACTTCAGGGTACCGTTAAATCTTTCCAAAAGCCCATTGGCTTGTGGATGGTAAGATGTCGTGTGTCTCTGCACCACCCCACATTTCTCCCACAAACATTTCATCAGGTCTGACATGAAGGAACCCCCTCAACTGGTGATAAACTCCTGCGGAAACCCAACATGGGAGAAAATCCCAAGTAAGGCATCCACCACTTTGTCTGTCCTCAGTGAGGATAGGGCGATTGCCTCTGAATACCAGGTGGCATAATCCACTACAGTCAGGATGAACCTCTTCCCAGAGGAGCTGTGAGTATTTAAAGGTCCTACAATATCCATTCCCACCCTCTGTAATGGCTCCTCCACTATGGGCAATGGAATTAGGGCAGCTTGGGTTTTCTTACCTGCCTTTCCTATTTCTTGGCACTGGTGACAAGACCTACAGTACTCCTTCACCTGACGAGTGAAGTTGGGCCAATAGAAATTCTGGGCCAACTGCTGCATAGTGCACATGATTCCCAGATGACCAGACAAGGGAATATCGTGTAGCAATCTTGAGCACGGTACCCTGGGGAATGACAAGCTGCCTGCCTATCACCCTCCCTCTGTCTTCACATCCTGAGTATACATCCATCCATTATCCCAATAAACCTCATGTTTACTGTCACCTCCTGTGCTCCATCAGAGTCTGCCCAAGCCTTCAGCTTCTCTGGACTAGGGTCACTTTTCTGAGCAGCTGCAAACCTCTACACAATCCTAAGGCATGGGACAGGTCCCTTCAGTCTCTAAACTAGGGTCCCAAGCTCTAGTGTCAGGGCACTCAGGATCACTGTCATCCCTAACCCTCTGACAATGGATCACTCCATCTTCTTTGAGTAACCTCTGTAGCTGTTTGGTTAACTGCTACTGGGGAAATTTCTACCCCTTTTCATTAGTCTCCTATCAGGAGACACAGGCTGGGAAACCAGCCTCCTAGTGGTTTCCACAATGGCTTCTGTGGGGTTCAGGGAACTAAACTTTTCTCTTGCTTCTTGGCTATGGGTAACTGCACACACCATCCCATTTGGGATTGTTGCCAAGGATGACGTCAACTGCTAAAGTTTTGGCTACAGCCACCTGTTACACAGTACCCCCAGTTTCACCCCAGTCTAGGAGAACACTAGCAAGTGGCAATGTGGTCTCCTCACCAGTGAACCCTTGTACAGTTACAAATTTATTGGTTATAAGCAGGGCCCCGATTTTTCTGCGGCACATCGGAGCAAAGTTCTGTGGCAGGTTCTCATTTGCACGCAGAACTTCTGCGGCACTCAACCTCAATTTCTACGGCAATTCTAGTGCACATTTTACCCTTAATTTTTCCTTTTTTTTTTTTTGCCATATCTGACACAATGCACGTCAGTAACACAGTCATTTTATGGGTGTTTGTCACAAATTTTCAACATAGCCAGTTTAAGACCTCTGCTCATGAACAGTATCACTGTGATTTTATTAATCTGTCCGGAACATTGATTTCGCACACCGACTGCGCCATTCTGCGCTACAAGGGTGGAAACACATTTTGGGTGAGATGTGAAAAATGACAGCTGTACTACTCATAAGACAGTGTGGTGAAATGGCAATGTTGAAACTCTGGAGTGAAAATATTGAAATTTCGCGAACTTACGAGCTTGCGTAGGAACTGCGCAACGCACGCTCGTTAAACAGTCATTTTTTGGAATTTTTTCACCAAATTTTCAACATATCCATTTCAAGACCTCTGCTCATGAACAGTGTCACTGTGATTTTCTTAATTTGTCCCGTACATTGATTTCGCATACCGACTGCGCCATTCTGCGCTACAAGGGTGGAAACACATTTTGGGTGAGATGTGAAAAATGACAGCTGTACTACTCATAAGACAGTGTGGTGAAATGGCAATGTTGAAACTCTGGAGTGAAAATATTGAAATTCCGCGAACTTACGAGCCTGCGTAGGAATTGCGCAATGCACGCTCGTTAAACAGTGATTTTTGAATTTTGGCACAAATTTTCAACATGGAGTTGGGTCCTTCTCATGATGATGTCACTGTCATGGCGGTATTTGGTCCCAAGGGTGATTTCGCAGTCACTGCACAGCTGTGTGAAATCACCCTTCGAGCCCGAATAACGCCATGACAGTGACATCATTCATGAGAAGGGGTCCCAAAAACCCCATGTTGAAATTTGTGCAAAATTCCCAAAATGCCTGAGATATGCAATAAAGTCGAACCCTCCTATCTAGCCCATTATACAGCTTACCAGCATTTCCTCAGTTCGCGGTCGCTTTGAAGAGTGCAGACGTGTTCCCGTCCACCAAGATCGTCGCCGGAGTCCGGAGGTAGTATGGGGTGGGGGGTGGGAGGCTGGGTGCGCAGTGGGTGGATGTGGGATGTGGGAGGGGGCTCGGGAGACGCCATGGGACAGTTTTGTTTTACAGGAAAAAAAAGACGTCACGGGACTGCTTGCCATGCTGGGGTGGGCTCCCAGCGTGGCACAACGACTTTGGAGCGTTTCAGCCGACGGGGATTGGGCACCCGTCGGCAAAAAAAATTGAGACGTTTGCCACGCTGGGGTGGGCTCCCAGCGTGGCACAACGACTTTGGGGGCGTCAGCCGACGGGGATTGGGCACTCCGGCGGCAAAAAAAAACAATTAACATTTGCCACGCTGGGGTGGGCTCCCAGCGTGGCACAACGACTTTGAGCGTTCAGCCGACGGGATTGGGCACCTTGCCGGCAAATGAAGCGGACGTTTGTTCGCGGGCGTAATTCCGTGGGTGATGGCAAATTCCGCGGATATTTCCGCGGTTTGCCGCATCCGCGGAATCGCGGAAAACTCGGGGCCCTGGTTATAAGCTGACCAGGCTCTACCAGATCCCCTTTTACCAATATCAGGGATGCCCTTGTGTCTCTTAACCCTTGTGTCTGTACCCCATTCACCGTGACTGGGTGCATGTGTTCCCTCATGTTCACATGCATGCTTCCAGGGACACACAAACAATCCACTTCTTTCTTAACCCCATTCTGCATATTGCTCATCCTTTTGGGACAATATCTGGCATTATGCCCAGTTTCTTTACAAACCCAACATTTGTTTCTTTTCTCTGAGAAATCTTTTTTTTGAAACCTGGTGCTAACTGGTTTCAGTGGAGGCAGTGAGGGTTTTAGCTGCCCTGAAGGCACTCTTTTCCCTTTCTGCGCTGCCACGCCTGCCCCATTCGCTCTCAGAGCAGGTCTGCTCTTGGAATAGTGGTCTGAGAGTTCTGCAGCCTCTTGCACTGTTTTGGGATCGCAGTCTTCCAGCCAGGTTTTCAGCTCTGCTGGGCATGCCCCAAAAAACTGCTCTAACAATATAGTATTTTCAATTTTATCTACAGAGTTGGCTTCAATTCCTTCCCACCGTTTTAAACACTGATGTTGTTTTGTGGCCAGCTCCTCATAGCTCATGTCAGGGCTGCTCCTGAGCTTATGGAATTTAGTTCTGTATGCTTCTGCAGTTAAATCAAACTTTTTAAAGTGCAGCTTTGAGTTTTCTGTAATCATTACTGCCCTCATTGTCTATTTGACCCAATGCATCCCGAGCTTTCCCGGTAAGTAGCGGGGATAGTTGGAAGCTCCAGGATGCTCTAGGAATTTTTGCCTGAATACAAACTTTTTCAAAAGAATTTAAAAAGGCATCCATATCCTCCCCCTCTTTAAATTCAGTTCTCAATTTGGAATTTAATTTGTAACCCAGTCCTGTAGTTCCAGTTAAATCCAAGCCACTTACCTGCTCTGGTGCTGGTGGTCGGAGTCGTAACTTCTCCAGTTCATGTCGCCTCTGGCACTCACGCCTTCATGGTCAGCTCTCGCTGTTCACGCTCAGCTTCTCACTGTTCTTGCTCCTCTTATCCACTGCAGTTCACTGCTCTTGCTTCTCTTCTGCTGGAACTCCAGCTCCATTCTGCGCAACTCAATCTGCAGCTTCATTGCTTCTGGCTCCAGAATGTGGGTGACCTTCCCCCTGCTGTGGTCCTTCACTGGCACTGGCCTGCCGTCATCCTCACCAGATCTGAACATTGCACTGGCTGCTGGCCCTCCACGCCCAAGGTTTGGTCCTTTACAGTCACAGTCTGTGACTCGATGCTCTGAGCACCTGCTGCCATCAGGACATCCATGAGGTTCTACTTCATGGCTCTCGCCTTGTGCAGGACTCCCCTGTCCTGGCACAACTGCCTCAAGTAGTCTGCAGTGTACCTGCTGTAGTTGGAAGCCATCTTCTTCCCTAACTACGGCTACTCTAAATTGCACTTCAGAAAAAAATAAAACAGGTAGGAACTGACCGTAAGCAAAATTATATAGTTCTGTTTCCTTTTTAAAAATAAATCTCTGCCTTATTTTGCAAGTGAACTGTACAGTATTAAGCTAACACACTGAACAGTTAAAGCTTGTGTTACCAATTTTATCACACCGCTGTCAACCAAATCTGTCACAAACACACTCAGCAGGTCAGGCCCTCTGCTCTCACAGTGCCAACCTCTGAGTGCAATAGTGTGAACAGGTAACAGGGTAACTCTCCTGTCTACTTTTGGGTCTGAATCACCTTAAGTCTCAAGTTCTGGGGGGATTCAAACTGTGAACCTTATGCTAGTGTACCCAAATGTACAGGCTCAGATACATACCTTCTCCGGGGATTGTGGTACAATCTTTCACCAGGGGCACCAAGCCAGGCTTCCCAAATGAACCCTTAAAACTCTATAAAAGACCTTAGGTATATTCTTACCTTTTTCCAGTTTAGTAACACCATCAACCGTTGAACCGTTTTTGGCAGACTTAATCTTCTATACGTCACATGCAAAAAGAACTGAGAGACACCCAAACAGTCTTTCAAATAAAAGGTATTCTACTAAAAGATGATAAATATATGAAAATGTAAACACAGAACAATATGTCAAAAGCATACAATCACTTAAAAGAAAAGCAAAGAAAACTACAGACAAACTCCTACCAACATACAGTTTAGATCTTTTCTATCTAATGTATTTCTCTTTAAGTGCTTATCAGAGCTGTGTGCCTTTCTGAGTCCCAAGATGGAATATATATAAACAGTTCAGACACAGTATAGTTTAAACTGTGTCTCTCCACACCCCTTCTGTGAGTCATCTAGCTCCTCCTTTTAGAATATAAAAAAATACAAACAGGATGTCCTATCAGGAGGTATATTAAATAAGGTGACATCAGCAAAAACTTATTTCCCAAATAATTAGTCTTTTGATCCACTAGTTCCATTGAAGTTTTACAACCCTGCAATCCCTCACCTAAGTGTGAGATAGCTGGCAGGAATCAGCTTAATGGTGTCCTGTTTCTTAAGTCATAAAATGTATATTTTAGTTTCCCAGCTTCAGAGCAGCAACAGGTCATAAAATGGCCATAAAATGCAATTTCTCAAGGTAGTTAATTACATTACAGAGATCTCCTGTCAGTGAAATATATGTAGCTTCACTGAAACCTTGGGGGGGGGCACCCATGGAGCACAGGCTGTCTTATGTGAGACAATCACATACTATATTTTTATATGACAAATAGCATACAATAATCATAACCAGCTGGCCAAGCATCACAGTTGGTATTTTCAATAGTAGTCTCTCAGTGGTTGGGATTTCAAGAGTCTGGATTATAAACATGTTGGGAATACAGAGTTGAGCAAATGTTTGTCAGGATTATGAGTTTCGGGATACAGTACGGATCCTCTGGATTCAAGATATTCCATAATCCTCTCCTTCAGCAGAAAATCCATTAACTTTTTCACCACTGATGTCAGGCTGACTGGCCTATAATTCCCAGCCTCCTTCCTGCTACCACTTTTGTGAAGTGGGACTACATCTGGCCTCTTCTAGTCCTCCAGAACCACTCTAATTGAATCCTGTTTGCTTTATCCGTGGCCTGCAGTGAGGCTTACAGAGTTTTAACACTATTTTTACAGGAGCTGTTGGAGGTGGTGCTGTGAAATCAGCAAACCATTCTGGGGGGTTTGGCCATACTGAGAAGTGGCGATGCACCCTCTGTCCCCAGGCCATAGCCCTAAGCCCTCCAACCTAGATATTTTATATTTCTCTTTTATCCTCTGTTAAACCATAAAAATGAAAAGAAAAATTTAATCTATCCTTATTTCTCTGTCTTTCTGTATTTCTGTTACCGATGCGCTGTTAAACCCTAAAAATGAAAAAAAAATGCACTACATGGTGCTGCACTGTGTGTCTCACTCCCCTCCCCTCGCCACAGACTGCCCTTCCTAACTCTATGATTCTTCTGTGTAATCCTGCATGATGTGGTGGGAAAGATGGTTGGTGATGGCTTGCTTGCTGGAGGAGAAGGCAGCAGGACTGGAGGACACCTGTAAAGAGAACAAAAAAGGAATTATTTAGACTGTACTCAACTTGCCACTATGGTGGTAATGGTATATCCATTGTCCACCCCCATTCTTACTGTACCAGTCACCTGTGAATAAAAATGAGAAATTATTTAGCCTCCCTTTGGCCACCATGCCATATGTAACCACCCAGTCCCCTGGGGCTACTAGAATCCCTCAGTAACAGTGCTAGGCAGGGAGAGACAGCTGGTGATTAACTAGTTAAATAGTTTTTTATCTGCTCATTCTTCTGTTTACCTGTCCTCAGCTGAGATGGAAGTGATGAGCTCATTTGGAACTCTCACAGCAGCATACTCCTTGTGCCAGCTGTTGAGGTGGGAGATATAATGTCGAGATGGGAGTCAGTGTGAGTCAGTGTAGAGTTGCAGTTTTTTTTTTTTTTATTGTTTTTCCTTCCGGTCATGGCTCATGGGAACTCTCTCAGGCAACCTCATCCTTGTACCTGCCCTGCCGGAGGACTGCTGCGGCCTATGCCCTCCCCCACAGCCAGCACCCCCGGTTTGACCCACCCGGGGAAGGTAGCCTGAATCCTTACCTTAGGCTCCTTATCAAGGCAGACTCTGACGTGCAGGTGGGACCCGGGTGGAGGAGCGATGAGGCCGGCCGAGAGGAACCCGGCACTGGGCATGGAGGATAGGTGCCGTTGCCTATCCCAACGAGCCAGGTTTATCCTTGTTCTGCCCGTCCCCTCCCTCCTGCCTGCACACCCCACAATGCTTGGCACACGGCAACTCTGCCAGCATCGGGCATGCTGTTACATGCCGCCTGCACTTCTGCAGTGCCCTCGATCTCCACCATGGGCTGCCAGAGCACCAGGCACCCCAATGCCCTCCCCCAGGATCAGAGAGCAGCCTGTCGGGCGCTCAATCCAATCCCTCCCTACTGACCCCGCACCTGAGCTCGCTCCTGAACTTGGGCCGGCATGGCGCATGTGTGGTGTCCAGCCTCATCCCTCAGTGCCACCAGACTGGCTAGAGTTGCAGTTTGAAGTTGGAAGAGTGAGAACTGCTCAGCTGTGGGCTCTGAGTTGATGGCCCAGCATTCTCACCCTAGTTCTGGTATTCTCCAGCTTGCCATGAGAAGTGGTGGAGACCTTTTCTACAGCAGGATTTCCTGATTTTCATCCCTGGAGGGTTGAAAAGGACTGCTAGTGGATGGATCCAAGGGGCAATCCCCTGTTTGATCCAGGATGTTTTGAAGCTGCCTGAAATGTCTAACAATGAGTAGTATCTGACTTTTGCTAAAGGAAGCAAGTACCTGTGCTGTTGTGTTCCCTGTCTGAAAGAGAAGGCACAACGTTTCTGTGAATTCAGAAGTGTGACACTGTTTCTATTTAAAGCTGGCTTAAGTGTGTGATGTCCAGAGGTATGACTATATCACATTGTTCGGGACTTTAACTCTTCCACTACCAGTTGTAGTGATCCCAATGCTGAATGCCAAATTTCATTTATTAAGCATTTCCAAAGTGTATTTCTGAATGTTTAAGGTGCAACTCTGAAAGACTGGCTGAGTATGGATTTGGGAGCAAAGGGTGGGTAGAACCCCATCTGGAGTAACCAGTTCAGGACTAACAGTTCAGTAAGGGTGCCTGGTTACTTTAGACAAATGGCCAAATGTCTGAAGAGAATTTACCCCTGGTGTGTGTTACAGTTTCTTCTCTGGTTATGAAGAATGGTGCTAGTCTTAGCAAAATGTGTTTTCAGTTGTGGCCAGTGCCGCTGGAAGCAATGTTCTATGTCCTACGACATGTGGGAATACCAAGTGAAAGTGTCCCATGTCCTACTGCGATGGGAATACAAAGAGTTTCTGTCAGATACAGTCGATTTTGTTGTTCTGCAAGTTCCTAGTGACAAGATGTGTAAACCTTGGGGGTCCACCCTTGCTTTGAAGAACATCTTTTGGAGTAAAGTCATGATCTAGAACCCCAACTATGGTCTGGACAGTTACGTTATTGCTTCCTGTGTGTCGTTACTGGGTACCCCTCCAGAAGACAGGTCTAGCATAGCCTTAGCAAAAATTCTCTCCCAGGACCTGGTTTTATAAATACCAAATAGTTTAGCTTTTGCACACCCCACCTCTTGATCTCTAGAAGAATGAGCCTGGTATTCATTCCCAAAGCTAGGGGTGGTACCATTTCTAAATGTCCGAGTGTGTGTGCTAGGATGCAAACTGTGTAAAGTAGCGGGGTGGTTACAAAAATGGGGACTCGTCTGGTGATGTTTAATTTTGGGAGAGAACCAGAATTTTTTGTTGAGCGATGTCTAGCATCTTTCTGTCTGGTAGCAATGTAGCCCAGTGGAAAGGAAGCTTAGGACAAGGATTGATGCTCAGAAAAATGCCACCCAAATGTGCTGCTTGTGTGCCTTCCAGTACAGTAAAAGAACAGAGTGCTGCTTGTGTGTTTTCAGCTAGTAGTGGACAGTAAAGCACTGAAATGTGTGGCCTGGTCTCTGCATCAAAAGTGCTTAAAGAACTTTTAAAATCCAATTTTCAAATACCAAAAGTATTGTGGACTTTAGGAACAGACTCAGATATGTGCCCTGAAATTTTCATGTGCTTACTGTACACATTGGGGAGTCGCTAGAAAAATATCCTGAAACTGTGGTAAAATGGTCAAACGTGTGTCTCGACCACTGAAATTGCAGCTGAGAAAAAGTTACAGTTTGCAGTTTAAAAATTTGCTCCTGTTCAACGATCTGCGGAAGGAAGAAGAAGTGAGGTGAGACAGAGGCTCATTTGCATGGCATTGAGTGATTGAAAGGGCTGCATCCAGTCCCACCCTTGGCCAGTGTCTGTGTGCTGCAGAATATTCACAGAGGAAAAAGAGAGTGGCATGCGAGCTGGTTAGACCAGGATCAACCATCAAGGAGCTTGTAAGCATTCTAAACTTTAGCAAACAGACTAGTACAGTGTCATTTCAGGCTCAACCTGTATTCTGACCAACTGGAGAGTGATCAAGGCATTCATAGCTACAATCGGCGGGATCAACAGCCCATTTCACCCCAGAGGCCTTCCTTGAATTGGCAGCAGGCCGAAATTTTCAATCGGAGGGAACCAGCTAATGAATACAACATGGTTTTGGGAGCACCATGATACCCAGATCATGCCCGAGCTATGATTGCTAAGGAGGTGGGAGCACTGAGAGAGGTAGAGAGAGCCTACTATGGTAACAGGTTATCCCCGGATGTAGCGATTCCTAGCTATCCAGTGAGACTATGCATTGTGTGTCTAAAGGCTGGAAGGGATGTGTTTTTTATACCCAATTGCTTGGACTGCATTGCAAAATTTGGAATGAGCAGGGGTACAGCTCCAGAGAGGGCAACAAGAATTTGGTTGGCTCCCTCGTGGATCCTGACAGGGGACCCTGCCAGTAACAGCACGCAGTGCCAGGCTGAACCTGTTGGGGAAAGTTCTACTGAGTGTCCTACAGAAAGAGCAAGTGAAATTGATGTTGATCCACTGCATGGGTAGGAACAGAGAGAGGTTTCCACGCCTGTGTCCCAAATGGACAGTGCAACAGAGGAATCAGTTGACCCGTGGAATCAGGGTCCGAGTCCTAGCCTAGTGGGGGAGGGCAAAGTACAAGAGACATTGAATTGGGAGGTGTCCACCTCTGTGCCCAGTGAGGAATGGAATGTCTCAGGAGTGAGGACGTTTGCTCACTCTTGGGCACAGATCATGAGTGAGGAGGAAGAGGAGGATGAAGAAGAGTAGCTTCATGTTGAGGGATACCGTGAGTCGCCCCCAGCTCTTGCCTCTGAGGAGCCAGTGACAGTTGACAATGGCTCTAGCAACTTGTCCAAAGAGGTAGTGGAGGACAAGTTCTTTTGTTCTTTGAGTTTGAAACACTGGCTGAACCAGGACTGGCCACCCCCATGCCGGGCCATGGGCTGCAGACTAGTAAAGAGTAGTAAGGAGGAGAGACTGATCCGTAGGAGGGCTGACGACACATATGGGAAGTTCTATCCTACCTTTCCTTGCCGAGTCTGGGAGGAAATCAAACAGAACAGGCAATCCTGGCTTATGGAAGAGGCAAGCAAGAATTTGCACCCAGAGACACCAGAATGTGTAAGGGACAAAATTATAAATGATCACTTTAGATTCTGGAGACTGGGTAGGACTCTGTTCATGGACACTGTGCAAAATGTGGATGGGGCTGGGCAAGAGACATTTCACAGCATCAACCTAGAACACCCAGATGGGGTCGTAGTCCTCGCCCCACACCCTGAGCGGTACTACCCTTAATGGTGCCACTCCCTGTGAATATACCAAGCATGCCTTAAGAAAGCAAGCAGTGGCAGGTCGAATACCTGTCATCCGAAGCAGCAGTGTCTATGGAGGAAGATGTAGCTCTTCTATTTTCCAGGATTTCTTCAGATGTATCCAAATTTGTCAGCCCAGCAGTTTTCCTGTTCCATCAGCTGGCTTTCCAGGACATCAGCCCAGCAGTATCCAAAGATTCCATCTGGTCTGAAGGAGAAGGTCCCTCAGCTTGTAAAAGTAAGATGATCCTTTTCGCTCTTCAAGGAGCTGATAAGAAAACCCTTTTTATTTACATTAACTTACTTTGCACAACACATCCTACATTTGAAGTCTATCCAAGGAACTTTTCATCAAAGACTTCCAATTGTAATGCTATACAGGCCCTGTCCTGTCCAAGAACTGTTCTTCAGCAGGCTTCAGCCTAGAAGAGACTCTTTAATGGACAATGCCTATAGGCAACAGTGACATTGGTCCTTAGATCTGGATGTTGTACGGAATTCCATCCCAAAATGTGTTGCATAAATGTTTTCTTTCCATTTTTTTATTTTTATACTTTTATAAAAATGTTTTTTTGGGTTCTCTAGTGTTGGGTGGAGGTTTAGGCACTGGTGGAATGAAGAATGTGTTTTGTGTTTTCGTCTCTTGCAGGTGTTCCTGAAGAAGAAAAGAAGAGGCTGTCTGGAACTCATCCGAGTTCCCCTTTTCTTAGTGCTTTTAGAAATGTTTATGGTTAACAGGGTGTTAACATGTTTTTCTTCACAGGTGTGTTTTTTTGGGAAATGTAATGCAATGTAGTGTATGTTTTCCTTTTTGTTGTTCACAGGTACCCTGGGAAGTTCTGGGGGATAGTTTTTTCCCTGGCAGGTAGCATAAGTCAGATAGATTTTTCCTAGAAGGCTAGGGGATGGACAAGCTGGAGGTCTTAACTTGAGTACGAGCTTAAGTTCTGTCTGTCAGACATCAGCTCACAGTTTTTCTTGGAGCCACTGAGAATCCATAGATAGATTGTAGGATAGGGACTGACATCTCCTCATCCGGCCTCTGTTCCTTTAGTGTTGCTTGCCTGTGCCTAGCACATGGTAGAGGAGAACTTGTGCACCCTCCCCGTAGGTAACAGAGAGGGTAGAATGGTCTAGTGCCAGATGGAGATATGACTGCAGACAGTCATTTGTCTGGTATGCAGTGAGTGTAACCACTCAGTCCCTTGAGGTTACTAGAATCCCCTCAGTAACAGTGTTAGGCAAGGAGAGGCAGCTGGTGATTAACTAGTTAAATGTTTTTTCACCTGTCATTCTTCTGTTTACTTGGCCTCAGCTGAGATGGAAGTGATGAGCTCATTTGGAACTCTCGCAGCAGCATACGCCTTGTGCCAGCTGTTGAGGTGGGAGATAGAATGTTGAGATGGGAGTGAGTGTGAGTCAATGTAGAGTTGCAGTTTGAAGTTGGAGGAGTGAAAACTGCTCAGCTGTGGGCTCTGAGTTGAGGGCCCAGCATTCTCACCCTAGTTCTGATATTCTCCAGCTTGCCATGAGAAGTGGTGGAGACCTTTTCTACAGCAGGATTTCCTGATTTTCATCCCTGGAGGGGTGAAAAGGACTGCTAGTGGATGGATCCAAGGGGGCAATCTCCTCTTTGATCCAGGATGTTTTGAAGCTGCCTGAAATGTCTGACAGTGAGTAGCATCTGACTTTTGCTAAAGGAAGCAAGTACCTGTGCTGTTGTGTTCCCTGCCTAAAAGAGAAGGCACAACTTTTCTGTGAATTCAGAAGTGTGACACTGTTTCTATTTAAAGGTGGCTTAAGTGTGTGATGTCCAGAGGTATGACTATATCACATTGTTCGGGACTTTAACTCTTCCACTTCCAGTTGTAGTGATTCGAATGCTGGATGCCAAGTTTCATTCATTAAGCATTTCCGAAGTGTGTTTCTGAATGTTTAAGGTGCAACTCTGAAAGAATGGCTAAGTATGGATTTGGGAGCAAAGGGTGGGTAGAACCCCATCTGGAGTAACCAGTTCAGGACTATCAGGTTCAGTAAGGGCACCTGGTTACTTTAGACAAATGGCCAAATGTCTGAAGAGAATTTTACTTCCTGGTGTGGGTTACAGTTTCTTCTCTGGTTATGAAGAAGGGTACTAGTCTTAGCAAAATGTGTTTTCAGTTGTGGCCAGTGCCACTGGAAACAATGTTCTAAGTCCTATGACATGTGGGAATACCTGTCCTGTGTCCTACTGTGGTGGGAATACAAAGAGTTTGTCAGATACAGTTGATTTTGTTGTTCTGCAAGTTCCTAGTGACAAGATGTGTAAATCTTGGGGGTCCACCCTTGCTTTGCAGAACATATTTTGGAATAAAGTCACACTCTAGAACCCCAACTATGGTCTGAACAGTTACGTTATTGCTTCCTGTGTGGAGTTACTGGGTACCCCTCCAGAAGATAGGTCTAGCATAGCCCTAGCAAAAATTCTCTCCCCAGGACCTGGATTTATAAATACCAAATAGTTATGCTTTTGTACACCCCCCACCTTGATCTCCAGAAGAATTAACCTAATATACATTCCCAGAGCTAGGGGCGGTACCATTTCTAAATGTCCGAGCGTATGCTCAGTGTGGGTGCCAGGAGTGCTAACTGTGAAAAGTAGCCGGGGGAGGGGGGGAGAGTGGTTACACATACAAAAAAGAAAAAGAAAAAAAAAAAGAAAATCATAATGATACTTACCGTTGATTTAGGAAGATGTCACATAACTCCTGTCTGTTTCTTGAGGGCTGTCTGGCTTTCTGAATAAGGTGGAAGGCCTTTTGTCCTTTGCGAGGCCGAGGACTGGAATTGACCACCACCAATGAGGGAGGGAGGGAGGGATAAGGACTGTGAACAACAGTGAAAGTGACTTACCAAGACAGCAGACAGAGGTAGGTCATGGTGGAGCTGAGGTCTTGCTGCCTTGATGAACTGGCTGGCTGGAGGGTCAGCTTGAGGACTGGCTAGTGGGCTGGCTGGTAGGAGACCTGGCTAATGGCATTTTATGCTGCATCAATGGAAGCATTGGCCCATGCTCTTTGTGGCTGTGTGGGACCCAAGCATGCCAGTGGAGGAGGAGGAGGTGGCGGTGCTGTATCTTGCTGGCTGAAGCAGGCACGCTTTGCCTAGCTAGTAATGGCATTGTTTTGCTGCAGTAGTGGGGGAGGTGGCCCAGTGCTGTTGTGGCTGTCAGGACACAAGCAGGCCAGAGGAGGAGGTAGGCGTGCCGTGTCTTGCTGGCTGGAGCAGGCATGCTTGCCTAGCTGGTAATGGCATTTTTATGCTGCAGTAGTGCGGAGGTGGTGGCCCATGCTTTTTGTGACTGTGTAGGACCCAAGGAGGTCAGAGGAGGAGGAGGAGGAGGAGGCGGTGCTGTGTCTTGCTGGCTGGAGCAGGCATTGTCCCTAGACATCACATTAAGGTGGTGGAGGTAAGTAATCGATAAGGCACAAGGAAACAGCAGCACAACAATTGGGAAGGGGGAAACAGTAAAATGACTGAAAATAACAGAATTGTGATTCATAAAGTAAAAGATTATACTGATGAAGGGAAAGGAGGGAAACAACACATCTTGTTTTATGCTTCAGCCTCATCAAGGAAGCAGCCCTCACAGTCTTCCAGACTGGAGTTGTCACCACACGGGAATTCTCTCTCCACTACTGCTTCATCCACCTCAGTGGTGCAAGACAATTTGCTAATGCCGACAGCACCTTCCTGTTCACCACCACCACCTTCATGTGGCAGGAACATGGACATGATTGTCTTGTGTGGAATGTGCCCCTCATTCATTTTAATAACTGTTAGCAAGCCAACATTTTTTTGGTGTCAGATTGGTGCGCCTGTCCCACACAATGGCCCCAGCTGAACTGAATGCTCGCTCCACACTAACACTTGAGGGTGGGCAGCTGAGGTATTTCTTTGCAACCGAGGTCAGTGCTGGCCACTCAGTGACCTTGCTGCTCCAGTGTAGCATGGGCTCGTCTGTAATGGTAAGGTGCCTTGTGTCTGCCAAATATATATCTGCCATGCGTTGCACTGCCACAGTCCTTCTGCCTCATCAGTCTCCTCCTCCTCCTCATTTTCTTCCATCTCTTCAACTCCCACCTGACATAAAACATCCCAGATGGGATTTGACATTTTCTCTTTTAACTTGCATGTTTTCTCAGCCCATTTCCCATGTGAGGTGGTAGTACCAACACCCGGTCTCTGTGGAGTTTCATGTTGTGCCATAGATAAATGTGTCTTTAGCATCTGTGCCCCATGTACCCCTCTTACTAGATGATTGTCAACTTTTGGACTTGCTCACACCCACCTTCAATTGTTGATGCCAACCCAGGTTTATAGCATGGGTCCAGCATAGTGGCAATCCCAAAATCTTCAGACTGCAGAACGCCGAAATATGTGTATTGCAGTCTAAGACGTGGAGCATGTGTTCCATTAAGGCACAACCTCCACTGTTACCATCTGCCTCCAGCACTTGCTGTACATTCACCAGTGTTTGCCTCAGCACACAATGTAGTGGAATGCCCTGACTGATACAGGCAGTGTCCCCACTCACTGCCTGTGTTGCATGTTTGAATGGCCTGTCATGATCAGGCCATCCATTTGTTGCCACTGCTCTGTTATCAGAGACATGGATACTCCAGCACTGTCACAGCTTATATGCAGCAGCAGATATACAGATATGGCTTTATACTGCTCGTACAACTGCTCGATCATTTACAGTGTCAAGTTCCATCTGTGACAACATTCAGTATCATACAGTGCTGAGGCAGTGTGTTTTGTGTCTATAGCTGATGGAGCTGGTTGTAGGCCTTTCCAGAATGGGCAAAGTGGACACAGATGCACGCCACAGTCAATATGGCTGTGATATCAGGATAGGATAGAAACTGCTGCACAATGAGATTAAAACAGGGTGCCAGGTACGGCACCCTGATAAACCATCCCCCCATCACTGATGCATTTCACAACATTCGAGCCATTACCACTCGCAATGAAACCTGCTTTCAGTGAATGGGGGTGAAGCCACTCATCAGTCTTGGTAAGGAGCACTTCCAGCATTTTCTCACTCATGTGTGATCGAGGTATACTCTTCATTGTCAGTGTGGCAAGCTGGTGAATACCCATAATGTTGCTACCACCACAGTTAGGCTTAGTGCAATTTTTCCCATGCCCAGAGTCAAATACTACCCCAGGTACCTGTGCCCAATGTGCTGTAATGCACAAGTAGGAGCTACCAGCTGTTTGGCCACTGGTCCACATATCCATGCTCAGATGTATGTATGGTGATGCTGAATGCTTCAGTGCATGGTTAATCATCTGTGACACTATCCAACACACTTCAGGAATGGCACACTTAGAAAAGTCTGTGATGGAATCTGCCATTTGGAACAAGCACGGTCATCAACCTCTGAAATCCAACATTCTCAACAAAAGAGAATGGCAATAGATCAATTGCCAACATTTCAGCAGCTGCTACATTTAGCTTGCGTGCAGTAGCATGATTGGAGGTGAATTTGGAGTGACACTCAAACATGCTATACGGCATAGGCTGGACCTTTATTGGGGCTGGGCTACCAAACAGCTGGACTCATTGTTGCGGCATTGTTGGGGTGGTATTTGACTCCTGGGGATTCGTATGTGCTGCTGCTCGAGTGACATCAGTGATGTGGGGGGGGGGTTCTGCAATGGCGTTACTGTGCTTTTCTGACTCTGAGTGGTACTACTCAACCCACCACCACTGCTGCTATACCCACTACTAGGCAGACCCACAGAATCCTCCCTCCTCTTCTCTGTAGTCCTCTTCACTCACCCTCTGTCCGCCTGGTCTACTGCCCTGTCACTTCTGTTTGCCTTGCCTAATCATGATGACGATGAGGACAGGGACCCCTGCACTGACTTCCTTCTGGTGTTGATGCCAGGGTAACAGGTGTCTGTTCTTTAGGTGTGGGTGTTGCCACCGGTGGCTAGATGACTGCCCTTTTTCCTCCTACTAACTCATACTTGACATGGTTGACAGATAGCGACTGTCTCATCAGCTGGATCAGTATATAAATCCCAAACTAGGGATTTTGTAACCCTGATTTACCATGCCAGCAGGAGTGGGACAGCTGAAGGGAAGGAAATTTGTGTTTTTTGGGGGGGATGATTTTAGAACTTCAATAATATTGTGGGGAGGACTTTGGTAGCAGGATAACTGCAAATAACATCCCTTGCATCATCTGCAGCACCACCCTTATGCTTTTTCTCTTCTGTCTCCCACAGGGGATCCAACAAATCATTATCAGCACAGCCGCTGCTGTCCTCCCCCTCCAGAGGTTTGTCCTGCTCATCATTACCGTCTTCAGGCTCTCTGACCCTCTCATCATCAGGAGTCTGAGTGTGATGCACATTTTGCAGATCTCCCGCCTCAACCACTGACTCAAGCTCCACACTGTCAGGCTCAGCACCACCACCAGCCATGGGGACACCAACAACCTCCTCCTTGACCACTGTTCCTTTTTTACTGCTGTTTACTTTGTCACTTCCCAAATCCCCCACCAGCATGGCTGCCACAGATGTGGCAGAGAAAAATTTGGCTACACTAATGCCACTGCCACCAACTACTACTCCTTCGCTAGTACCAGCCTCAGAGCCCACAGAACACATTGCCACAGACATAGTTTCTTTTCACTGCAGCACTAATTTACCCCACAGATTTTGAACACTTCTTTGCTGCCTCCCCAGCACCTCTCCCTTTAGTAGACCGTCTCTTCCCAGTCATTCTTATATGCTAATTGTAACTTGATTTGCGACGAAAAGTTACAAAATGTAAATAAAGCCTGCAGTACAAATAAATACCAAGAGCAGACAACGATTCGCCTTAGGGAAATCAGGGATCAGCAGTGTGATCCAAAATGAAACACCACAGGATTAAAACCAACACACACAAAAGGGGTAAAAGGTTTTATGTTATTAACTACCAGCAGCAGACAACACTTCCACCCTTGAGAATCAGGGATCAGAAGTGGGATCTGACAAAATACTATGCCAATAGTATGTAGTGAAACCAAAAACAAAACATTTTTTTTTAACAAAACACAGGAATAATTAACACAACAGCACAAATAAGCTTCCGAACAGACTCCTCCCTTGGGAATCAGGGATCAGCAGTGTGGTCTGAAAAACTACTACTAAAAATAACCAAAAAGTTTTTTTACAGAACAGGAATTAAAACGACAGGGGTAACGGGTAATTTAATATTAAGTATAACAAAAGAGACAGAATGTCACTTTAAGAACAAACTCTGGTCAGAGCTGATATGGCTGTGAAAAGCTTTGGAATGCTTTTACCCATTGTTTCTAATGAATTTGCACAATGCAGATCTGCTGAGAGAATTTCAATGTGGCTAGGGGGATAGTAGGATGCATAGGGAGAGGCATCAATAGTAGAAAACAGGAAGTTGTTATCCCTCTGTACAGACAGTTGGTAAGACCCCATCTGGAGTACTATGTGCAGTTCTGGAGACCTCATCTCCACAAAGACATAGACAGAGTGGAGGCTGTCCAGAGGAGGGCAACCAAAATGGTGCAGAGTCTACACCAGAAGACATACGAAGAAAGACTAAAGGAGCTTAATATGTATACCCTTGAGGAAAGAAGGGAGAGAGGGACATGATAGAAACTTTCAAGTACCTCAAGGGAATCAACAAAGTCCAAGAGGGTAGCATCTTTCAGAAAAAGAGATGTGCAAGAACAGGGGGGCACAATTTGAAGATAAAGGGGGGACGGCTCTGAGGTAATGTGAGCAAGTATTTTTTCACAGAGAGGGCTGTGGATGCATGGAACAGCCTCCCTGAGGAGGTCGTGGAGTCAAGAACAGTGGGGGAATTCAAGAATGCATGGGACAGACATAAGGCAGTCCTAGTGGGTAGGAGGTAGTAAGTTGTTGGTTAACTAGGATCTGCAGCTTATCTGATAGGTGGAAAATGGACAGACTAGGTGGGCCAAGCAGTCCTTATCTGCTGTCACATTCTATGTTTCTATGTTTCTTATACATTTTACAATGAATTTCCTAGAATATGCCTGCTGATTGCTATATATTTAGCCTGGCTAGCTCACAGAAGAAATGGCATCTTATTTTCGGTGGCAGAGCACTGGCAGTAGGATGCTGGAATGTGCATACATAGGCACCAGCGTGGTGGGCATAACGCCCAGTGGCCATACGCCTCAGGCGCCGCATGCAGATCCATTGCCCTGGTGCCATTGCACTGGTCAGTGCGGGTGACAGTCGATGCTGTACCCACTCACACAGGACCCAGAACAGGCATGTTACAGCTGACCTCCCATTTGTTTGTACAATTGGGGAACCATGGATGCACTATTCATTGCCTGGAGCATACACTGCAAATGGCATTGCAGGATACCACACTCCATGGCACCCAGGATATCTCAGCAGTCTGGTGGGTGGCATGTTACAACAGGGAATGGAGGAGAGGTGGGCCTGCATGTCATGACCAGAGAAGATACAGAAGCCGACAAGGTATGCATTGGAGGTATGTCAATTCCCTCTTATGGTTTGCCAGGAACATACACACGGCTGCATATACTGGTGGGGTGGGTCCACAGCTTGTGTAGTGCCCCAATGCATGGTACAGCCACTTGGGTCATTCCGGAGTGCAGGTCCCCGGCCTGGGTCCAGTGCAGTTGATGGCTGGCCATGGCAGGGTGTGGTGGGCAGTGCCAGTCTCCGTAAAAGGTCGGGTATGGGGGAGCGGGGGTGTCTACATACCAAGGCAGTGGGTGGGGGTCCTCTATGCTATGGCTATGAACCGTAGTTTCCTCTGGTGCGATTGGGTCCGGGGGGGGGCCCTACACTATGGAGCTCTTCGGAGATGGAGTCGGATGGATCAGGGATGGGAGTGGGTACCTCTAGTCCACCAGGGCTGCCAGGCTGCTATGCACCTGGGTGCACTTCTGCAGTCCACTTGTGTGTGGCTGGCCGGGTTAGGAAAGCTATTCATGGCATGACTGTTGCTTCACTGTTGCTTCCTTGTTGTTTGTTATTTCTGATGTGAAACCTTTGTAAAAGAGCCTTGGCTCAAAGGTACTTGTAATCCTAGAATAAATAAATAAATAAAAAATAAAATAAAAACTGTGGGCTGCACTGCTCTGGACTATGAGGGGCACATTCCCACTGAGTATGCTGCAGCACGGCATATGCATGGGAACGCACCCTCGACTTGCAGGCCATACTATCTGTGTGCACCCTGGCCCATTCCCTTGGAGCCAGAGCATCCCACACATTTGAATATCACACTGCGGTGCATTGTTGGAGTTGCGCGGCACATCTCCCTTCTGCCGGACACCCATGCATCTCCTTGAATACAGGGGCCCTGGACTAGCTACCCTGAAGAAATACATTATAAAAATGGTAAAATCATGACCCCACTGAAAACAAGATATTGCATCTAATCTGGGACAGCCTGAGTAAATACAGTGCAAAAATGTGTAAAATGAATATCCCTGTGACAATGAGATGTAGCATCTCCCCTGCCCTACCCAGGATACAAAATATAGGATAAGAAATATTTAAAGGAAACCTACTCTAAACTGAACTTCACTGTGTTCACTGACATGAACAGTTTCTTGTTTTACAGTATCACATATTAGAATGCAGTATTTATTTTGAGTGTTGTGGCCATGAGGATGGTGTGTACAGAGTGTGTGTGTGTGTGTGTGTGTGTTTGCTGTAGTTCAATATATTTTTTTCTCAAAAGGCATAGAAGAAAATGCCTGCTGATTGTTACATATTCAGTCTGGGTAGTTCACTGAAGACCTGTAATATGTCTGAGACAGTACTCATCAGATAGTATCTTTAGAGATTTAAAAACAGTCAAATTATGGATTTTCTGGGAAAGGAATGCTATTCATGAGGTATGAATCTTTCTTGAAAGACATACATTCCCAAGTGAAACTAGTAGCAAGAAGCTTTTAAATGCTACGGTGGATATTCAAATGGGTTGTGCATGGCACAACAGGGTTGCATCATGTGCAACCCTGATCCTTAATCACGATATTCAAAGGGGCATGTTGCTTTTCATAACCCGATGCCCTGGGCGCATCGGTAATGTATGTGGCATGTGCGGGGCACATCCCGATATTCAGCCTGGGATGTGCAGCACATATGCTGGCATTGTCCCCGCCATGCGCCAGCCAGGGGGCGCAGTTGTGCCTGGTAAATCCAGGAACAAATCCTGCCACCCACAGGCGGGCTGTCATATTGCAAGTGCAACACAGCAGCTGCCTGCTGGGTGGCCACCGACCACCCAGGACACAGTCCACATGCCCCTGCCCAGGAGTGTTGTGTCACCTCGCCTTCGTGGGCATCAGTGATGTAAATCCCTGGTGGTCCAGTGGACCGCTATCCAACGCCCGATTGCAGGCTTAAGTGAATACCATCCCTGGTGGTCCAGTGGAACGCTATCCAATGCCCTATTGTGGGCTTCGACGAAGTATATCCCTGGTGGTCCAGTGGACACAACCCCCAGTGCCCGATCATGGGCATTTGTTTAACATAACCCTGTTGGTCCAGTGGAACCCCTCCAGTGCCCGATCATGGGCGTCTGTATAGAGTAACCCTGGTGGTCCAGTGGTACCCCTCCCACCCACCCACTGAGGCCCCCACCACCCAGCACTCCCCAGTCAGCAGGCAGCAGCACCTTTGCCAGACCCCAAGTCAGTTGAAAAACAATTATGACTGACTTACCACACATTATGACTGATCTTTTCAACTAGTTTGAAATTTCTGACTTCAACTAATGGAAGAAAATCCAACCAATTTTTTCAACTTTCACCATCGTTGAATTTTATTATGTAGTAGTTTGTCATACTTTTTTAACTTTGAATCTTTTTTTATTAAAATTGTGACTATAAAAGTTAATAAAATGTATGGAAAAGTCCCCATCTCCCAAATCAATGGGGCACGCACACACACAGCCTTCACCTTCTGACATCACAAAATGGGTCTACATGTGCCTATGTGGGGGCATGTTGGTGGGCTAAGGTCAGGAAGCAACTCCATTTTTAGTATTTGGGATTTAGCAGCATTATAACATCATAAATGGTTAGAAACAAAAGGAATTATTTATGGCCCTCAACTCTGGGGCAGGTGAGGTATTGTATATGTTGAAGGGAGCAGCAACTAGGCAGCAGCAGCTAAGAAGCTAGCTGCTCTTTAAAATGCAAATACAAAGTGCAGTGAAACAAATCTACACGCAGCAGGGACCCACTAAAGCACAATAACCAGTCAAAATAAAATATACTAAGTCCCTGAAAGTAACAAGTTGAAGCAGGGCAGTAAAACAGTATACGGTTTAGAAAAATAAGCAGCAGTAATACTAGTTACTTAGAAAAAGAACTGTGAGTCTAAAATACAGTATAGGTAGGGCTTCTTAAACACACCACAGAAGCTAGAAGGTACCCTTTTGCAAACAGAGCTAACCATCAATATATGTTAGTTTACTAGTAGTCGTAGAATCTGTGAGGCTAAAATCAGTTTATGGGAGGTCCCCTAGAAATACCTCCCGTAGCGTGAATACTGGTATGCCATCCCACGGTGACACCAACCCAGCAAAATACATACCTGTCGGCAAAATCAGCACTTTACCAACAGGTCGCTGTGTTGGTGTGCCTGAGACAGGGCATGCTGTTTCCGGTCCTGCACCCCACCTGAATCAACTCCGACTGGAGTTGAGAATCCAAATGATGGGGGCGGGGCAGAGCCCCGCATGGGGGTTGGGGAGCCAAGAGCCCTGATAAAAAAAAAAAAGGACTGGGAGACATACAGGAACTGCGTAGACTGCAACTATCGGTCAACTTGATTCCTGTCTGCGTAATGCCAGTTGACATAAAGAATGTTGAACCGGCATGGTAGAGCCAGGTATACCAGAACTGAGATGTATCTATAGTTGAAATTTAAAGGTAAAAAAATTCATGCATATTAAAAAAACATTTTCGGACAGTTTCTGAACTTGTCTTGTCTTTCAGCATGTACACTAGTGTGTTTTTTTAAATTTTATTTATCTTGCTGTGAGGACTTTAATATTTAGTCTATCTGATTCCTACAGTGGCAATCAAGAAACATTTTGTCCATTGGACCCGACCAACCATGCTCCGTGCTCCGGCCTTCTATGGGTCTGGGAACTCACCAACCGACCACCTGCACCTGGCCTGCTCCATGACCTCGTGGGGAGTCTGACTTATTCACAATGCCACCACAGTAAGAGAGAGTCCATTTGAGCCACCAGCAGTAGATCGATGATGATCGATCACCTTGGCTTTTCAGGTTCGGCTCCTGTGCACCCAAGCCCTCAACCAGCCAGACAAGCCAGCCTAGCATGCAGCAGACACACAGACAGACTGAGTAGTCTGTGAGAGTCCATCCTCCTCCTTCCTACTGTGCACTGCCCAGCCCTGGTGGGCCTTGCATACACATCTCATACAGTACCTTGCTCACTGTAGTAGCCTGTTGCCAGTTCGGTCAGGTGTTGGCTGATGAGTCAGCGGTGGGTGGCTCCATGGCTCAGGCTACCACTGCTGCTCTACTCGGTGGTAGTGCCAGTGTTTTTCTGAGCTGTGTGCTCCCTCCTCCCAACCTGCACAGTCGGTCCCCAACCCAGACCCACGTCCCCACTCCGGCACTCCGCGCAGTGGAACTAATGCACCTACCACTCCTCCTCCTCCTCCTCCTTGCCAGCTCTGAAAACCTGACCGAGGCTGAGTGAGAGTTGCCCGCCTGGCCGATTGGGTCACAGGCTGATCCCAACCATGACCAGACCACTGACTTGCTGCCTTTACAAGATTGCTGCTTAACTTTGCTGGAGGACTGACTGGGACCTGCACAGCCACACACTAGTCTCTCTCCAGACACCGGACACGTCAGGACAGTGGACACAGTTAACTTATTTTTAAATTAATGGCCGAACAACCAAACTTCATCCATGCAGAAAAATGCTGCTTGCTCTGTTGCCCACACACCAACACAGATGCCTCTTCTCCTGACAGTCTCCTCTCCTACCGAGGCATGTCCTCCCTGCCATCTCATGCAGCCAGTCACAGACACTCTCAAGCTACTCTCTCCTCCTTCTATCTCTCCTAATTGGTGGAAGTTTCATGTTCAGGAGCCAGGGGTGCATTTTATTGGCTGTAAGGCTCAGTGCTGGCAGTTGAGGACTGTTAAGATATTTGCAGTCCCCCTGGCCCCCTTCTCCCCTGGAAAGAAAAAAAGAGAAAATACACTGCAGTGCACCACAAAAACAAACCTGGATGGGTCACGGAATCGTCAACTGCAGTGGATTTCAACTCCACTATTTTACGACTGCAATCCAATGCAATTGCAACTGATTGCAGCTGCATTGAATAGCAACTGACTATTTCAACTGCCGATGACTGCTCCGGGGTTTACACCTTGCTCACAGATACTACCAGCCACTGCTGAGTTGATAAGCTGCATAGTAGGGTTCAGTTTGTCTGATTGTGTGGGTTAATGGATGCAGACTGTACTTGATAGACAGAGCTTGAAATTGCAATGAATGCATTCATTCACAATTCGGTTTGTGTACAGTATGGTTCAGACACCCATTGGCCCACGCAGTGGATCAATAGGCGCACAGACCATACTTGCACGCTGTGAGTCGCTGGACGGTTGGGGTGGCATGCGGGCGGGTGATGTCGCCCGACGCCGACTGGTGGGGGTGCTGGTGGCAGGGTGCCTGGTGGGTGGTGGGGAGGGGTACCACTGGACCACCAGGGTTATTAGACAAATGCCCGCGATCTGGCACTGGAGGGGTGTCCACTGATCACCAGGGATATACTTCTGAAGCTTCACGATCGGGCATTGATAGCAGTCCACTGGACCACCAGGATTCTATTCACTTATGCCTCCACAATTTGGCATTGATAGTGGTTCACTGACCACCAGGGATTCTATCTTCACTTATGCCCATGATCGGGGTTGGATAGCAGTCCATTGACCACCAGGGATGATATTCTGTAATGCCCGCAGACGGTGCGCGGAGAGCGCCTAGGTCAGCAGGGCATTGGTCCCCGACGGCTGCAGCCTGGCAGGGTTCCAGGTGCAAGTCACCAGGGATTGGCCACCACTTGCAATGGGGTTATAATGACATGCAAATGGCCTCATTTGCATGCCCAGTGCTGAATATCGCTTGATGCACCTAGCACAACCACATTCTGCGCTGGTGCATCCCCTGCTCCCTACTGCCACTTGGCGCTGGTGCAGTGCCACTGCGCTCGCGGCGCTGTGCGCTCGTTCGGTGCCATGATGTTCAGTGGTGCTGGAGCCATGGCGAGCACCATTGAATATTGCCTGTCCATGCCCTGGCACAGTCTAGTTGTGCTGCACACAGGCATGCACCTCTGCCTGGCAGACTGAATAGCCCACCCAAAGTATTTAAATGTGCAAGTTGTTGCATTCAAGGGGTAAACAAATCTTCGTTTAATAGGCATCCAATATTTAACAAATATTTAACAAGCTGTTTCTGTTTACTAATGGCATCTGATAAGCAGCTTGGAGTCATGTTCCAACATTCTTAACAGAAAGAAGGGAGGTTTTATTTCTGTTGGCATGGAAGGATACATTGAAAAGTCCAAAACATGTGTTCCATGATACTCCATTTTCCAGCTACAGATAGTAAGATGGCTGTAGGCTCCACCTACAGCCATAAAAAATATATCTAAAAAATCACGACTACAGAAGGACACTGATAAAATACTTTACTTACACACAACAAACTAAACCACAGAAATAAAATGAGAAATTACTTACTCAGATAAAAAATAATGAACAAGAAAGACAAAAGCTCTGCTCTTGCTTTACACAGTACTCCACCTCCTCCACAGCACTGCTTCACAGACTGGCAAAACAGAAACCACTACTTTAAAGTAAATAATCACTGACAAAATAAACAAACAAAAACTAATCTAGCTGCACAAGGCCCTCTAGGGACAATTTGTGAGCAATCTGATTCTAAAAAGCTTGGTTTTGGAATGTAGCATAAAGGACCCTTCTCATTAAAAATTCTGGCCATGAAACAACTGGGTAAAAATAAAACACAATGAACAAAAGGGCTGTTGCTTGAAGAAGATTGATAAACCCCTAGTAGACAAAATGGCAACAGGTAATGAAGCTTTACAGCTGGTTTCCACACCTAAACTGACCTCCCCAAACAGGGACATCAGAAACATTTTTTAGCCCTATCCCACTTAGGCAAGGTATACCGAGACAAGACTCTGCTTCCCTACAAGCCCAAATGGAAAATAAAAATAATACCAACAACAGTGACTTACACAGATTTAAAGGATTTGAGGCAGAGGATAGTAGGGATGCAAATATAGATTTCTCCAAAATATTTCACTACCTGTCGGCACTGGATCTAGAGGTCCAATCCCTAAGAGAATCCCTAGTAACAAAGGAAGCTATCAGAGAAAACTACGGAACTGATGTCCCATTACCTCTCCAAAAAGCTAACATTTTGCTAAGATCCCAGCATCTAGGGGATAACTTGAGCTGTAATAAAAAAAATCACACCAATCTAAATCTAAACCAGGACAGTAGCCCCTGTAATAATCTCAGTTCTTCTATAGAAGGCTCCATGAAGCCCAATCTCCAGACACCACTGAATGCTTCCCAGGGAACTCCTTTTAGAAACTACAGTTCACATTCGTGGACAATGAGCCCTGAGGGTCAGGAAGACTCATTCTGCAGAGATATTGAGGGAATCTCAAGAGAAGTCTTAACAGCATTAAGGGACCCAGTTAAAGCCAATATCTTGCTGTTCAAAAAGCTAGTAGAATGCAAACAAGATGTTTCTTTTATTAAAGGAGTGTGCCTGGAGAATAGGTTAAAACTGGAACTAATAATTGAAAACAAGCTATCAAACAAAGAATATAATATTGATACTATGAACAAAGAATCGGACACCCAATACAGCCACCTAGGAAACAGCGGAAACCGCACAAACAATTCTTGCAATTTACAGACCAACTTCAAGTTGAGCAAATCTAACTGCTCAATAAAATCTTCAGAATATGACGCAATAGCCCAAGGGGACACCCTTGGAACAGATTACTACAGTACTAGCAATAGTAACTCTGAGTGCATTATGCTCCCAGCAGCTGAACTCAGAGACAGCAGCATCTGCAGGGGCCCTCAAATACGCACATTTGTGTCGCAAGGGAGAAATACAGGAAGCATCAGATAGCAAGGACAAGAGCATCGGGGAGACTAGTATCCCCCAAAAAATAAAGATAATAGCAGAATGGATATAGCTCAGGATATCCCCCTACCCTCTCATTGGAAAAAAGGATAGAACTAAAATGTCCACAAACTAACTAATGAGGTATCACCTGTTAAGAGCAATATTTTTATTAACACACATCTCAAAGGGGAACCAAGATTCAGCACAACAAAACAGAGAAATACAAGGAAAAACACAATCGGGGACAAAAAATCAAAAGAAAATAAGATCAAAAATTCAATACAGACAAACAAAAACCAAAGGAAGATCGAAGTACGGCAAATACAGAGAACCTGACAAAAAAAAACAGAAAATCCAGAACCCCCAGAGGTAAATAATTTAAAAAAGGGAAGTGCCAGCACTAACTCCAAGGTGATGATAGGACCTGAAAAAAGTGACAGTCCAAAAACCAGTGATCTTTTTCTACAAAAAACTATGGGCTCTGACTTTGCTCTACCCCTGTTCGGGGTATCCTGTATGCCCAATGAATCACAAAGAAAACTAACAGATTCAGTAACTGCTGTATTGTCCTCCGTATTAAAGGGATGCTGTATTTTGAAAAACTCAATCAGTGTTACAAGACCAATTCCGAGGAATAACTGGTTCTGGTGGTAACTGATCAGTTTTATATACTAAAAGCAATTGCACTTAAAGCAATAGCAAATTTAGAGGGTATGGGTATCAAAGTGGGTGAAGTTACCACTCTAATGGACCTCTTGCCAGAATATTACAATAATCAGACTTGCTCAAAGGTTAGCAAACAGGACATAGTCATTTCAGCCTTTGGACTGAAATTATCATCAAAAGATCCCAGAACCAGTTTAAGAGGCAAGATGACTGACTTTCTCAATATTTGTTTGGATATCAATATTAGCACTCACAATATAGGGACAGTAATAAGACTAGAGCCTGATGGGCAAGTCATATTCCATGTCAATGAATCCTTCATAATCAAGGAGCTATTGAAGAAGCAGAGCACACTGGATAAACTCGGAATACACTTTGTCGTAGAAAATGAGGATGTATATGCTCAGGCAAACCCTGGTAGTGTCTATACAGCTCCCAAGAATTGGGAATACCTAATAGAGACATCAGATATATTTGAGCTATTAGCTACCCCCAGACCAATGACAGTCCAAATCAGACAGTGTGGGGGAGGGGAAACCTCGGACTCAATCTAGGATTAGGATCACCATTGGAGATATTACTGAAAATGGCTCAGCCAAAGCAATAACTCTGGACAAGAATACATTTAAAATATTATCTTGGAATTCCTCAGGGCTGAGTGCAAAAAATAAGTGATCCAGACATATCTAACTACCTGAACCAATTTCATGTTATTGGCATACAGGAAACTTGGGCCTTGGGAAATCTCCTTCTAAGTGGCTATAAGGCTTACTGTAAAAAGCTACCAAAAAAAATACTATGGGTGGGGAACTGGAGGATTGGTCATATTTATAAAGCTAAATAGCAATATTGTAACAGAAAAAATTATAACTCACAGTTCTAGTATTTTAGCAGTAAAAATAATAGGGAAATCACTGAAACAAACGTGGTTCATGATAAATGTCTATGCTCACCCATCAGGAAGCCATTGTGGAGGTACCAACTTCCTAGGCTGGTTAGAAAAATTAATTATTAGTATACAAACAGATCACCCAACTGCAAATCTAGGGATTTTTGGAGATTTTAATGCAAGGAGGGGCAAATTACAAGGTTGCTCAGAAGACCTGTCGGAGGCACTGATGTCCCTCCAGCACCCATCTCTGAATACAAGAAGAAACTTCAGAAACCTAATTACCAATGAAAGAGGAGTAATGTTACATAGAACAATGAACAGGAACAATATGCTGCTTCTAAATGGCCGGTCCAATACTGACCCTGAAGGAGAATACTCATTTGCAGGAGCAAAGGGCTCTTCTCTAACTGATTACATGTGGGTTAATTTTAATCTATTCACTAGGAGCATGCATTTAAAATTAGTTCCCAGAGCAGAAAGCGAACATAAGGCTTTGGAATTAGAAATTGGGCATGGGGGACTTCTTTACTGACAAAGGAACCAAGGCCCCCCAGAGTGATGTCTAAGAGAAGGGGTATTGAGTGGAATTTAATAATGACTGAAAATGTCATGGACCACCTAGAGAGCACAGGGATTTTGTCAAGATTAGCAACATTGGCAGACCAACCTATGGACCCTTCACTAACCCATGAATTTAATTCCATTATAAATATTATAGCCACTATAAAAACAAAAGAGGCAATTATAAAAGAACAAAGGGTGAAAATGGTACAATAAAGACTGTCAGGTTGCAAGGAAACTACTGAGCAAAAAGTTTAGAGTCATAAAACAGTTTCCAAGTAAGAATAACAACAAATTAATGAACAAAGCCAGGAAAGAGTATAGGGAGACTCTAAATAGAAAGAAGCAGGAATACATTAAACAATTATGGAAAGAACTTTACATTGCGGTTCTCAACAGGGACAATAAAACCTTCTGGGACATTGTAAGTTCCGGAATGGGTTATCACTCCCGTATCAATACACACATTGAAGCAGATATATGGATAAAGCATTATAAGTTACTGTTTTGCAGGGAAGACCCTGACTACCTTGCTGGGCTAACAGAATCCAAATACGAAGGTAGGAAACAAAGCACAGATGCTGAAATTACACAATCAGAGCTAGAGGGGGCTCTAAATTCATTTAATAAAAGAAAAGCACCCGGGCCAGATGGGGTACCACTAGATGTAATAGAACTAAACTATTCTGGATTCCTTTCCTACTCAAATTCTTTAATTACATTTGGAGACCAGGGGATATTCCCAAAAGCTGGAAACTAAATATTGTCGTACTAGTCTTTAATAAAGGCAACAAAAAGGACCCGAGCTTCTACAGACCCATTAGCCTATTGGACTCCTTAGGAAAGGTCTTCACTAAAATCCTAAATAATAGATTGGTGATATGGGCTGAATCAAACAACATTATAGCTGAAGCCCAGGCAGGATTTCGTAGAAGCTACTTTACAACAGATCAAGTTTATGTTTTAACTCACCTGATTCATAATTGCAGGATTATCAAAACAACAAAAAAATTGTGCCTTTATAGATCTCAAATCCGCTTTTGATTGGGTTAACAGACCTTTACTCTGGGACAGACTTGGTGAACTGGGGCTTGATCCATCCCTACTGGAGATGATCAGACTCATTTATAAAGACAAATACACCAGCTGGCCTTGTGGCGTTGAGGGCTGAGGCGCTGGACATCACACCTCGCGCCACGCCGGGAACGAGCCCGGGCTGCTGGGGGTCAGCAGTGGGGGGGAAGAGATTGAGCATCCGCAGGACTGCTCTCTCGACCCGGGGAGGGTTGGTGTAAAGCATTTGCTCCTGGAGCAACCTCTGGTGGGAGCCGGGGGGCACTCAGTGTGGCAACGCAGTGGATGCGCTAAGGGGGTGGAGTTTGTGGCTCTACATTGCCTTGCGGGCCGCACTCCGAGGGAATAAGAAAATAGCCGGAAAAAGAACCTCACACCCTTCGGTGAGATGATGGTGGCCTCAGGGACTCTGCCCACATCCCAACAGCCGGCCCGGCGCACCCAGGATCATCCTCCACCCCCGATCCGATGACTGATCAGGTAGGCACTTCACACTTAAGGAGTTACTGCCACGGAGGGCGGAATCAGCCCCACAGATGGTACCGGGGTCGAGCCTGCCTGGAGGTCGTTCGGGGGAGGGGATCATGGGAGAGGCGAGGGTTCAAGCTGGGAGTAGGGTGGTTGTCGAGAGGTTCTCCTGAAGGATGTCCGAAGAGTGTGTGAAGAAAGAAAGTTTAAAAAAAAAAAAAAAGACAACTACACCAGTATCGGGTACGGTAACTCAGGGGAATTAAGCACTTGGTTCACAAACAATATAGGAATCAAACAAGGCTGCACACTAGCCCCACTATTGTTTAATCTTTATTTTGGCACTGTCCCACATGACCTGTACAACTCTGACTTCCACCTACCAAAAATAGGGACAAGAATGGTCCCTTATCTGGCTTATGCAGATGACGTTGTACTTTTATCACTTAGTCATCTGGGCATGTGCAGAAGCATAGGAAAATTCCAGCTTGAATGTAAAAATGCTGATTGATGGTTAACCACAACAAAACAAAGGTTTTACTGTTTGGGGTAACAAGAGAGGGTATATAACTATTACATTAATTCTTTCAAGATTCAGGTGGTAAAAAACTTCTGCTACCTAGGGCTTATGGTAAGCCAAACCGGATCATGGAATTCCCACCTAAAAAGCATTAAAAGTAAGTTGGTAGGATTTTTTCCAATCATATCAGCATTCTCGTATAAATATGGGGGGCGATCTGTAGATGGAATACTAAGAGTGGCAAGAGCCAAAATCAAAAGCCAAATACTTTACGGGGCTGAATTATGAGGACATGAACTAAAAGGGTCCACGGATTTTGGCTTAAACAAATTTTACGAAAAGATACTGTGTTTACCGAACAGTGCCCCTTCTGTTTTGGTCAGGACTGAAATTGGAGAGCGATCCTTGGAATGTGCTTGTGTGCAGAGATAAATAAATTACTGGATTAAGATATTCAGAATGCCCCCTGACAGATTACCTCGAATGTGTTTGGAAGAGGCAATTCTTTACCCACATTCCAACAATACTTTCTCCAAGTATGATGGTCCTAGAAGAACTCATCAAACCATATGAGCTTTTATACATAGTCACCGATTGTCTAAGGCTTCCCATTGAGTACACCAAAACAATAATAAACAACAAAATTAAAAACAGTTTAGTCCAAAAAGACTTAGAGGCCTGCTGATAATCCAAAGCATGTCCATGGATATCAAAAAACAAAAGAGAACACAAGTTTGAAAAATACCTCCATATTTTACATTCCCCTCGGGAGAGGACCCTTTTTACCAGGTTCTGCTTTTAGGTATTTGATAGTAACAAAAAAATTGGACTATATATAGGGGAAAAGAATAAGGAATACAGGTGTAAGTGCGGCTTGGGAGAAGATGACTTAGTGCACCTAGTGATCTTATGCCCCCCTTTATGAGAAACACAGGTCCATTTGGCTGGGCAATATACTAAAATCACAATCCTACCAGCCAATGCAATTACTGATATATCTATTTACAAACACAGACCCCGTAATTCTGAGCTCCGTGGTTTCTTTCCTTAAAATAATTGACCAGAGAAGGCTTCATTTGACTGGATAAATTCAAACTGATCATTAAAAGGACTGAGCACAGAGAACAATCATAGATATAATATTAACAAGTCCTAACCAAAACTACAAGATGCTCACTCATGAGCAATCAATGAATGTCAGTAAAAGTACCATCTGGTGCAATCCAATGAATATTACCTGTTTTTATAAATCATCTTTTCGGAATAATCAGGCGACAATTAACAGTGGGGCCACTACTGCAAAGGTTAAACTTCTTGCTGTGGATTCTATAAGTTTTAAATGATTTTAGTACCTTGATTATTATAAGATTATAGTTACTTTTATGAAACAAGCCGATAGTATTTTAACATGTAATAAGTTTTTATGCCATCCTGTATGTAGAATACTTTAACTATTTAATTGTTTTTCTCTTATTTATTTATTTATTTGTAATGGCAATGTTGCCGATCAATAAACTTGAACACATAAATTAAAGAAACATTAAGTATTGTTCATATTTTTCATTACAAGTGTTTCTTTGCTGATTTAAAAAAAAAATCCTCCTGTTTTTACCTGCTTATGAGGAAAATCTCTGCTGCTTACCCTGACAGAAGCTGCGTTTACATGATCTGCACCATTGCAGGCGGTGCAGGTGTGTTGCACCAGTGCAGATCCTGGTGTGTAAACACCTGCCGGAGCATTTTAACTCGCTCTGTCGCAGCTTACAGTGATCCATGTTTTGTTGTAATCATGTACTGATGCAGTCGTTTTATGCTAGCATGTAAACAAGCTACTCCAGCTCTACTGGTGCACCTCACATCAAGTCATGATTTCAGATTCTTTGTGCCGCAGGAGATGCCAAGTTAAAAACAATAGTAGTGTGCATACTGTGAGCTTGATCTTGGTGAACTCTAAAATAAAATATGCAGTAAGTGTTTAAAACCCATCTGAGTTGAGTATGCATTGGTTCTATATTTGAGCAATGCGCAGTGACGTGAACTGAAAGGTTCTTGGCTGCTTTACATCTTAAAAGCTGATTGCAAATTGTGATTTAATTGGGGTGCAGTATACTGCCTTCAAAAATCATTCTAATCATTAAAGATGCTGTTTTGCACAAGAGTGTGCCAGAGTACTTGTGGAGTACACTTTGATGTATTTTCTGGGTCTAACCTTAAAAAAAAAAAAAAAAGATGACTGAGCAAAACAAAAGTAGATAAGGAAATACGCCAACATTTTAAATGCAACATAAACTTCTAAAGAAGCCACTTTTGAGACTGTTCATTAGCAAATACTGGGACCATATTTGTTTCTGTTGAGACTTGTGTCTTTTTATAGGATGTGTGTAGTTGTATATGTATTGTATATCTTTACTTGTATATTCAGACTTGTAAATGGCACTGGGCATACTCATGCTAATGCTTTTTTTTTGTTGTTGCATCTTTTCTCCGCCTTTCCTGCCCTTCCGGCTGGCCACTCTTTTGTGCCATACAGTGTTAACCCCTGCCCACCAGGCTATCCCTGTTGACATCCATTCCATCCTCACTTTTGTCTCACATCCCCGACAAACCTGAGTAACCCTTCCGAGGCCCCTCCCCCTGCAAGAGGGCACAGAGGAAGGGAGACTGTTTCGCCGCCTTGACTGGGGAGCATGGCGGAAGGGGGTTAGGAGGATAAGAGGGGGTGCTGCGAGGGAAATGAGATGGCCATCATCTGGCAGCCAGATGGGTGATTGCCACTTTTCTTGGTCCTCCCACATTCGTGTCGCCTCAGCAGCATCCTGGAAGTGGAGACGTTTGGCAGTGTGTGGTGGTCCACACTGCTTAATTCGCCTCCGCTAGCCACTTCCAGGAGCCATTAGTAGAGCGGTCCAGCACTGCCCACCTGTTCCAGGAGGGAAGCATCCACAGCACGTCCTTACTTCCTCCTTACCGGCCTCCTCTCCTGATGTCCGGGCTTGGGGCGATGCTAATACTTTTGTGATGTTATTTTGATATGGACACTTTTAAATTGAGGTCTAAATGCTTGTAAACCAATGACTAAATACGGAAAAGTGAGAAGGGCATGGAGAGTTAACGAGAAATATCCTATATAGATAATATGTGACTGTCTAAGAGGAGCAAAAGCACGTTCAGGCAATTTGAAACTTATGTTTGTATCTGCAGCTCCACATGCAGGTAGAATGAGAGAATAGGAACATTTCTCCCCTGGCTGTTATTCAAACAGTGCAAATTAGTGCTGTTTCTGGATTACCTGCTTCCCCGCCCCAATGGAACTACAAAATGCAAGATGTGTTGTCTGCCATCTTGCAATGCTGCACCAATCTCCTCGTGTAAACGGAGGTTGCCAGCAGTGTGAGTGGAGCAGCAGGAAAGCGGCACAGATTAAAACACAACTGCCAGGTACATGTAAATGCACGTAGAGATAAAACTAAGTATCTGGCTCCACATGAGGCCTTGGTTGTATATGTGGCCAGTATGTTACAAGAAGAGCATTCTACCAGTGGAATTACGCAGAATTTTGAATCTATGTATTCAACAGTAAGCATTTTATATGCTGAATATGGGGCAAGACAGACAAAAGAAACAGGATGAAGAAAGGAGGCAACAATACTGTATAAACAAAGAGAAATGGTGGGGAAACAAAGTTACATAGGTAGGGGCAGACCCAAACTGCTTCAGTGCATTCTTTTTTATTTTCAAATTAAGTATGTTTTATTTATTTAAAAATAACAATTAGTTATCACATACCTTACAGTGACGTAGTAACATACGGTACAAACTACATACCATACCCCCTCCCCCAACCCTTGGTAAATTATATTGCACAGAGGAGTAAAAAAAAAAGGAATGTCAAAATTATAGAAACCATTTCTCAGTAATAATAATGCTACAGTACCAAAGAGGATAACCAGGCTTCTAAAGGGCCCCATCGATGAACATAATTAGGAAGAATATTCCTCATGGAAGCTAACATTCTTTCCATTTGTAGAATCTGAAGTATTTCCCTGTGCCATTCTATAATGGAGAGAGTATTTTTATCCATCCAATGGTGTAAAATAATCTTCTTAGCTACCATGGTAATTAATATAAAAGTGCTTATTCCCCCTTAGATCATAGTCGTCTGGGCCCAAAATGCAATTGACTTTAGAGAAAAAGTCTGTAATTCCCAAATTAGGATCTAATAATGCTTTTATTTCTCCCATAAAGGTTGTGCTTTAGGGCAATCCCATAGAATATGTAAGTATACCATGATCTTGATTACATCTAATACAAACTGGCAAATTTAATATTCCCCACTTATGTAGTTTAAAGCTGTATTGTAAATACTATGTATAGTTTTATATTGGGTAAAATGATAACCATCAAATTTTATAAATCTGTGACTGTTTGACCAAATAGATTTCCAGTGTTGTTCAGATATCGACTGATTGAAAATTTTGAACCAAGATTGGGTTGAGGAGCCATATCTATAAGCCCACATCTGTTGTATTTCTTTATACAGTTTAGAAATGGCATGCTGTTCTATAGATAAATTAAACAGAGTAGATAGACCATCAGATTTGGCTTGAATAAACCTTAGATTGCCTAATTTAGAAAAAAACGTGCCGAATTCGATGGTATAGTAACCTATCTTTCTTGGTTAAATTATACCTTGTTTTCAAGGTCAAAAATAAATCAATAATTGCCCTTGTATCAACTGTAAAGGACTTTCTATACCATTAGATTGCCACCTGATGTCTGATAATGTTTTCCTCTGTATTTTTAAATTTTGGATTTAATCAAAGGGGTTGATCCCAAGGATTAAGGACAGAACATTTCAAACTCTTTTGTAGTTGTTTAAATATCTTTCACCTGTAAGGGAAGGTTAGAAGATTTAAGAAAAATTAGCACCTTAGGCTGCATACCATGTTTAAGATACACATCCTTTTCGATTTGTAACCAGAGTGGAATATAAAAAGATGAATGGGTGGGTGGCTGGACCGGTGGCACTGAGGGTTGAGGCACTGGACGCCACACCTCATGTTACGCCGGTGACCCGGGTTCTGGGACGCCCCTGGGTCAGCAGGGGCGAGAGAGGACTGAGCGTCCAGAGGACTGCTGTTCTCTCTTGGGAAGGGAGGGATAGCTGTCCCGCCCGCTGATTGCTCTCTAGTGACAGCTGGAGGAGGATACGGGTCAGGAAGCTCGAGCCAACATATGAGTTGGGGAGGGAGGGGTAAGGAGAAAAACTAGGAAATCAAGCCTACTGTCCCCAGGAGTGGTCCCAGAATCTGGATTGGATCTCCGGGGAGAGGGAGAAGCCAGCAACCTCCCCCTGGCCCCACCGCAGGGGGCAATCCACAGGGGAATTTCTAGAACCACCTAGTACGGGAGCGTCAAAGAAAGAGTCCCTCTGTTCAGAGGGCCGAAGCCACCTGCCATGGCTCAGAGGATCAAAAAAATGTATATTAAAAAAAAAAAAAAAGACTAATGTGCCTGCCCCTGGTTTGCTCAACAAAAATATTAGAGCTTTGTGCAGCATGGTAATAGCCATAAAAATTCTGGGTCAACTAATCTGCCTAATTGTTTAGGAGTAGCAAGTCTAAGATATCAATTTACCTGAAGGTAAAGAAAGTGCAGACATGCTGGGGTTCTGCGCGAAGATTTGCCAGCATTAATGGGCCTGAAACCTAAGGGGCGGCTATAAGTTGAAGCCTGTGCCCGGGCAGTGTACGACCCCCCAAAGAGGACACCTGCAGGGCAAGTGATATTCTGATTCCTCAATTTCCAGGACAGACAGGAGATGTGGAAGGCGTATAAAGGTATGCCTGAGTTGAAATTTGAGGGAGCACGACTGTTCATTTCCCAGGATCACTCTGCGAGGGTCGGTAAAAAGAGGAGGAAATTTAACAAAGCGATTGCTGTCTGTCAACGCTTAAAGTTGGAATAGTATATGATTTTCCTGGCTACAATGAAGATTAGGCATGAAGGAGCAATGTATAGCTTTTGGGAAGCAGAGAAAGCAAATAAATTTGTGATGGAGTTGTAAAAGAAGATGGGCTGACTGCTCTGAAGGAAAGAAGGAGAGCCCATGTTGGTTTGGTGGAGAAGATGTGTGGTTTGCCCTGTAAATAGTTGCAGACATTATGCAGAATGTCGAGTTAAATTTGGTTGCAGTAGTTTGGAGGGAGGAATGGAGATTGCCTAGCCCGGACATTGCCTCAGATGTTAGAGGGTTGCAGCCGAAGGGAGTTCTCCTTTAAGAGCGTCTGGCTGGATTGAAAACGTCCTCGTCTCCCTGCGAAATAATCAGGACTGTGCCTGGAGAGGAAGAGGTGAAGCAAGGAGAATGTACCGAGTACGAACTTCCTGAGTCTGATCTCAAGGACCGTTTGTAAGTGGGGACATATGCAAGTACAGACTCTGTGCCATTGATCTGGAGGGCCACGGAGACCAGATCCGCGAGGGGGGTCCTGCACGTTGAAACTGACTCGTGCAGCCTAGCCTGGTGGAGAGGAAAAAGGTACGCAGTCTTGCTTTGTCGCTTGGGAGAGAGAAATCTCAATACTGGAGCCGAAAGGAAAGGATGGGTGGGAGGGGGCCTAACGCTAATAGGAGTTTAAAAATCTGGTGGTATCGGAGGGAGGGTGATGAGACACGACCGCCGCAGTCCCAAATCTTGGAGAGGTCACTGAGAAGGGACATGAGGAGGGGGGAGAAGGGGAAATCTTTTAAAAGTGGCCTATATATCGTTGGTCCCTCGTGCTACCAATGAGTAGGGTAATGAGAATCAACTGCCGAGGGGGGGCCTGCGTGCTATGTCTAAATTGCGGGGCCTAGCCTTGTTAGTTGGGAGGGGGGGAATAGTGAAGAATAAGAGAAAGGCAATCTGAATAAACTGAATGTGGGGGCAGAGACACATGAATGATGTTATATATTAGAGTGACTGCAAGAGGGAAGGGAAAGGCCAGTGAAACGGTAAGAGGGGTTATCTAGAGGAAAGGGCAGGGGATTAGGCACTATACCATTCTTGCTGGAGTGATGAGAAAAGGGAACAATAAGGGATTAAGTCTAACTATGTGCCTAATGGGATGGAGGATTGAGGGATAGGTGGTAAAAAGAATGTAATAACCCGGAGCGGGGGAGAAAAGGTTGATCAAAATGTTTTTTGTATCAAGCCCTTTACCATAAGGAACAGAACATACTAATTGTAGTAATGTTGTATGTTATGAAAGGGGGAAGCGGAGACTATAATGTACATAGGTTGGGGGGGGGTAAAGTTCAAATGTTATATGTTATGTCTTTAGTTGTAGAATTGTATGTCAAGTCCACAATAAGAGATAAAATACGAAAAGAAATACTACATATTAAGCTGGCTATGGAGTTGAACTCGGGTTCAAAGATGGGAGAGCTCCGGCTGTTACTAGTAAGATGGATCAGAAGGAGAGGGTGAATGTTGTCTCGTGGAATGTGCGAGGCATCTCTTCCCCGATCACACGTACCAGTATTCTAACAGCCCTCAAGAAAGTGCGTGCTCAGGTTGCCTTATTACAAGAGACACACTTAACTTAAAAGAGCACCAGAAGCTGGTGAGGAATTGGGTTTGGTCTTGCCATGCTGCCTCCTTCTCTTCACATAAGAGGGGGGTGGCAATACTGATACACAAGCACCTCCCATTTAAGGTTACAAGAGTGGTGCAAGATAAAACTGAGGGCAGATATGTGTTTGTCGAGGGAATACTGCATGAGACACAGGTTACATTTGGGAGTATATATATGCCCCCACTGTGTTGAGCCCTCGCTCTCTAAGAATATTCTAGATTTGCTTACAAGGGTACAGTTTCAGGGCTGATATGGGGGATTTTAACTGAACGACGGACCCAATCATGGATCACTCGGGAGGTAGGGATGGGGGAGCTGCATGAAACAATGGAGGGAAGGCATAGTGGACTTAGACTTACTAGATGCATGGAGAATGGCCAACCCCACACTCAAAGAATATACCTTTTTTTCCAACCCCCACAAGACGTGGTCCAGGTTGGACCATATTTACATTGAGGGAGGCTGGTACCACAAGATGGTAGATGTGAGACATGGACCCATACACATTTCAGACCATGCCATGGTAATCATGGCACTAGAATTTGAGGCCCATAGGTCAAAGCCTACCTCATGGAGATTCCCACTATACCTGATGGGAAAGGAGGAGTTTTGGACCTTTCTGAAAGAACAGCTGGGGAGGTATGTGGAGCTCAATAGAGAGACTGCACCATCCAGACAGGTATTCTGGGACACGGGAAAGGCCTATTTAAGAGGGGCTATTATAGCATATGTGACAGGATATAAGAAGGAGCAGCTTAAGCGCCAAGAGGAGCTACACCAACAGTTTAAAGAATTAGAGCGCAAGGCGGTTGGGGGGGGCGAGGAGGTTATACAGATGCTGGCAACGGCAAGAGGGACACTTAATAATATGCTGGCTGTGCAGGCAAGAAATCAGACATGGTTTGTGAAACAAAAGTTTTATGAATGGGGTAATAAACCAGGGCCCATGCTGGTGAACCTTATTAGAGGTAGAAGGGGGGTAGCGAGAATCCAGGAGGTATGAGGAGAAGGAGGAATCCTAATCAGGGAGCCCCAAGCTATAGGGGAAAGGTTTAGGAAGTTCTACCAGGCCCTGTATAAGACCAAGTGTGAAGGTACATTACATGGAGCAAGAGAATTTCTAGATAGGGCCAAAATTCAGGGAATTACTGAGAAGCAGAGGGAAGAGTTGGACAAAGAAATTTCTAAGGAAGAGATCAGAATGGCCGTACAGCGTATGAAACCGGGTAAGGCGTCTGGGCCAGATGGCCTCCCAGCTGAGTTTTATAAAGGAATGGGTCAGGAGGTGGTGGACTTGCTTTGGAAGGTATTTCGGGAGCCCGGAGAGGGGAACCCACTGCCGCCTACCATGGAGATGGCGACGATTTGTGTCATACCAAAACCCGGAAGGGACCCACAGGACTATGCCACATATTGGCCTATATCCTTGTTGAATGTAGATACTAAGATTTACGCTAAGGTATTAGCCGCCCATTTGGATGGGTTGCTACCGCAGTTGGTGCATCCAGACCAGACAGGTTTTATACAGGGTAGGCACTCTTATCATAATGTGAGGAAGGTCCTAAATGTGGTGCATTGCTCTTCTCGGCGTTCAGGGATGATGGCGGTTTTGTCCCTGGACGCTGAGAAGGCTTTTGACCGAATCGAGTGGGGATACCTCTTTGAGGTGCTGAACAGATTTGGACTGGGCAAAAGATTTATTGCAATGGTCAGGGCCCTGTATGGATCTCCGCAGGCGACGGTGCTGACCAACGGAGTGCTATCGGAGTGGTTCACCCTGTTTAGGGGGACGAGGCAGGGATGTCCACTTTCCCCACTACTATTTGATTTGGCAATTGAACCCTTGGCCATAGCCATGAGGCAAAATCCAAACATTAAAGGAGTAGGGGGGCCGGGAGACAAACAACATAAATTGTCGCTCTATGCGGACGACATGATCTTGTATTTAAGTGACCCAGAGAACTCCATGCCCCCTCTATTAGAACTTATAGAGGAGTTCGCTACCTCCTCAGGGTACAAGATAAACCTAGATAAGTCAGAGATAATGTATTTAGGGAAGGGGTTGGTAAGGGGGAAGGAGTCCTGGGGGTTGAGAGAAGTCAGGTCATCCTTTAAATATCTGGGGGTAAATATAGGAAAGACTATCCTGGAACTCTTCGGATTGAATTATACCTCACTGATTGGGGGCATGGTAGCAGAAATGAGGAGGTGGAGAGCATTGCCGCTATCTTGGATTGGGCGTATGAATCTCATAAAGATGAATATTTTACCAAGGATCCTCTACCTGCTGCAGATGCTCCCAATGGGTTTGAATAAGAGAGACACCAAGAAGCTGGAAAGGGGCTTTTCTGAATTTTTATGGCAAGGGAAAAGGGCCAGAATCAGTTTGGGCAGGTTAAAGTTAAATACAAAGGTAGGGGGGGATTAAATTATCCTGATATGAAGAGCTATTATCTGGCCGCGCAAATGAGAATTATTAAGGACTGGGTTGCCAAACCTGAAGCAGCCAGTTGGATAGACCTGGAAGAAATGGAGGCCTGTGGCAGACCATTGGCATACTTAGCTAGGGGAGGGAAAAAAGCATATGTAGCACAGGCTCGGATAAACCCGCTGGTGCTAATGGTTTGGAGAGCTGGGAGCAGAACAAGAAAGTTTTGGGAAGCCCAGAGGTAGAAACGGTGCTTCTTCCGTTAGCTGGGAACCCCTTCTTTCGTCCCGGGCTGGAAGATCTAGGATTTGAGGAATGGAACACTAGAGGGGTGCATTGCATAGGGGACCTGCTTAGAGGGAAGGACATATGCTCTTTTCAGGAGCTTAAGAAGAGCAGAGGGGTACCTAATAATCATTTATTCAGATTCTTCCAGGCCAGGGATTATTGCAAACAGTTAAGGAAGCAGGGGCCGCAGTCATCTTCACTGGAACAGGCAGAGGCCCTGATTTGCAGAGCCAGGAGGGATCCCAAGGGGATGGTGGTGGCTATGGCCCATATAATCCGAGAGAGTCTACGGGACAGGACAAGTAACACCAAGGGGCTATGGGAAAGAGACCTAGGACTCCCAATTTCTGATCACAACTGGGGAATCATATTAGAAACACATATGGGCCCTTTGCTGTCAAATAAATATAAGGAATCAGCCTATAAATTTATCCATAGGCTCTATTGCCCTCTGGTGGTACTACACAGATACCAGCCGGAAGTGTCTGATACCTGCAACAGGTGCAAGGAACAGAAGGGCACATACCTGCATTGCTTTTGGGCCTGCCCCAGACTACAAATATTTTGGAAAAAGGTAGCACAGACTATGAGTGGGAATATGGGGTTGGACATCCCTTTCAACCCAATTGACCTTATGTTTGGTATAGAGACGAGAGGGGAAGAGGAGTAGGCCCCACATAGAAAATGGGTTAGGGTTCTACTCTCACAGGCCAGACAGGTCACCTTGAACACCTGGGTGTCAGCAAGGGTCCCTTCCATTGAGCAGTGGCGTGCTTTGACTATAGGGGGCCCTGGTATTGGAAAAGAGGTCCTATCAAATTAAAGGTAGAATAAAGACTTTTATCTCTATGGAGCCCCTTCCTGACAACATTAACTATGGAAGAAGCAATGATCTTACAGACGGGGGCCTAACACACGAGAGTAGGGATTAATAGCGTATAACCTAAAGTGAAAAAGGGGTTATGTGGCATGTATGAATCTAAACCTAAATGTAAGCTTATGAAATGGACAAAAGGTATGGAGTAATTGGAATGGACTAGAGAATATGATTTATTTGGTATATGTGGACCTATGTAAATAGTTAGTAGAGTCTTTCTTTTTTTTTATTATTATTTTAGTGTATAGAGTCTGTATGGTTTCTTTTTACAATGTATGTAACTGTTTTTATATGTACAAAATCTTAATAAAAGATTTAAGCAAAAAAAAAAAAAAGGGCCTGGAGGATGGTATTTCTGTCAGTGCTTTTGCGATATAGATCAGTTTTTATAGTACCATCATCTGTTTGTATATAGAAAGATCCAAAAAGTTGATCTTAGTTTTGTTGACCTCTACATTAAATCTAATATGTGGATTAGAATTATGGAGGTAACTAATAAATTGTTGTAGCCTCTCTTCAGTTCCCCACTGTACCATCAACACATCATCAATATATCTTCTCCATAGGTCTATATAATTATAGTACCTGCTAACCTCCCTGTCATAAATATACTGTTTCTCCCAATGTCCCAGGTAAAGGTTTGCATAATTGGGGGCAAAGGTGGCCCCCATTGCTGTACCTTTAACCTGGTGATAATATTTCCCTTGGAAGACAAAGATGTTAGAAGTCAGTACCAGTTCAGACAGCGTTAAGAGGAAATTCTCCTCATCCTCACCCAGACAAGTGGACGAGTCCAGCCATGCACTCATTGCCTCAAGGCCACCTTCATGTGGAATATTAGTGTAAAGTGATTCCACATCGATAGAAACAAGGAGCCAATCTTCTTCAAGTTGAAGATGCCCCAGGATAGCCAAAAGTTCAATTGTATCCTTTAAGTGAGAGGGCAGTTGTAGTACTAATTCTCTTATGTGTGCATCTACTTACAGGGATAGTGGTTCTGTCAAAGAGCCAATCCCAGCCACTACTGGCCTTCCTGGGGGATCCACAAGTTTTTTGGGCAAGACGTACATGGCAGCTCTCACTGAATTAGGAACAGTAAGGAAGTCAAGTATACTTTCATTAATAACACTGTTTTTGTAGGCATCTTGTAGGATGGAATCAATTCTTTTCTATATTTCTGCTGTGGGGTCCCTCTTGAGTTGTTTATAAAAAGTTTCTTCCTTTAGTTGTCTTCGTACCTCTGAAACATATTTCAACGTATCCAAGACAACCACAGCCCCACCCTTGTCCGCTGGCTTTATGGTAATATCTTTATTACCTTCCAGTTCCTTCAGTGCCCATCATTCCTCAGTGGTGATGTTACAAAACCCATGAATATCTTCCTTTTCTTCAAACAAATGTTTGATGTCCCTCAGGCATGCTTTCTCGAATGTGGACACAACCGTATTCTGGGGTGGTGTAAAAGAAGACTGTGGTCGGAAAGACATTAACTGACTACTTCCACCAAACACAAATTCTGTTGTTTGGGTCTCATTAATTGAGACAGTATCCAAATCAGTAGTTGGTAAATCCTGCGACACCTCTTGCAGATCAGGGGTATCATTGCAGCCCATGTTTCTTTTATTAAAGAAAGCTTTGAGATTTAATTTTCATGTAAGTTTTGTCATATCCATGAAAGTTTCAAATTGATTATGTTTAAAGGTTGGTATGAAGCTTAGTCCCTTGTTTAAGACAGATATTTGTGAGTCAGTTAAAGTTGGTGAGGACAGGTTAATTATGTTTATTTTTGACCCTTCCTTTTTGAACAGTTTCCTGGTTGTGGTGCCTGTGTCTGTAGTCCCTCTGTCCTACTCTGTGTGTTCTCTTGTATTTGTCTTAGGATTGAATCAGACACTGCGTTTGGCTTGTTTGGAAGCTGGTACCTGGCCTGCACCCACAGGCAACTCTTCCCCCCCGAGACCTGCTCCGATTCAGAAGAGTGAACACTGGTGTTGCCTTTTTTCAGGATTGATTTCTGCTTATTACATCTTGAGACAGGCGACATTTTAGTACTTTTCCAGGAAAAGAACTCTTGAGCACGTAATCTTGTCTGTCCCTCTCAAATTTCTTAATCTTTTTAGCCTTAGTTTTTTCGTCTTGTTTCTTTAAGAGGCCCTTCAGTTTTTTCTCATACTCTGTAAATTCACTGTATTCGGAATAAGCAGCAAACTCATTCTCTAGCTCCGACAATACTGGTTCTATTTCATTCTGTTGCCGAATATAATCCCCGATAATGCATTTCATAAATAACCTTGATGCCTCTTGCTGTTGTTTCGCCCAGTCATTCATGAACACTTCAACATCTTGACCGCACTCGCCATTTTAGCACCCTTTAACCTCGAGGCACGCTGTTCATCTTTTCATAGGTCTGTAAGCTCGTTAAATTCTAGAAAATCTGCTGTGCTCTCAGGGACACTGCTCCAAATCTATATATATATATATATATATATGTATGTATATGTATATATATATGTGTGTGTGTGTGTGTGTGTGTGTGTGTATATATATATATGTGTGTGTGTGTGTGTATGTATGTATATTTATATATATATGTGTATATGTGTGTGTGTGTGTATATATATATATATATATATATATATATATATATATATATATATATATATATATATATATATATGTATTATAGTGTATATGTGTATATATATATATATATATATATATATATATATATATATATATATATATATATATATATATATATTTCTTACTGATGTGTAGCTCCACCCTCGGGTCTCTCTACATCATTGGGTTCTGAGGTAACAGGCCCAAATTCATCAAGAGGATTATCTCCCTCAAAATTAGTGAAAATTGTATGGCCTACTGACCTTGCTGTATCCCTAGTGTTGATCAAATCAAAACTAGATGACATAGCCTTAAGAGTTGCTGATCTTGAGTGCTATGGTCCCACAGCTTGTTCACTCGTAGGCTTGTAGGTTCCTGGTTCTGAATCAAGGACCTGTTCTTTTGCTTGCATATTTTTAATGTAGTCTTGTGTTCTGGCTTGCTCTGAGCACAGGTGTAATTGTTTCTACAAATGGCATCCACTTTCCAGAGACCGACGTGCTTGTCTCAAAAACCTAGAGCAGCAACCAAAGAAAAACGTCACCGTCACCAGAAAGTAAGCAACAGTTAATTTATTGATAAAGCAGAATATAAAAGGAACAGTGCGAGTGCATGGAAAGAACCAGACCGTTTCATGCCAAAAGCGCCTCCTCATGGGTGTGTCATGTAGCCCATAGACATTCCTCTTAAGTAGCAAAACATTTAAAGTGACAGTGCATAGGGTGATTCTAACACAATCAAATATATAGTTACTTTAAAACTTCAAATATATCACATATACAAAAACAAGTGCAATTGTTACTTAAAAGGACCTTAGTTTAGATTCAAAAGGACCTAGTATAATTTAATTTCATGAATAGCAATGTAAATTGTATGCTGGTTGATACTATTATCTATGTCCTGTAAAACTGAACATGAAGTTCATACAGTTTTCATTTCATGGCTGCAACTGTTACGGCTAGTATTAAGATTACCAGAACAGACAATCTTTTCGATGGATTAGTAATTCTTGCCAAAGGTGCAGTCAAAATTATTTGGAGGGAGAGCATTTTAATCCTCTGGACATGTGAAAAAAGGCCCCAAACAAAAGAGGGTACACGAAATTAGAAAATGCAAATGTGAAAATATGCATACATATATCTAGCAACACCGTATGAGTTAAGCTAGAGGGGAACATAGAAGAAAATCCTAGTTCTCACTTATTTTCTTCTAAGGAATGGAGAGAGGTCAAAGCTGTCATTGAGACCCGGAGCACCATAGGCACCTAATTTAAACATCCAAAAGGACTCCTTTCTGAGAAGTTTATTCTCCTGGTCACATCTTCGTGGTTCAACATTAACCCTTTCTATTACCAAAAAAGGTGAATTTGTGGTCTGGGCCGGAATCCCTTATATGTTTGAATAGTGCATTCTTTTCAGTTTTGCATTTAATGTCACAGAGGTGTCAGCACCCTGGGCCAACTCATTGCCATAGAATTAAGCGCAGAGCACAATTCTGCAGTATTAAGGGGGAAAGCAGTAGATCACGGTCTACAGTCTCTAATTGTGGTAAGTTACATAGGTCCAGATAGCTATCAATCTTTTCAAGGTCAGGATTCAGGCCAGCCCAGTGGTGTGGAGGGCTGAGGCATCATGCCTTACCTCCTGTCATACCGGCGACCCGTGTTTGCGGTGCAAGCAGGTCATCGAGGTCAGCCAGGGAGGGAGAGGATTGAGCGTCCAGGGGATAGCTCTCCTCTCCTCTCCTGGGGAGGGTGGGGAACAGGGACTGGTACCAATCTGACACCTAGCGGAGGGTGTGTGTTGGACATGCCATGTCCTGTATTGTGGGTCTCGGAGGTGGAACAGCTGACCGGTGTGTTGAGTGCTGTGTGCAGAAGTGCACGCAGCTCAGCCATTGCTGGCATTGCATGCTCCCCTCCGCGGAAAAATGGAAACTGGTCCCGGTCAAGCTGGATGAAGACTGTCCTTTGCAGGCGCCGCCCCCAAGAAGGTACCTCCTCGAAACTGGATCCGGACCTGGTGGGTAGAGAAAGGGGCTCCCTAGGCCGGCCCGTCGGCGTGATGGTGATTTCCGCTTGCGGCGCCGGCGACCGGGTTTGAGAACGGACTCGGGTCGCTGGAGGGTCAGCCGGGAGAAGGATAGAGCCCATCGGACTGCTCTCCCTTCTCGGGGAGGGATGGGGAAGTGCTCGGGTCGGCGCGACTCCTGGTGGAGACCAGGTGTGGCGACTACCGACCTCAACAGTGTGTGTGTGTCGGGCCGGGGCAGGGCTCCAGCGTCATTACCGTCCGCCTCCCGGAAAAAGGAAAATGGGAGTATGCCGGGAGCCCTTGATGAAGCCGGTCACAGTTTCAATTAGCCCCCTCAGGCCAGCCCTCCGACCCTAGTTTGGCGCCTGCGGCATGTGTCCCCAGTGCCGCAGCCCACCGTGGGGTAAGCCACGGGTATCGGAAGGCGCGAGGCTGATGTGGGGTGGAAGCGTGACCGCAGATGGTACCGGCTACCGCGGCTGGGGCAGAAAAAATATAAATAGAAAAAAAAAAGAAAGAAAGGGCCCCTAGCACAGAGGGTAAGTCGTGGGAACAAACGGGAGGTAAGCCTGAAGGTCGGGCTGGGAGGACAGCAGGAATGTTGGCCGACCTGGGCAGGGGAGAAAAAGTAACTAAAACAAATTATTAAATGTCAGGACTCTGATCTCCCATGACATACAGAGTGGCATAGAACTTACCAAATGCCTCGGCAATCAACTTAGATTGTGTTATAAATTTCTGGGTTGTAGGGTCAAGTATATACTTGATAGTGTGGGAGGTTTCCTGCTGTTTCGTACACATCAATAGAAATTTTCCCCAGTGTTCCCCCCCAGGAAGCATAACTAAGTTTGGATCTAAATATATTAAATTTGGCCTGGGCTCTGTTTATTTCATGATATTCCTCCCTGTAGTCAATTAACTGTTTCAATGAGACATCTGAGTAGGACTGATAAATCTGTGTTTCTAAAAATCTGATTAGATTCAGTAATTTGTTAGAAGTAGCTAATTTCTCTTGTTTAAGTTTGGAGGCAAACATATAATTTCTCTGCAAATGGCACACTTATAGGCTAGCCAAAATGTAGAGTTTTGAGCCACAGAACCTTGATTTTCTTTAAAGAAATGCAAAGTGAAGTCTCTAAAGGTTAAAACTATCTGTTCTTTTGTTAGTAACGAGTCGTTTAACCTCCACATTTTGTCTGCCTCTGTGTCAGAAACAATTTGTAATGTTAAATACACTGGTGAGTGATCAGAAATCACCCGAGATAAAACTAAGGCTTGTTCTAAACCTGATAGTAATAAATGGCTTATTAAAAAATAATTGATCCTTGATTCTGTGTTGTGGGGAAAATGAAAACAAGTGTAATCCTTATCTTTGGGGTGTAATGTTCGCCAAGGATCAATTAGAGAGTAGGAGTCCACCAATTCCCTAATGGCTAATTGATTATGAGAGATAGGAGCACGGTGAGGTCCATTCCTGTCTAAATCATTGTAAAAAGTAATGCTTCAGTCTCCACCTATGATATGTGGAATATCAGACCATTTAATTAGTTGTAAAGAGAAATCAACAAAAAGTTGGGGATCATTCTTATTAGGGCCATAAAATGAAGCCAGTAATATGTTCACATTATCAAGTGTGCCTACAATAATAATGAATCTGGCTTTAGAGTCTAAAATTACTTGGTGGCAATTGAAATTAACATTTCTAGCCACAAGTATTGCAACTTCTGAACTACCCATATGCCAAAAACCTGATGTACCCATACCCTCCTCAAAAAAAGTAGATCTTTTGTTAATAAGTGGGTTTCCTGCAAAAAATGCTATTGAAAGGTTTTTAAGTGAATAAGAATTTTTAGATCTTTTTGTGGGGGATTTGCATCCTTAACTTTCCAAGAAATAAAATTAAAACTTATTTTCTTAAAGAAAATAAAATTAAGTCGCTATATGATTGCCCATTAAGTAAGATTGTAGTGATCAGGTTCACTAGTGATATCCTCAAGGCAAGCGATAAAGGCCAGTACGCAGGCTCTGTCTTTGTGGACCTGACCAAGGCATTCAACCTGGTCGACCATTGCCTTCTTCTGGACACCCTCAAGGGCTTGCAAATATCTGAAAACATTGTCAAATGGGTCGGAAGCTACCTCTCCGGCAGGTCACAGAAAACTAATAGCGGTCATTTTTCTGCTGAATGTCCAATTAAATATGGGGTTCCCCAGGCCCGCTCCTGTTCTCGCTCTTCATCAGTAACCTCCCTTCAGTCTACCAAACCACCCAACTTGTCCTTTATGCTGATGACATGGCCTTCTACTGCAGTGACACTAACCTGGACACAGTGTTCAGTAACTTGCAGGCTGACTTCAGCAAGCTACACACTTGGTTTTCTGCCAAAGGCATGGTCCACAACTCCAAGAAGACCAAGTTTATGATCTTCTCTGGCCCACGAAAAAAGCCACAGTCACGGGCCGATCCCTCTCAGACAATCATGGTAACATCACAGAACAAGTCTTCGAATTCAGATACCTTGGACTGCACTTAGACCCTCACCTGATCTATAATATCCATATTACCAACCTTATCAAGAAAATCCATATGAGGCAAGGTCTCTTGTACTGAATCAGAAAGTTCCTTATCCCCACCTCCAGGCTACGTCTCGCCAGCTCCCTTCTCCTGCCCCTCCTTGATTATGGCTCTGTTGTCTACTCCCCCAACACATTCCCCTTTTCTCCGAACTCAGGACTACATACAATAATATTGTATGCTTTGTGATCAGCCTCCCCTGGATGGCCCATCATTGTACCCTCTATGCCTCCCTCCACTGGCTCACCCTTGAAGGCAGGTTCCAACTTAAAATGCTCTCTTTCCTACACAAAGTTCACCATAACCTGCTGCCGATCAACATTAACTCCCTTTTCCCCTTCTCGGTTCCCAAGCGCAGTACAAGAGGGGCCACCTGTCATATCTTTGACGCCCTTTTTTACCACACCAAGCATGTGCAGAACTCCATCACATACAAGGGCCCTAAGTTTTACATTAAACTGCCCCCTGAACATCAGGCCTGTAGTTCAGTTGGCTCATTCACCTCCTCCCTCAAGGATCACCTCCTCCAATCCACCACCTGTATCTGCCCCGGTAGGCAACCCCCCTGAATAGCCACCAACACTTGAATTACCTTAGAGTTTATATGCATCTATTGTTGGTGCTCTGTATTTTTTTTTCCCTAATCCAGATGGTCTTGTCATTTACACTGTGTCTATTGTGAATGCCGTCAAATTTTACAAATATTGTTTTTACCTTTTTCTCTATATCATCGAATTTCTGTACCACTGGACGTTTGTGAAAATGGGCATTTTTGCTCACATACTTTCCAGTATAAAAATAAAATTTAATTGAATTGATACTATTCCACACATAGAAATAGTGTACAAAATATAGAAAAAGCTCCCCTGTGTCTAGCAAACAGAAAAAAAGTAATCGATCCCGGCCCTCCTTGAAACATTCCCAATACTGCATTGAAAAACTAAAAATTATTTCTTAATCTGAACAGCTTCAACATTAAGTTTATCTACACATAATGTAGCCTGCCCACTATCCCCCCACACCACTTTGCGACCGAGGTATTACTGTATGAGGGTATCACATGATGACTCACCTCAGGGTCACTACAAACATAAAAAAAGCCTTCTAGAAATATATCTGTTATTATAACCATTCTATAATATGAAAAAATGACACTACATTAAAATAGCAGTGTCAGTGGCTCAGTAGGTAGCACACTCGCCTCTGAGGCCAGGAGATCAGAGGGCTGTGGGTTCAATCCCACATCTGGCACTTGGGTTAATATCCCAGTACTGACACTGTAGTACAGCATGAGAGGGGTGCTGCACTTCTGAGGTGCCGTCTTTCGGATGAGACATTAAACCGAGGTCCCATCTACCTGGATTGGTGGTAGTTCAGGTGGATGTTAAAGATCCCATGGCACTTATCGAAAAGAATAGGGGAATTTTATTGAAAAGTAGGGCTTCATAACAAAAAGCAGTCAAGGAATACAAACGAAAACTAACATAAGCAAACATGGCCGGTCAAAAATACAGAACAAAAATAACTAAATACAGGAAAATAAAATTAATACCAGGAAGTACAATGAAGCCATAAACAATCAACTTTTTCAATAGGAAAACGCAAAACATCATTGTGTAAAATCTCTCCTAAGGATCTCTTAATGCCTGCCAAGATATCCATATGTGAAATCCATTGTTGCTGTAAAACCTTTAAACATCTTGCTTCCCATAAATGATAACGAATAGCAACTAAAATCACATACATATTGTCTGCATTATATTTGGAACACAAAACCTGATTACCACCATACATTATTTCAGAGTAATTTAATAAAGAAAATTCAGGTTCTCCCCAGCTGGCACTTAAATAATCCCAAAAACCCACCACAAATATACAATCCTTGAAGAGATGAACTGGAGTCTCAACAATCTGAGAACAGGATATTCGTGGACAAAACCGCTCAGCCAGTTGTTTGTGTTTATGATTACCCCTGACACTAAGTCTACCAAAATTCCCCAACCACAAACAGTCCCACATTTTGGCAGGTATTCTGGGATTACGTAAATGCCGCAGAACAGAGGAATGCTGCACAGAACTACACATGGGAAATTCCACAGAAGAATGACACTCCGCTTCCAAAATTTTACGATAGACAGCCTTCGTATGTAAAACTATAAGATCTTGTGAACTAAGCTTCCATTTGATAGCCAATTTAAAACTATTCACCCCATAGTCAGGCAACAATGATTTTTTCCCAAACAACCTAGCATTACCTAAGTCCCAAAGTTTTGCGATGTGGCAATCCATGCAAATAAAAGGATCAGAAGGTACCAAGTAAGAGTTAAACTGAAATTAGAACAAAAAATACTGTAATAGAAACCAATGGGATGAACCATACCAACACCGCCTTCTGAAACAGGCTTATAAACAATATCCCGCTTTATCAGGTTCAACTTAGAGCCCCAAAAGGCATGAAAAAAAATACTCAACAATGTGGTAAATAAACCCTGTGGTGGTTGAAAAACGTAACTAATATATAAAAAGATAGGCAGAAGCAAAGATTTTATCAAAAGGACCCGTTCCTTTTTACAGATCAATTTATTCCACCAATCCTGAACCAGACGTTCCGCCTTCCCGAGGCACAACATCCAATTCCTAGTAGCCATGTCCCGACCTCCAAAGTGTACCCCAAGGATCGGCAATATGCCATCCGTAATACTAAAGCCCCCAATTGATCCAGAAGTGGGAAGTGGAGTACTGCCCAGGGGAATACCCAAACTCTTGTTCCAATTAATCTTGGAACCTGAGACTGCTGCATATCTTTGCAATACTGAAGAAAGGGCCACATCCGTCGTGTCAGTCCCTAATGTAAGTACCATATCATCAGCAAATGCTAAAGCCTTAACCAAAAAAACAGAGCCAGGAACTCGTATACCCTGAATATCTGGAGCAAACTGAATAAGTCTGAGAAGAACATCTATACAAAAGGCATATAAAAGGGGACTAAGAGGACAACCCTGTCTGACCCCTCTCCTGACCAGGACTTTATTACCATACCACCCATTCACATTAGGACACAAAGTGACATCTGTATAAAGAGCCTTAAGCCAAGAAATAAACACAGCAGGGATACCAAATGCTGTCAGAACAGCAAAGAGAAAGTCATGTGAAATCATATCAAAGGCCTTTTCTTGATCCACACTCACCACCCACCCAGAGAGATGTAAAGAATCTGCCTGCTGAAACAGCTCCTTAAGTACAATCAAGTTATCCTTAATTTGTCTACCCGGGACTGCACATGTCTGAGCAGGACTAATTAAACCATCAGAAACTGTATTTAATCTATTCAATAAGGTCCTGGCCACAATCTTCCTGTCAGCATTAAGAAGACTCAATGGTCTCCCATTCCTCAAGTCATCATGAGCACCTTTTTTATGCAGTAATACCAAAACAGCCTCCTGCATAGAGGCAGAAAAACGAGCAGAATGCAACACATAATTAAAAAGGAGAACCAAAGCAGGGGCCAGGTCATCAAGAAAAAACTTATACAATCCCGCCCCCAACCCATCCAAACCAGGAGCAGCATCTGAATTCATGTGAGAAACAGCTTTCCGAACTTCAGATTCAGTAACGGGAGCTGTCAACTGAGAAACACACTGGGTAGGTACCTGTGGCAACTGTAAATCTGTCAGAAGACCTGACAGATCATCACTTGTTGCCGGAGGTTGAAACATAGATCGAAACCTGTCCTCCACTACGGATAGAATTCCCTCAGGGGTAGAAACACTGTGACCCGTAGAAGAATGCAGTTCCGAAAGAAACCTATGTTTGACCCGATCCTGGCAACTAGTATAGGGATCTAAAGATTTCCTAAGCTGAGTACCAACTCTAGCCTCTTGCACCAGTGATTTTGCACGAGTATATTGAAGAGACATCATTGTCTGCTTCACATGGTGAATCTGAGTACCATAATCCTGTCCAGTAGTAACTGATAAAGATATCAAGTGTTGTAAATGATGACGTAGTTCCAGATACTGTAAGTAATCTCGCTTACTCCGGGATGCAGCTGTGGATTGAAACAAAACTTTCCAGCCTTTTGGAATCCTCCCACCAGTCTGAAATATCTTCATAACAGTCACTAACCGACAATCTCATGTCCAATCACACGCCAAGCCTTCTGTACCTTAACATTTCAGAATAAGGCATTATTCAAGCGCACCCATTTTAGCACATCTAGAGTGTCTTTCCAAGAAATTTTAGACTGTAACAAAACATGATCTGAAAATTCCACCACCCTAGTACAAGAATCAAGGACCCTTAACACATTAGATGCAAAAATAAAATCAATACGGGTCTTAAATGTACCCTTAAAAAAAGTATAACCCCCTGTAGAATGTCTACTATGATAAGTATCTCATAAACCAGCAGTTTGCACAATCCTATTAAGAGTAATAGTATCACAAAAAAAAGCTTAGAAGTCTTTAGACCCCTATCTGAATGCTGGAGACCACAACTGAAATCACCAACCTGAAGTATGTAAATATTGATGTATGGCCTCAAACAAATCGACCCGAGAGGCTTTAGTTTGGGGGGCATAAACAGCAATTAAACGAAACCTTTCCCCTGCAAAAGAAAAATCTAGTAACAAAGCCCTCCCAGGAGACACCTCAACTAACCTAGTAACCTGAATAGCAGAAGTAGTAAAAAGAATGCCAGTCCCATCACAGGTATCAGTACCTATCGACCAAAAGGAAGCAGCCAGAGGCCAGGCCCTCGAAGCAGCTTGTAATTCAGCATGGGACTTCAATCTAGTATCCAGTAGGCAAACAATATCACAAGTAGTGGCCTGAAGAGAAAAGAGTGTACTGGTCATCTTTCTACCCCCTTTAATTCTATTAACATTAATAGTAGCTATAGAGAGAACATCCATAAAGAAGTAGAGAAAAGTGCAAAACAAAAATTAAACCTATTTGAGCCTAGCCTTCCTACATTGCCTTGTCCATTTAGCTATAGAATCTGTTCCCCCTTTATCCTCATTATCTGTATTAGACAATAAGGAGGAAGTGTCAGTGCCCTCATCATCCGTTTCCCTATCATTGGGATCGGAATGTAACACTGCAAACTTATTACCTGTGCCCAATCCACTGAGGTACCTCCAGTGTCTGGATCTTCAATAAAGGATGGTTTCACATGTCTCCTAACCGAGGTCATTTTTTAGACACAGTTGTAAAACCCAAACCTTCCTGAGGGAGGGGGGTCGGGGAGGAGGTGGCATAGCAGAGTACCACAGGGTTAGAGTCAGCCGGAGCTACAGGGTCAACCTGAATATCAACAAGTTGTTCCACTATAGGTGCAGCTACCCCAATATCCCATGTGCACGACAGAACCATAGCGACTGCCTCAGTAGTCTGTTCTGGTAAAGTAGCAGAGTGGACTGCTGTCTGATGTTGTGCTTTAGAAATAATGTCTTCATAAGAAGGACAATCTTCTCTATTATGAGAAGCCCAAGGACAGGAACCATAAGCATGGCCAGTATTTTCACACAGGTTACAATGAAAAAGATTCAGACATTTGGAAGAGCTATGCCGAAATTCAAAACAGTGACTACAGCGAAGAGTATCTCATGCTGAATTAATATGCTTCCAGGAGCCACACTTAAAACAGGACTTGGGCTGACCAACATAAAAAAATAGCACCCCTATCCCTACCGAGATAGAAAGAACTAGGTAAATGCATAGTACCAGAGTTCGTGACAAATAGTGTCACCGGAATCCTCCAACCCCCATCCCATATTTGGTCACTGTCTAAAATAGGGGTGGGGGTATCCAGCTCCTCACAACATTTACGAAGCCAGAATAAAATGTCCTCTGTATTAACACCTTCATTTTTAAACATAACAGTAATCACCCTAACAGCAGGCTTCGTAAGAGGAATTACCAAAAACGGCACCCAAAGGGGGGAATTCTTAAGGGTATCATAACTGGCCCAAAACCTGTCCAAGCTAGACCTAGTTTTAAAACTGACATCAAAATTAGAGTTACCAATATTAATAAGAGCAAAAATTTCTGAGGAAAAAAATTTCATGGAGTTTTTCAATAATATACGAGCAATATAAAGTCTATCTGGGGATTCCTGCAAACCCCCTTTATGCAAGAAACGGACAGCATTCCTACGGGGGTCAGGCTCCTTCCTATTCTGAAAAAGATCAGAAAGTTTAAAAGATGAACTCTGCTGAGTGGTAGCCCGAGAAGGAACAGCCTCAGGAAGAGGACCTATCTGATTGCCACCGCCCCCAACCCCAGAAGTCGAGGCCCAAACCCCCAAATCTGACTCCTGTAAATCCTGAGTAGAAACAACAGCATTAGTGGCAGTAAAAGTAGCAGACCCCCCAGTAACAGACACATGAGAGGTAACAACAGGAATGTCATTAGCAGCAGAAAAAGAAAGCATACCCCGGGGTGGAACGTTGGAGCTCATATCCGCAGAGTCAGTGGCCACAGCACAAGCAACAGAGTCCAGCATCTTCACAAAAATAAGATCCTGAGAGTCCGGGGACCGAGAGCCATTCGAAGCCTGTTCCCAGCCAGCCTCCCGAAGCGCCCGCTGAGGAGACCAAGAAGGACCACCCGGTAGTTCATGCAGGCGGCAAGACAAAACCTTGAGCGAATCCGGAAGTGAAGAAGGAGTAGCACAAACCGGAGTCCTACCCGGTCGATGTGAACTCTTGGAAACCACGCAGGCAGCTGCAGCAGAACAAGCAGCATTCAAGGCAGAAACCATAGTGGACTAGAAAGGAGGCTTGGAAACCTGCGGGTCCACTGGCTGTAGGCACATGGTAGGGTCACCGGAAGAACTGCCAGCCAGAACTGAAGCTGAGGGAATAGCAGGAAAAGGAACAACATCCATCACAGCGGGAGAAGGAGCCGGTTCTATCACAGGTACATCAGCAGAAAAAGTAGACACAGGCATCGCAGAAGCAAGGGTTTTCAAGTCACGATCCAACTGTTGAACTTGTAGTAACAACTGCGATCTCTGCCGCAGCAAAGATGCAGCGTTGTTGCTCACCAGCAGCGTAGGGCTGTTCCCCGACGAATCCCCAGGGGAAAGCCCAGAAACAGAACGTGGAACCAAATCCATAGCGAGTAGATCGGGTCCCGAAGTAGCAGAATCATACCCCTCAGCAACAAGCACGTTGTCTGTAGCCTCGAGTAAAATAGGAACAGGAGAGGAGGCAAACCTCCCTGCACCAGCGACATCCATCTCCTGTGAGGAAGCAGCAACACTGGCCATCTTGCACAGATGACCAAGGGTCCCCCTACTGTCAGAGTAGGGGAATTTGCCCCAGTGTCCTGGCCAAATGTCCCTCATTCACTAAAAATACCACCAACAGCTTAATCTGGTTCAAGGTCAGTTGGCATTCATCTGTATCCCCTCCCTGGGTCGTGCCTGAAAATAGGCAGGGTTTGTCTAGTGCACTTACTCAGTCAACAAAAAAACTAAAATTAATATATATATATATATATATATATATATATATATATATATATATATATATATATATATGTCAGTAGTACAGAATATCCAAATATCCATATATAAATTGTTCAAGGTAAAGAATAAATATGAATCAAAAACCTATTAAAAAAAGTACACATTTCTTAAATGCTCAGTATCAAAAACTCTCCAACAATATTAATAACTACCTTATAAAATCCACTGACCTAATAAAAAGGGGAAAAAATATTGTTACAGGGACCAAGGACAAGTCTGCAATTAACAACTCCAACATGCATCAAATAAGTATTAATATAAGCTCTACAGTATCTTTCCTACATGGTTTCAAAAAAATTAAAGCTGAGCTTATTCTTCCTAACTGAACTAAATATTAGTTACAAATAAAAGAAAGACACCGACCAGTCTTGTGTTAAAGATGGGATATCATAAAATCAGATACAGACAAATGTGTTCCTGGCTGGAAGCCCGATAAGGGCTAATGAAATAGTAATGAACAATCATTAGTTTATTCATTCTTAAACTTGTGGTAATACTATTGTTTCAAAATGAACTGTTACCAGAGAAAAAAGGTGAGCAGATTTCGCCAGGCATTTGTTGCTCCCTTGGTATCAAACCCTCGATCACCCTTTATAAATGCAGTGCCATGCAGCCAATCGATGTAGAGTCCAGTAAATGAAATATATCTTGTCTAACCATATCAGAGGCAATAAAAGTTAAAAAAAAATCCTTTCACAGTGTTAAACGGACAAAACATGAATGTACTTTGTCCATGTGGATACCAGCCATCTTTAAAAAATATCTGGTGTCCGTTATATATTGTTATTGATGATCCTTAATTAAATATTTGATTTAACCAAAACCTCTGGTGGAGTTCAGCACATTCTTGAAAAACCCAGGAACATATAATTTTAAAGCAGATAAGGAACACTTGGCTCATGTAGTCTGCCCGTTTCTCCCTACACTACACTATTACTGCAGACCAAACCTGATCTACAGCTCTTTCTCCCTCCCCCTTCCTTTCCACTATAATTCCCTTGTGCTTATCCCATGCATTCTTGAACCCCACCACACTGTTGTTGCCTCTACCACCTACACTGGAAGGCTGTTCCAGGAGTCCATCTCTCTTTCTGTGGAGAAGTACTACCTCGCATCTCTCCTGGATCTACCCCCTCCAGCTTCATAGAATGTCTCCTTTTTCTTGGGCACCTTTTCTTCTAACAAATACTCCCCTTGTGTACCTTATTTACCCCTGTGAGGTATTTTCAGAAAAAGAGATGTGCAAGAACAAGAGGACACAATTTGAAGATAGGGGGAGACGGCTCAGGGGCAATGTGAGGAAGTATTTTTTTCACAGGGTGGTGGACGCTTGGAACCACCTTCCTGAGGAGGTTGTGGGGTCTAAAACTGTGGGAGAATTCAAGAATGCATGGGACAGACACAATTCTTGTGGGGGGTAGGAAGAATTAGACTGTTGGTTAACTAGGATCTGCAGCTTATCCAGTAGGTAGGGAAATGGGCAGACTAGATGGGCCAAGTGGTCCTTATCTGCCATCAAAGTCTATGTTTCATATGTTTAAAGATCTCTGTCATATCCCACATCTACCTCCTCTGTTCCAGGGTGTACATATTGAGGTCCTTTAGATTTTCCTCATTGGACTTTTGATGCAGACCCTGCATAATTTTGGTTGTCTCCCATCTGGATTGCCTCCACTCTATGTCCTTCTGGAGATGTGGTTTCCAGAACTGGACACAGTACCCTAGGTGGGGTATTACCAGCAGTCTATACAGAGGCAACACCACCTCCCTCTTTCTGCTGGTGATACCCCTCCCTATACATCCCAGCATCCCACTTACCCTCCCTACTGCCTTGTTGCACTGCCTGGTCACCTTTAGGTAATCTAATATGATTACTCCCTGGTCTCTCTCTCCTGCTTGGTAGTGGTCAGTACCACGCCACCAATTTTGTACTCTGCCTCTGGATTTCTGTGCACTATTTTGCACTTTTTTGCATTGAAACCCAGCTGTCATACCCTTGACCACTCCTCTAGTTTTCTCAGGCCTCTGCTCGTCCTTTCCACGCACCCCGAAATGTCCACCCTATTGCAGATTTTGATGTTATCTGCAAAGAGGCAAATATTCCCTTCCTGCTCCTCTGCAGTGTCACTGATAAAGACATTAAAGAGGACTGGTCCCAGCACTGATCCCTAAGGCACCCGCTGGTCACACTCCCTTTCTTGGAGTGAACTCCGTTTACGACCACCCTCTGTCTCCTATCCCATAACCAATTTCTGATCCGGTTAACCACCTTTGGACCTACTCCTAAGCTACTTAGTTTGCTTACTAATCTCTATGTGAAACAGTGTCAAAAGCCTTACTGAAATCCACCCAGATCTAGTTCCTCAGTCACCCGGTCAAAGAAATCTATCAGATTCATTTGACATGACCTCGCTGCTGTGAAACCATACTGCCTTGGGTCTTGTAGCCCTCTTGGATTCAAGATATTCCACAATCCTTTCATTCAGCAGTGATTCCATTAATGTTCTCATCCCAGTGTCATGCTGACTGGCCTATAATTACCAGCCTCCTCCCTGCTACCACTTTTGTGTAGTGAGACTACATCTGCCCGCCTCCAGTCCGCCGGAACCACTCCTGTTTCCAGTGAGCTGTTTAAATAGAACTGTCAGAGGTGCAGACAGTATTTCCCTAAGATCCCTCAATACTCTTGGATGTACCCCATCTGGCCCATTCGTTTGTCCGCCTTCATGTTAGCAAGTCCATTCAGGACTCTCTCTTCCAAAAAAGGAGTAGTGTCCACCTCCCTCCCTTCAAAGCTTTTGTTACGTTTTTGTGGCCCCTGCTTTTATCATTCCTCTGTGAACACTGAACAAAAGTATTTGTTCAAGATGTTTGCCTTTTCCTGACCCCTTCCCCCCGCACAGTCCCCACCTTCCCTTTTTCACCTTACAGTCTCAACCCTGGTCTTCCTGTTTTCACTTACATACCTAAAAAACATCTTGTCTCCTTTTGTTACTTCCTGGGCTATTCTCTCTTTAGGTTGTGCCTTTGCACTCCTTACTGCTTTCTTTGTTTCCCCTGATACACCTCCTGATCCTCCTCCTCCCTCTGCATCTCCTTATACCTTCTGAATGTTGCCCTTTTAGCATTTATCTTGCCAGCCACCTCTTTCGAGAACCATAGCAGTCTCTTTTTCCTCTTGCTTTTGCTCACCTGTTTGACGTAGAGGTTTGTTGTCTTTACTGTGCCCCCATTTTATCTTTTGCCTACTGTCCCTTCACCCCACTTTGGACATCCCCACAGCTAGGCCATGCCTGAGGCATTCACCCATCTTTTTTTTTTTTTTTGTGTGTGTGTGTGTTATTTCTTTATGCTTCCCCAAGCCCCAGCCGACCACTCCTTTGGACAGCCTAGGGCCCCGCTGCCAGTCCCATCACCATCCCGCCACCCTCATTACTGCTGTGGCCCGGTTGATCTGACATATCCCTCCACCAGGGGGACCTCCTCCTGGGGCAGGGAACCAGGAGAGGAGAGGAGATTTACCCCAGAGGCTTCCTTCTACACTGGACATATGGTGAGGGGTTGGTGCGGACACTTCTGGACTTCATGGCAAGCAGGGACTGGCTGCCATCGTCCGGATGGCGGAGTGACTGTGTTTTCCCACATTTCTCCCCAACCCACCCTCTCCCGTGTAGTGATCTGACTGCGGCGATGTCCTGGGGGCGTTCAATGTGTCGAGGCTCATGCTGCCATGAACACAAGCCACCACCAGGAGCCACCAAACAAGCAGTCCAGGACCGTGCCACCCCCGACCGTGGGAGGGAAGCATCCATAGGGCACTCATAACTCCCTCCCAGCTGGACTCCGCTCCTGATGTCTGGGCTTGGGGCACAAACCCGGGTCACCAGCATGCCAAACAAACACCCATCACTCAGCGCCATGGAGCTGGCATCACCCATCTTTTAAAAACCTGCTGTCCTGAAATCCAGGAACCTTGCCCTTGTGTGATTTGATTCTGCAGCCATCCTTATATTGAACCAGACCGTACAGTGATCGCTGGACTGCAAGTGGCCTCTCACTTTGATGTCTGCAACACTGTTCCTGTTAGTGAATATCAGGTTCCGTATTGCCTCATCATGAGTGTGTTCACTGACTAGATGTCTGAGGAACGCCCCTGCAGAGTCCAGGATGTCCCTGCTTCTTGTTCACGAAAGCACATACATTTAAATTACTGTTGCACGGATATCCGATCTGGTGATCTGATCCGGTCGGATTTTCTGTATTTTCATAGTATCCCTCCTGATTGGGTACTGCTTATTTAAGGAGCCAGTTCAGGTAAGTTATCTGCAGAGGCAAGGGGGTGCAAGCAAGCTACTGAGTCGTGTTTGTCCCATTAAAATTTTTATTTGCCTTTATTTATTTGCCATTATTTGCCTTTTACAAAAATGACACAAAAAAGCCTAGTCTGGCAGTATTTCTACCTTGATACTGACACTGATTTGAAAGCAAAATGTATCCTATGTACTGCGCCTACTTCTATAAGTAGGGGTTCGTCTGTGAAAAGTTATGGGATGTCTAGCCTGCTAAATCATTTAAAAAATAAGCATAGATCCGAGCATGCAGAGCTGTTAGCAGAGAAAGCGTAGCTTGCCCAGCTTTCCAAAGATGAATGCTGTGAGCCTCCAGCCAAACGAATTAAGAAAGAACAGCTTACACTTGCAAGCCCTGATGCATGAAGGATATGCGAGTGGACCCCATTCAGGAGCCTGAGTGTGAGGCAGAGGACTCTTGGGACTCCTTTACACAGTGTAATGTTGTGCCACAGGAAAGTAAGTGTCCTTTGGTTTGTTGTAATCTTTCGCAGTGCACATCTCTTTTATTTGTATCACTGAGACATACTGTACCCTTTCTCTCTCCCACAGCTGTACAAAATGTGGAGGTCGCATCAAGAAACACAGAGATTGAAGTATACATTTTGGAACATCTGCTCCCCAAAAAACAACACCTGACGCCATCCATTACTGGGAAACTAACCATCTCCACTTCCCAACACTTGCCAGACTTGCAAAACACTACCTGTCAGCACCACCCCGTAGCGTTCTCAGTGAACGAATGTTTAGTGTTGCAGGGGACATTATTACAGAGCATCGTTCTCGTCTATTGAGTGAGAATGCAAATGTATTACTTTTTTTGAAACAAAATCTTTTACAAAATTTCTAATGTTTAATTGCCTTCTTTTAAAGGAAAGCTGTTGTTAACCTTACCCTCCGGTTAAGCTTTTTTGAGAAAAGCGCCTTTTTTTCTGTCCTGGAAAGTAATTTAATTTAAGAACAAAAAGTCCACTACCCGGAAGTATGGCGGACTATCAGACAGCTTCATTAACTGTAAAGGTACAGCGCCGCACCCTGCACTTCAATGCATTTGTATTGAAGCACATGGTGTGGCGCCACACCTTTACAGTTAATGGAACTGCCCAATAGTCTGCTATACTTCCGGGTAGCGGACTTTTCGTACTTAAATTAAATTACTTTCCGGGACAGAAAAAAAGGTGCTTTTCTCAAAAAAAGCTTAACTGGAGGGTCCCGCCCCTGTAAATGACAGTTTTCCTTTAAGTGGTGAAAATGTGACAATTTGAAACAGAGTAACATGTACTGTGGGCATTTGGTATTTGATACCCCCCCAATTACATGTTCGATGAGTAATTTTTAGCTTTTAAAAGAAGTATAGTTAAGAGGTGAAAGTACAGCGATGTGCAATAACTCTCAATAAAATGAGTACAATGATTTTAAATATAATTAAAATTTATATGTGCATATATGCGTAATGAAACCAGTTATTTACAACAGATTTGTTGTAAATAACTGGTTTTATTACACATATATGCACATATAAATTTTGTCCGGATATTTTGATTTTGATCCGAATGGATCCGGTTCAACATTGAGTTGGATACTACTCGGTAAATATCAGCCGTATTTCAGGTTATTATGAAGTGTCACATCAACCGGGTTTTGGATTATTATTGTGTCTGGAGCAAAATAACCTGAAATCCGGTTGATATGCATTTTTAACAAAACAGTAATCCTGTAATCGGTGTTTATGGTTACCAGTAATTATATCAACATAATGCTCAGCCTGTCATGCCTTTTTGCTTACATAATGGCACATGCTGAAGTGTCTTATTGCACTTACAAAATGGCATCTAAATATTTGATTTAAAATGAACTAAAACACGAAGAGATCAGTTTAAAAAGACAAAATATGGGACTCTTCATTGAAATATGCTTAGATTTTAACTTTGAAGACAAAAGTAGTCTTCTAGTAACTTGGGGAGGTAACTAAAACCAATGAAAGATAATGAAAACCATCTGTGGCATGCATTTTTATAAGTAAAAAAAAATTACTTTATTTGCACTTCAGATCAGTACAGTATTTTAATGGAAATGTGTTCAAAATGTTTAAACCTGCCAGGTTGTTGGTTTTTTTTTGGGGGGGGGGCTTAATTTCTCCTGAAAACACCCATATATGCATCAAATGAATGTGATTTTATAAACTTCTGGGGCTAGATACTGAAAAATTGGCAAGGTGGAGTTCATAGCTTTTCGCTTCACTTTCCTGTTGCGCACAACCATGAAGATGCTTTGCCATTACGGGCATATTTGCATGGGAAACGGCAGGTTTGCACCCCTGTGACTTGCCCTGCCCCACCCCGATTTCCCGGTCCTGTAAAAGTGGACATATTCCCTGGTGTCTAGTGGCACCCCACACTCTCCGATTCCCATCCCTGGTAACATTCAGTTATCCCTGGTGTCCAGTGGTCTTCCCCGTCCTCTGATCCTCATCCCTGTTAAAATTCAAGTTCCCCTGGTGTCCAGTGGTCTCCTCTGCCTCCAGTGCCTGTCCCCAGTAAAATTCAGTTACACGGAAACATAGAAACATAGACTTTGACGGCAGATAAGGATCACTTGGCCCACCCAGTCTGCCCATTTCCCTTCCTACTGGATAAGCTGCAGATTCTAGTTAACCAACAGTCTACTTCCTGCAACCCCCCACTACAATTGCCTTATGTCTGTCCCATGCATGTTTGAATTCCCCTACTGTTTTAGACCCAACAACCTCCCCAGGAAGGCGGTTCCATGCATCCACCACTCTCTCCGTGAAAAAAAATTCCTCACATTATCCCTGAGCCATCCCCCCTCTATCTTTAAATTGTGCCCCCTTGTTCTTACACATCTCTTTTTCTGAAAAATGCTACCCTCCTGGACTTTGCTTGATTCCCTTGAGGTACTTAAAAGTTTCTATCCTGTCCCCCTCGTCTCTCCTTTCATCAAGGGTACACATATTAAGCTCTCTGTCTCTCTTCATATGGTTTCTGATGCAGACCCTGCACCATTTTAGTTGCCCTCCTCAGGACTGCTTCCATCCTGTCTATGTCCTTGTGTAGATGGGGTCTCCAGAACTGCACACAGTATTCCAGATGGGGTCTCACCAACTGTCTGTACAGAGGGATAACCACTTCCCTTTTTCTACTTGTGATGCCCTGTCCTGTGCATCCCAGTATCCCCCTGGCTCTCCTTACTGAATTCTCACATTGCTTACCCACCTTTAGGTCATCTGATGTGACTACCTCCAAGTCCCTTTCCATTTTTGTTGTTAGTACCTCCCCTGCTATTGTGTACTCTTCTCCTTGGTTTTTGTTCCCCAGGTGCATTACTTTGCACTTCTTTGTATTGAATCTAAGTTGCCATATGTCTGACCATTCCTCCAACCTTGCCAAGTCCCTTCTCATCCTTTCTACCCCACCTTGTGTATCAACTCTGTTACAGATCTTTGTGTCATCTGCAAAGAGGCATACCTTTCCCTCCAGACCCTCTGCAATGTCACCTATAAAGATGTTAAAGAGGACTGGACCCAGTACTGAGCCCTGAGGTACTCCACTAGTAACCCCACCTTTCTTCGGAATGTGTTCCATTCACTGTTTCTTTCTGTGTCCTGTTGTGCATCCAGTTTGCTACCCAGGCTACCACCCTGGAACCCACTCCCAGGCTGGCTAACTTGATTATTAGTCTTTAGTGCGGGACTGTGTCAAATGCCTTGCTAAAGTCTAGGTAGGCCATATCCACAGCCCCTCCTGGTCTATTACTTTGGTCACCCAGTCAAAGAAATCAATTAGATTCGTCTGACATGACCTTCCTGCTGTAAATCCATGCGCTTTGGGTCCCAGCCCCTGCTGCCTCTAGGTACTCAACAATTCTTTCTTTCAGAAGTGATTCCATCATTTTCCCTAACACTGAGGTCAAACTTACAGGTCTGTAGTTTCCTGCTTCTGCCTTTCTCCCACTTTTGTGAAGGGGAATCACATCTGCCCTCCTCCAGTCCTCCGGTACCTCCCCATCCTCCCATGATTTGTTAAAAAGTGTGGTCAGTGGAGTCACTAGGTCCTCCCGTAGTTCTTTTAGGATTCTGGGATGAATCCCGTCAGGCTCCATTGTTTTGTCCACCTTGAGTTTTAGGAGTTCTTTCAGGACTCTTTCTTCTGTAAATGGACCGGTGTCAACCCCCCTACCCAGAGTGCTTCTATTGTCTGGTTTAGGTAACTCCTCCTTATCTTCTTTTGTGAATACTGAGCAAAAGTATTCATTCAGTATCTCTGCCTTTCACTGTCTCCCTCTGCCCACCTCCCTCTTTTATTAATCTTCACTATTCCTCCCTTAACCTTTCTATGCTCCCTAATGTACCTATAAAAGGTTTTATTCCCGTTCTTAACTGAGTTGGCTGTTTTTTCCTCAGTTTGGGCCTTTGCTGTTCTGACTGCCTTCCCCACTTCTTTCTGCTTGATACAATTCCCTGTCGTGCTCCTTCTGTGATTCCTTATACTTTTGAATGCAGCCTTTTTCTCCTTTACCTTCCCTGCCACCTCTTTTGAGAACCATAGTGGTTTTTTACTCCGCTTTGTTTTCTTTATTTGTTTCACACAAAGGCTTGTTGCCTCTATGATAGCAGTTTTGATTTTTCTCTATTGTTCTTCCACCACTCCTTTTTGGCCATTTGCTAGTGCATTCCTCAGGTATTCACCCATTTTGCCAAAGTCAGCCCTTCTAAAGTCCAGTATCCTTGTTTTTGTATGGCTTGTCTCCATGGTTGTGCTTATTGTGAAGCACACTGTGCAGTGGTCACTTGTTCCCAGATGTCTACTGACTTCTAAATTTGTGATCCTCTCTCCATTTGAGAGTACCAGGTCTAGTATTGCTCCCTCCCGAGTGGGTTCCAACACTAGCTGTCTAAGGCCTGCCCCCTGCAGGGCATCGAGAATGACCCTGCTCTTGGATGTGGCTGCAGTACATGTCATCCAGTTAACATCTGGCATATTCAGGTCCCCCATCAACAGTATCTCCCCCTTTTCAGCCATTTTGAGAATGTCCTCCATCATTTTCTTGTCCATTTCCTCCCCTTGAGACAAGGGTCTGTATACAACCCCTGTGCGGATTGTGATGCCATTCCCTGTCTCCAAGTGTCCGGTGGTCCCATCTGCCCTCCGACCCTGGTAATATTAAATACTTCCCTGGTGTCCAGTGGTCCCCCCTGCCCACCAATTGCTGGCCCTGGTAATAGTAAATGTTTCCCTGGTGTCCAGTGGTCCCACCCACCTTCCGATCACCATCCCCAGCAATAGTAAATTCTTCCCTCATGTCCAGTGGTCCCCCACCTTCCAGTCGCTGGCCTTGCTAATATTACTGGTGTCCAGTAGTTCCCCCCCCCCTCCGATTGCTGGTCCTTATTAAATCACATATTCTGGCACACCTAGTGTCACCCCTACCACTGATCCCTGACCCAGTGTAAGCTTCCCTGGCATTAGAGGGCCCCCCTCACACACGCAGGCACAGCCAACCCACCCAGCCACCCTCTCTACCTCAGTAGCCAGTGCAGTGGGGCCGGACAAGCAGCACAGCCCTCCTCTCCATGCCAGCCCGGCCGCTGTATGTGGTGATAGAGAGCGTGCATCTCCTATACTGTAATGGGGATGTCATGACTGTCTAATAGAGCAGTATGTATGCTCCCTTACAGTACAGGGACACGGTTCCTGGATATCGATACTGTAGCCAGCCGAGGTAGTGAGAGGAGGGCTGTGCCAGTCACCGTATTGACTTCTGCGGCACTGGTGATTGAGGTGAGGGAGGTTAGTTGGTGCCCATGGTGTAGGGAGGGAGCTACCAGATGCCAGGGAAGCTTATGCTGGGACAAGCATTGATAGATGGGGGGTGCAACTAGACACCACAGAATATGTAATTTAATATGGGGCCAGTGATCAGAGGGTAGGGGGACCACAGGACACCAGGGATAATTGAATTTTACCAGGGCTGGTGATCGGGGGAGACCACTGGACAGCAGAGAGGTATTGAATATTACCAGAGCCAGCGATCAGAGGGTGGGGGGCACCACTGGCGACCAGGGAAGTATTTACTATTACTAGGACTGGTGATCGGAGGATGGGGAGACCACTGGACACCAGAGATAATTGACTTTTACCGGGGATGGGGATCTGAGGGTGGGAGGGATCACTGGACACCAGGGAAGTATTTACTATTACCGAGGTTGGTGATCAGAGGGCAGGGGGGACCACGGGACAGCAGGGAAATATTTATTATTACTGAGGCTGGTGATCAGAGGGCGGGGGGGGACCACTGGACAGAAGTATTTACTATTACTGGGACCAATGATTGGAGGGTGCAGGGACCACTAGACCCCAGGGAGCAGGTGTGCTCCCCCAACCGCCAATGTGGTTGTTGGGTGCAGTGACTCTGCCAGCTACCAGGGTTGCCCAGAGTAAGTAAGGCTTCTTCTCAGTGGTAGTTGTGCAATGCAAGGTGTCCTACTTTGTTCCCCCTGTGCAGCGCTAATGTACTGAATTTTGTTCTGCACCAGGATTCCTGTCCCACCCCTCCCTTTGCTCACTGCATACATTATTTTTTTGTGTGCATGCTAATCCTTTCAGCATGTGCTACAGCCCTTAATATTGCGCTCAGGCACAAACCCCGGCCAAAAGGGTGTAGTCATTTTGCCCACCAGGCAAAGTTTTGAATATGTGGCCCCTGGAATGAATTTAAGCAGTTGGGGTCTGCCTTTGTCTACATAACTGCGTTTTCCCACCTTTTCTCTCCTTGTGTATACAGTAATATTGATTCCTCCTCCTGTTTCTTCTCTCCCCGTCTTTCCCCTCATTCAACATATGGAACGTTTACCATGGAATACAGGGATTCAAAATTCTGCACAATTCCACTGGTAGAATGTTCTCTCCCAAGATTCTGTACACACACAACAAACGCTTCATGTGGACCCAGAGTCTACGTTTTATCTCTGGCAGGTTGCGCAGCAGACATTTCCCTTATAATCAGGTAAAGATAGGACGAGGATTTTTCACTGTCAACACAAAAAACACTAGTAATGAAACCTAAGAACAGTACTTAATGTCTCTAATTTGTTTGTGTGTTAGGAGAGTGTGATGAGGCCAACCCAGCGGTGCCGAGGGTTGAGGCACTGGATGCCACACCTCACGCCATGCCGACAACCCAGGTTCGGGAACGAGCTAGAGCTGCTGGGGGTCGGCAGGGGTGAGAGAGGATTGAGTGTCTGGAGGACTGCTCTCCTCTCTCAGGGGGAGGGAGACTTGTCATCCCACTTGTTGACTGCCCTCTGGCAGCGGCTGGAGGGCAGTATGGGCCAGGAGACACCTGCCGACATAGTCACATCAGTAGGGGCAGGAGGATGGGAGAAAACAGAGCCTGGCAGGTTCCGTGATGGCTCCTGTGTCCGCGGGGGTTGGGCCCGGTATCTGGATTGGGTCTCTGGGGGTGGGGAGGCCAGCGCTGTCCTCCCTGGCCCCGTCGCGGGGGGGCAGTCCATGGGGAATTCACCAGGTCTGGTGATATGGGGACACAGGAAAACCAGAGAGTGAGTCTCTCCATACAGAGGGACCACAGCTACCTGCCAGGGCTTCCAGGAGGGATAAACAAATAGAAACAAAGGAGAGTGTGATGGTCAGAGAAACAATGTTTAATTATTTGTTTTTTCTAATTTAAGGTTGTTTTAGTCTTAAGATCCTAGTTTAAGGTTTTTAGTAAGCAACATAGAATTTGACGGCAGATAATGATTGTTTGGCCCATCCCGTCTCTCCATTTCTCCCTACATACACTATTACTGCAGACCATACCTCATCTACAGCTCTTTTTCCCTCCCCCTCTTCCTTTCCACAATGATTCCCTTGAGCTTATTCCATGTATTCTTGAACCCCACCACCTCCACTGGAAATCTGTTCCAGGAATCCATTACTCTTTCTGTGAAGAAGTACTTCCTCACATCTTTCTTGAAAATAGAAGTAAACGTAGCAGCCATGTTTGTGAAGGAAGGTCCGTTTCAGTTGTAGGTGGATTGATTTGTTCATTGTGTGATGTGAATACTTACATGTAAGTCAGGTTTAGAACCAGGATGACCATGTATGATGCTGTAATAATGCATGGTCCCCTCACTGGTTTTAATCAATTAAATTTCTTGGATTTTCAGGCCCATTTTATAATTAGAAATAAGAAACTGCAGCAGTATTTGAAATGTTCATGGGGGGGACGGTGTTGTCTGATCAGTTAGATCTCTGAGGAAAGCTTTCATCAACACTCTTCTCCTCTTTATGGTTCCTCCCCCAAGTGTCTGGTTTCTAAAGGACAAAATTCAGATCATGCTACACAGCATATAATATCCAGGCCATCCATCTTAAGGTGAAAACCTCCAATCTATCATTTAAGCCAAAGGTGATCCTTTCCATTGTGTAGCTTTTATTTACCATGTCTCCCCAGCCACTAATCTCTGGAACTGAGTTTGTAAGTCATTTTCTAATTGTAGCTTCATGGGCTGCCACCAGCATGATTCCCAGCAGATATTTGCTATGTTGGCCTTTACTGTGGCTAGGGTAGTGATATAGGAAGTATAGTTCAGGGGACAGATGGAATCTAATGTGGAGAACTGCCGCTATCTCCTGCTCTAGTTCTGTGAGAAAGTGGGACTGTCAGGGGCAGGCCCACATAATATGCATGTGGGTGGCTTCCCTTCCCTACACCCTTCCAACAAGCTACATTGCTCCCCGTCCCATATCGAGACATGATCGCTGATATCCTTAAGTATCTGATTACCTGCTTCCATGTAAATTCTCGCCAGACATGAGATGAGATAACCTGTCTGGCCTCAGAGCAGCCATGCTTAGGCATTGGCTATTGGTTCCTGCCCAGTTTCCTCCCCCCACTTAACCACTATGTAGGTGGTATTATAGGGTTGTGTGCCTTGAATGGCTTTATATGTGATAGAGATCAAGTGGCTCAGAGACGGCATGTTTGTGTATGTAGCTGGAGTGGATACTAACATTGGAGACTTAGTCCAGTCCCTGGCCCTGGCTGGTTGTGAATCTATGAAATTGCATACTTGCAGATATCTGAAAAAGTCTCTACGTTCCAAACCAAATTGGATGGAGATCTTCAGAGGTCTATACTGTTGGTTCAAGGAAGAACTGTGCCATATAGACCAAACCTTGTCTCCAACACCTCCAGAATGTTGGGTCCATCGCTTCCATAGCAAAGCCTTGCAACTGAGCTATTGGGCAAACCTGAATGAGGGCTGGATGCAGGGTCAAAAAGGATACTAGGGTCCTCCACACTCCCCCCCCCGCCTTATCCAGGGGTTCCAGACAAGGCGGTCCCATATCGGAAGGCATTGTCCAAATAACTGCACCCTTTCCCAAAATGGGAGGTGTGTACACTCCATATCTAGTCACTGGGGCCCAGAACCTGCCCCATGCCATTGGAATAAAATCCTCTGCTGTGTAGCCACATAATACATTTGCAAGTCCAGAAGGGCCATTCCTCTCCTTGCTTTGGGCAAGAGAAGGGTTCAGAATTGGACTTGTGGCCTTTTTTCTGCTCAAATAAATCTGGAGATAGCCATTTGCCATTTCTTCCAATCCTTCTCCCAAAAGGGACCTGCACATTTTGGAATACATACAGAAATCTAGGTAAGGACGGCCCGCCGGCGCAGTGGTAAGATCTCCACTCATGATGCCGACATCCTGGGTTTGAGAATGGACTCAGGAGTCAGAGGGTTGGCTGGGGGAAGAAGGCTTGAGCGTCCTGGTGACTGCTTTCCTTCTCCAGAGGGAGGAGAGTTGTGTGTCTGGTGTTCTGCTGACCTCTAGTGGAGGCTTGAGGGTTCAGCAGAAATGACTAGCACCTGCTTGCCGAGAGGCAGAGCAGACGTCATCAGTGTTATTGCAGGCTCCACCTCTCGGGGGACAATCTCTAACAAAATATACTGCTTCCTCACTACATGACGCTACGCCCTCCGTGAAGGACCATTCCCCACAGCCCTTGCTTGGTGACTGAGCAACATGTCTCCACCGGCATGTTCTGGTCCCGTGGCCCCGCCCTGGGTGGGTAAGCCAGGGGGTTCCTCCGGTGGGGATGCCTGCTGAAGTCCTGACTTCATGTCCACGGGTCCCAGAATGACCGGGCCCCACGCAGTAGGGGGTAAGCCTGGGATCAGGTCATCGATGCAGGTAAGCCCTGGAAACGGCTGGAGCTCGGGGCAGCGGAGCCTGAGGCCTTAGGAGGTGTGGCAGAAAAGCACAGTAAATAGCAAAACCAAAAAAAAAAATCTAGGTAAGACTATCATTCATACAGTATCAACCTTCCAGATCAGACTAGGTGGAAGTCCATGCTGGTATTGCAAGTCAATTGTATGATGCTGAGATAGTGGACTGATATTTACCTCATAGAGGTGGTCAAGTTGTAACAGCAGCTTTATTCCCAGATATTTAAGGTCCTGCAAATCCCATTTGAAAGGGAACTGCCTTCTCTGAGCTGGGGAGGGGGGGACCAATGAGTGGAGATGACCTAAGTTTTAGTAGTAGTCAGTTTGTAATCTGAGCCTGTACTAAAGGTCTCCAGGATCCAGAAGACCTCTGGGAGGGAGTTATCCAGGTCAGCTATGTAAAGTAACCATCATCAGCATACAATGCAGTACAGTGAGTCCCGTCTCTACACCTTTAATGGCTGGATGGTTTCTAATGCTTTGTGATAGGGGCTCAATATAAGCAGCAAACAATAAGAGGGATAGGGGTCATGTTTGCAGAGTGCCCCTGCCTAAGAAGAAGGATGAGGAGACATGCCCATTCACTTTTATGAATGCCTGGGGGAAGGCCCATTGAAGTTGGGTGATAAAGTCTGCGAGGAGGCCAGACTTCCCCAGGGTATCAAATAGGTAGGAACAAGAGACACTATCAAATGCCTTTTTGGCATCTAGGGTGGCAAGCAGGAATAGGGTGGATGGGAATATACCTGGTGAAGAATATAAAGGGTATGACGGGTAGTATCCCCAGTTTGTTGGGTCTGCACAAAACCCGTCTGGTCCGGGTGAATTAGGAGCAGTAACAGGGTCCAGCTGATGGGCTAGGACAGCCGTAAATAAGTTATAATCCATACAGAGAACTGAAATTGAGCAGTACGATTGACACTCAGAGGGATTATTCCCTGGTTTGGGGATAACAGAGAGTGTGGCATATTGCCATGTTCTGGGAATATCCCCTCTCCAGTACTTCATTACAGACCTTTACCAGCTGTGGCAGAAATAAATCCCATTGGCATTAATAAAATTCCATAATGTACCCATTGGGTTCCAGGGCTTTCTGAGTGTGCATCTTGTGCAAGGCCTGTTCAAGCTCTTTGCTCTTTTCTTTGGCTCATATGTTTATTAAAATTTTATCAAAAATACAGATATCCAACAGACATACAGCAGACTTACACAAATTGGTACAAATAAGACCTTAATTAATCCTAGCAGGCAATAAAAAGAGTGCAGTGCCCCCTCCTGGAGTGTACACGTTAGCGTAATTAAAATTACTCCCTAACTTCTGGGAAACTTCCATTTAATATCCCGCTGTGCAAAATAAATAAACATGAAAAACTCTTTAAGAAAACTAGTAAGTAAAAAAAAAAAAAAAAGTAAATAATACAGAGACATAACACCAGCAATGGATCAATATTCCTTAAATGTACCAATTCATATTTTTTCTCCAGACTTTCAGAGGCAATCTATCATAAATAACTGTGGTGTGGGGGCCCAAACACCCTAACCATGCCCTGCCCTGTACCCCTATGGTGATCTGATATTCCCCTATGCTTCCAGAGATCACCTCTGCTTTATAAACTAGGAAACTACAGAGTAAATCAGGTGGTACTTATGCTGGGAATTGTGAGGTAAATCAAGTGGTAATATGCTTATCTTTGAGGAAATTGGGTGCTGCTGTGCAAAGGCACTGTGTGGTGAACTATGGGGTAAATCACATGGTACTATGATAGGGAACAGTGGGGCATACTAAATTAATGCCCTGTCACAGCAGGACCACCTCAGCCACTGGGAGGGCGTCAGTATACTTCCCCCAGGTACTGAGACAAATTTCCTCTTTTTCATGCAGGGCATATGTTAATCTTTCCAAGGCCAATGTTTGTAGCACCAGTGCCTTCCACTGGCCCAACACAGGCCTGACGTGTGAAACCCATGAGTCCTGCATACATTGGTGAGCTAATACCAACAAAAAAAAGAGGTCTGGGGTATGGTTCCCACCCCTCGTCACCTATATCATTCACCCCAAACAGCAGGGAGAGCAATGTATCTGCTAACTGCCTAAGAAATTTGCAGCCTTGGACCAGAAGGGTCTCAGATCCTAGCATTCCCAGAAGTGGTGCATATATCAAATCAAATCAAATTTATTTATATTGCGCTTTTCAATAATCAAAGCACACATACATAATAAAAACAATCAGCAATAAAAACGTAAGTATAAATCCTAAAAACAGTAAAAAACAGAATGATCTATTCAATAAAAGCTTGTTCAAACAAATATGTTTTTAACGCTGCCTTAAAGGACTCTGTGGACAGGCACTCTTGAATCCGACGAGGTAGAGGGTTCCACAGGGTCGGGGCCATAAAAGCAAAAGCTCTGACCCCAGATGACTGAAGATGGACCCTGGGAATCTCTAGCAGTCCCTCATCGGTGGAGCGGAGTGAGCAGAGAGGGTGGTAGGGTCGAAGGAGATCTTGCAAGTAGCCTGGCCCCTGACCATGTAGGGTGTTATAGGTCAGCAATGTGACCTTGAAGGTAATTCTGCACCGTACCAGCAGCCAGTGCAGCTCGCGCAGCACAGGAGTGATGTGGCACGATCTTCCCAATCCAGTCAACAACCTGGCTGCTGCGTTCTGCACCAGCTGCAGGCGGCGGAGGTCTATCCCCGGAAACCCTAGATATAGAGCATTGCAGTAATCAGGACGCGAAGAAACAAAGGCTTGAACCAATATCGGAAGGTCATCATGCGGAACTAGGTGTTTTATCCAGGCTATATTCCTCAGATGGTAAAAGGAAGACCTGACAACGGTTGATACCTGTGCCTTCAGCGTCAGCTCGCTGTCAAGAATTACGCCCAGATTCCGCACCTGCTCAGAAGGTCTCAACTGGCTTCCCCCTAGCACAAGGCCAGAGGGAAGCCCAGGAGCCAACTTCTCTACACAGTGACCCGGGTCCACTACCAACACCTCAGTCTTGTCTGGATTCAGTCTTAACCAGTTAGCACTCATCCAGTCCTAAATCTCAGCGAGGCAGCTGTTAAAGACCGATAATGCGTCATTCTGTTCGGGTAAAAAGGACATATAGAGTGGAGTATCATCTGTGTAGCAGTGAAAACTCAGCCCATAATGCCTTATAATGTCTCCTAACAGCAGCATATACACCGTGAACGACATGGGGGAAAGCACAGAGCCCAGTGGCACCCCACAGGGCAGAACAAAGGGGGCAGAGGAAAAAATTCCCGATACTATCCTCTTGAGTTCTGCCCGTAAGGAAAGAATGAAACCATCTGAGGACTGTTCCCGACAGTCCGCATAGTAACCGCAGGCGATCTAGCAACATCCCATGGTCCATGGTTTTGAACGCTGCAGAGAGATCAAGGAGGACCAAGATCGAACGACTCCTCTGATCCCTCGCTATTAGGAGGTCATTCAATACCCGAATCAACGCCATCTCGGTGCTATGCCTCTTCCTGAAACTGGAGTGGAGAGGATCATAGACTTCATGGGCGGTAAGAAAATCCTTGAGCTGCAACGCGACTACTTTCTCAATAACCTTGCCCAAAAAGGGTAGGTTAGAGATCGGTCTGTAGTTGGCGAAACAGGGTCAAGGGAAGATTTCTTCCAAAGGGGCATTATGATAGCCTCTTTCAGAGACTCCGGAAACACCCCTTGCTCCAAAGAGCATCGGACAATCTCAGCAAGGGCTGGTCCGATCACATCCATACACCCCACAAGGAGGCGCATGGGACCAGGATCCAAACTACAGCAAGTCTGTCGCAAGCCCTGGACAATCTTCATGATGTCCATGATCGCTGGCTGGTCAAAGTCTGTCCAGATAAACCGAGGGCCTGTGACCTCGTATCGATCACCGTGCTGCTCATTTGAACGCATACTGTGGATCTCTGACCTGGTCGAGGACACCTTATCATCAAAAAAACGAGCAAACTCATCACACTCTTTTTGTGAAAAGGCTCTCCAACCCTGCATGCATGCTGGATTGCAAAGTCTGTCCACGGTTCGAAAGAGCTGAGCCAGTCAATTTCTTGATGCAGCTATCTCCCTGGACAGGAACTCTGCCTTCTTACAGGAGATTTCTGATTGATAGTCCACATAACGGGCCATCAATCTAAGTCTGTCCTCCTCCAGGCCAGATTTCCTCCAGCAGCGTTCCAGTCTTCGTCCTGCTCTCCTTAACTCCCTCAAAGTCCCATCAAACCATGGGGACCGAGGCCGAAGGGAGAGGGGGCGAACACGGTCAGGTGCAATGGAATCAAGAGCCCCCAGTACCACACTATTATAGTGCACCACTAAGGCATTTGGTTCCATGCACTCCACAGGCCAACTCGACACGTCCAGTACTGCCATCAGACCCTCTGGGGTAACCCCCCTCAAAGGGCGATACCGTACCATCTCCAAAGGGGGTGGTCTCATTGGGGGGGTCGCAAAATTGAACCTTATGGAGTGATGGTCAGACCACCCAACTGGCTCCACCACCAGCTCTATGATCTCCATCCCCAGAGTGAACACCAGATCCAGAGAATGACCCGGAATATGGGTAGCAGTGGTAACAACCTGTGTAAAGCCCAACAGAGTCATTAGTTGGAGGAAGTTTTGGCCAAAATCGAGTTCATCATTAACCCAGGCATTGAAGTCCCCCAGGACCTGCCACCTGGAAGGCTCCAACACCAAATCGACAATGAAGTCTGCAACTTCCTGCAGAAAATCTTTCTCATCACTGGGTGGATGGTAAATGAGCAGAATATGTGCCAAGCATGCTATTTCAGCGTCCACAGATGGGGGATACCGCAGGGTTAAATTTGTGTACTGTAGCTGGTGGACAGTAAAGTCTTTATAGAAATATAAATTGAAGCTCCTTGTATTTATTACAGTATGGGGCACAGAAACCCTGGAACAACATATCAGTTGGGGGGCGAGGATATAGCATGCACCAGGCAGGAAAGGGACCTTGGGGTTATCTTCTCTGATGACCTCAAGGTAGGGAAACAGTGTGACAAGGCAGCAGATAAAGCAAGTAGGGCGCTGGGATGCATAGGCAGAAGCATCACCAGCAGGAAAAGGGAGGTCATAATTCCACTATACAAGACACTAGTGAGGCCCCACCTGGAGTACAGTGTACAGTTCTGGAGACCACATAGACAGGGTAGAGAAGGTTCAGAGGAGGGAAACAAGGATGGTACAGGGATTGCATCACAAGTCCTATGAGAACAGGCTGAAGGACTTGAATATGTACTCCCTAGAGCAGAGGATGGAGAGAGGGGATATGATAAGAACATACAAGTATCTTGCAGGGAGAAACAGGGTGCAGGAATGCATTGTTTTCCAGTGAAAAAGATGTTCTAGGACTAGAGGCATGGGATGAAGTTGGAGGGAGGGCAATTCAGAGGAAATGTGAGGAAGAATTTCTTCACAGAAAGGGTGGTGGACAAGTGGAACACCCTGCCAGAGGAAGTGGGGGCTGAAACAATCACAGGATTTAAGAATGCTTGGGATAGCCTTAAGGGAGTTCTGGAGGGCAGGGGTAAGGGGCAACAGACTTCTAGAAAAACAATGGGAACTTACAAGCTTAATGGGCAGACTGGGTGGGGCATAGGCCCTTATATGCCAACAGTGTCTATGTATCTATGTAAATCAAGTGCCCCATATGCAACTTGGGCACTGTAATCCAGTTCTCATCTGAAATTGTCACCCCTAAATCCTGTTCCTACAGCTCTTTAACATTTGTTGACAGATTTGGGAATGTATCTCTGTCTTGGTGTGCTATCTGTGCCATTAAACCTTTCGGGGAGGTACAGGCATGGAACACAGCCTACTCCAGTGAGTACAGGGCGGATAGAGCTACCGGATCTCTATTCCTACTGTACCCAAAGGCCCGTGCTTGAAAATATTTATACCTATGGGCTAGTGGGATTCCAAATTGATCCCCAAGTTCTGCAAGAGACTTACTCCCCACAGCTCTTCGGTCTTAATTTGTCATATTAGGCTGTCTGCCTGCTCCTGGGTAAGTTGTGGCAACCTCCGGGGATTCAGAATGGTATCGATCACCTCCACATCTGGAGGGGATTCTGGCATATAGAGTGTGGAGTAATAATGGTGAAACACCTCCGACACATCAACTGTTCTCCGTAGGAGGCGGGAAGTGGTAGGGTGCTTTAATTGTGCCACCATTGCCCTGTTTTTTTGTTTTTGATATTGATGAGCCAAAACTCTGGTTGCTCAGGATCCTTTCTCATGCACTTTATGACGCAGAAAGGTTAGCACCATCTCTGTTTTTTTCAGCAGGATGTTGTCTATGGCCTGCTTGTGCTGTCTAGCTGAGTAAGGACAGAGTTGACCCCGTGCATATGTGCACATTGCAAAACATGGAGGGTATCCCACAGGTCTCATTGACTCTGTTGTCTCTCTGTTTCCGAGAGCAGTATTCTGTAACATAGTCCTTCATGACTGTGTTCAGGGTATTCCAAAAGGTAGCCTGGGAATGTGCCCCCCCCCAAGTTAAGACCATTCATTTTAGGGCTCTTCTCCACTAGAAAGCTTTTAAAGCCCTCTGAGAGTAAGTGGTAGCCATTCAAGGCCCACTGTGTTCCGGGGGGGGTCTCCTTTTCCAGCCTTAGATAAGTCAGGATTGGGATGTGACTGGACAGGAGGATATCCCCCGTCTTACAGTCCGTGACATACTTAAGGGATTTTGGTTGGCTGTAGCTGTAATTGATACATGAATAAACTGCATGTACTGCAGAATAATGTGCATAATGCCTATTCAGTGGATGAAGGCCCCTCCACATGTCCACACATTTGTGGGATCGCAGAAGTGTGGCACAGACCTTGTGGGCTGCAGGTTGTCTGGTTGTCTTTGGATTGGAGGTGTCTCAGACATTCGACCTTAACAAGTTTCTTTTGTGCGCAAACCTCCTGCCTTTGTTCCACCATCCCTTAGGCACGGGATAATCTGTTGTATGTGTGCATTGCATCTGTTGTCTGCCAGGCCTTATGAGCTATTTTAGATGCCAGCAATGGGGTGGTGGGCTTGTTCGGTGGTGTGTCTACAAGTATGCCCCGTGTTTTTAAAATCCTCCCTCACTTGGTCTGCCATGGTGTAGGTGTCTTGTCCTTTTGGAAAGTCCACCACCAATTTAGCTGGATAAGGAGTGAAAAATATAATGTTCCTCTTCCTTAAGGCTTTCATGAGAGGCACATACGCATGTCTTTTGTTTTGTAGAGAATAAGGGTAGTCATTATCAAGAAAAATACATATGTCTTGGTATCTAAATTCTTTAGCTCTCCATGCCTTCAATAATATATCCTGCTTGTCCATAAAGCGCAAGAACTTTGCCATGGTTGAGCAGGGGTGAGCCTCTGGTCCAGTAGGCCACGGTCCCAGTGCTCTCTAGGCTCACTCAGTCTCTAGTGTTCTGTCCAGAGGGAGTTGCAGGACCATGCGAAGAAAAGATTGTAAGAAGCTGGTCATGCCCTTGCCCTCCATTCCCTCCAGAAATTCATAAAATCTGAAGTTATTACATTGATTCCTACTCTCCGTTTCTTCCAATTTTTCTTTGATCCCATGAATGGCAGCATGGGGGTGCAGAATTGCCACTTTAGCCGAGTCCATGCAGCGATCGGACTGCGTGAGCTGCTCCTCATGTTCATCAACCCTTTTCTCCAGTTTTGTGACATCAGAGAGCTGTCGTCGTGTTGTGTCTCTCCTTCCTGAAATCCTGGAGTTCACCAATGAGAAGAAAAAGCTTCCAGTGGAGTTTTTTGGTAGAGGGAGATTTGGATTTCTTTTGTCCCATCCCTGCTTTTGGTGGCCTGAGCACAAGTAGGCAACTGAGGCTCTACTGTCAGAGCCGACTGCTCCGAATCTCTCAGCATCCTCACGCTCCAATCCAGAGTCCTTGCTCATTCCTTGTTGCATCATTATTCTGGTAAATCCCCTTGGTAAAGCACTAGAAATTTTTCACTGAATCAAGCAATTTGAGCGGGTTTTAGTAGTGAGGCAGCTGCTGCTCAAATCTTCAAGTTGCATTCTTGAGGATGATATCACCAGAAGCAACGTGCACTTTTTGTTTTCTTTTTAAATATGGTCCACATCGTGCCTACTGCTCTGTGATTAGTGCCCGTGAAAGGTTACCAGTCCTTGTACTCTTCTGGTAATTTAAGTGTGTTGGGGGGTTCTTTACAGGCCTTGATTGCATACTGTTTAGAGACGCCAACACAAGTTTTAATCCAAATCCACCGACTCCCACAAGACCAGTAATGTTTCCTGCAAGCTAGAAACTAGCTGTAGAAGTAATAACAAATTAGTGCTCAGGCAGTTGAGTACTCTGCAGGCAGGCACAAACACAGATAAGGGGGAATGACCATTGTATGGGGTATGCAATGGTCTAACTCAGCAAATACCATTTATCTTAATGTGAGACAAGGCAAGATCACAACTCATGAGTGGAACAGCCATGAGTAAGTTATGAAAGTCCTACCCCCTCACAAGTTAAGATGAATGAATTATCTGAGTTAGGCCATTGTGTGTCCAGGTTATACAATATATTTGTAAATTGTTAAGCTTTTAAATTAGTTCCCTCTCTGGATTTTGGACAAGCCATTTCCATACAGCATCACATTCCCACAGGGCAGCACCCCCCAGCAGGCAATGTGAGCAAAGGGCAGGCCATGCACTGGGACTGCTATCCCTGCTGGTGCTTGGGCATTTTTGAAGCCATAGAAGCCATTGGGCTAGAGTTTGGGGTTCGAGCACTATAACTCCAAGCTATCAAGTGGCGCTCTGTGGACTTACTGTTAGTCATTGCTGAGCCAGGGACAAAGGCCACCAAGAGAGCCACGGGAACTTGAGGCTTACCTGGTGTGTTGAAGCCAGTTACTTGGGCTCTTCTACAGTGCCTCTGCTCTGGTCATCTGTACAGTTAAGTCAGTGGTCCCTGCAGCAAGTCAGTGACCGTGTGATGTGGGTTCTATTTAGGCCCATTTTTTGTGTGTATTTTAGAAGTTGAAACCAGTACCTCATTGTCTGTGTTGTCAGTCTGAGCCACGTCTAGAACAGGAGCAGCAGCCAACAAGAGACAGAGACCCGAAGCGAGGAGCCAAACACCAGCGATTGAGCATGGTGTCAGGTGGAGCAGTAAGTCCTGCCTCCAGCACCCGCCTCCTCCAGCCTCCAGCAGCCAAAGAATCACCCTGGGCCAGAGCGGTGAGTCAGTGGCAGCACCACCAGATAAGTGCTGACCACCAGAAGCCCCACAAGGAGAAATATGTTATTTAGAGTGCCGGACGGCTCAGGGGAGCAGCCAAAAGCTGTAAAGGGGTGGGACAGAACCTGGGCAGGAGAACCGCCCAGAGGGCAGAGTCATGGGCTGTAGTCCCTTCACCATTCAAAAGGAGTTCCTGAGAGGAGGAGCGGGGTAACCCCATCAGTAAGGCAGCTTTACAGTTGTTTTTTTAATTTTATTTGAAACACCCACACCTAAGGCACTAATCAAGGTGGCTGAGGCTGCATGGGTGGGAGGGCATTTTCCCACCTCAGGACCGCTCATAGAGGTGGCTGAGAGTCAGAGTGGGCCAGCCAGGCCCAGTAAAAGGGGGCACAACAGGGAAAATCCTCAGGAGCCTGATGGGGGTTCAGGCACCCTAAAAACTGTTCAGTTCACAACAAGTGAAGCTCAAGAAGACCCTGATAAGGGTTCAGGCAACCCCTCAAGCCTTTCAGTGCACATGCAGTATAGTTCCACAGGGCAGATACAGTGGGGTTGGGGAACAAACCATTGTAACATTGCAGAAGCTGTGTTGGTTGCTTCACAAGCTACATTTAAAGTGACAGTGTCAGGGGTGCCAACTTTTATGAACCTTTGCGAGTGCTCACAGCCAGTAGGTGGCATTTTTCCCTATGGCCAGGTTCCCCGGTAGTCTTTTTTTGCAGGCTACACTCCAAACATTGAGGGTGCTTTGTCATCTTTGTGGATGCTGGAGCACTCCAGCACCCATGGAGTTGGCACTCGTGGACAGTGTACCTGATGAATGAACTGCTTTCTTTTTATATTTAAAATTTTATTAATTTTTATAGTAGAAAACAATAGGACTTACAGTACATGAAAAGGTTACAGAGTATATGCTGTATACAGAAAGTATCACTTATTACATGTTTTCAAACATTTAGTGATAAGATACATTTTATGGCTACTCATTAATAAATTAAACATTGTTTCAGGAGAACTGTATTCCTAAGTTGAGGCCACTTACACAAAAGAGTAAAAATGTCTACCCCCTATATAAAATTGTATAGTTCCAATAACATTAAGCAGAGACTTTTTTCTCCTGACTAACTGGGGATAACAACGAGCATACCAGTAATTTCAGAAATATAATTTTTTTGTATGGTACTACAGTACATAGGTAAAAGAAAAGAACTCAAGTAGGAAGACAGTAGATAGTAAAAAAGGTATTAATGATTAGTTGTGGAAGGGGGCAGAGTCATGGCACAAAATCAGGGTAATTTTTCAGTGGATACATGACCCATCTTCTCCATCTGTTTTCAAAGACTGGGAGTTTATTTTATTTATTTATTTATTGAAATGTTTCACCAGGAGGGCACATTGTACAACAAGTTGCTCGTCTCATGGTGCGACCTGGGGGGAAGGGGTTACATAGGGTTGTGAAGGATGATCAGTTACAATAGTATGTGGGTAGTACAAACAATACAACATTGTAAGATTATGCAACAGTTGGAACACAAGGTATTGTACAATAAACAGTAGTGGAACATTGGATAAATTACAACACATATCCAAAATCATACAAAAGAACATATAAACATACAAAACAGTAATAATGCAACAGAACCATTATAGTGCATGAGTGTACCAGGATCAGGCTCGAGGTAGTACGCAAGTGCTGTTGGGTTAAAAAAAAAAAAAAGGGTGGTAGGTTGTGCACACGGATGACCCTGAAGGGCAGGTGGAGAAGAGAGGGGGAGAGGCAAGAACTGAATATGAGGAGAAGGGGTAGCCATTTCCTGATTCCCCCTTCAGGATGCTGAGAACCCTGTGGGGGGGGCAGGGTAGGAAGGCAGAAACGGGGGATAGGTATTTATGAGGGTTAAAGCAGGAACAGCTGAAGAAGTAATTGTGTAGGGCAGAGGTAAGCGAGTAGCTGGAGGAGAAGTGTCATATTTTGGGGGGAGGGAATTCCAGATTTTAGGGAAGCGATGGGCGAAACCAGTCTGACCAATGAGGGTGGAGCGGCGAGGGACCGTCAAGGTGCGGGCGTCATTAGATCTGAGAGAGTGGGTGGGGGGAGGTGGAGCTGAGAGAGAGGATGAGAGCTAGGAGGGGAGCACTCCAAACCAGAATTTGGTGGTTATGTGGCACAGTGTGAGATGCGTCTGTGAGATAGTGGAAGGAAGATTAGAGAGCGATAGAGTTCACAGTGGTGGGAGCGGGAAGGGGAGTCGAGAGCAAAGTGGCAGAAGGAGTTAAAGAGAGTGTCCAACTTGGTCAAAGAAGATTTTGGAGCAGCACCATAGACTACGTCACAGTAGTCAAAGATGGGGAGTATCATTTTCTGGACAATTTCACGCCTCGCAGTCAGCGGGATGCAACTATGATTCCTGTACAGAGCACAAGCTTGGGGCACAGTTTCTTCAGGATAGCATCGATATGCACAGAGAAGTTGAGGTGCTGGTCCAGCCAAACCCCCAGATATCTAAATGAGGAGGTATCCTCCAGGATGGTCCCATCAAGGGTGTGGAAGGTGGGTAGGGCTGGGAGCCTAGAGAGTCTCTGCCTGGTGCCAAAGGTCATTGAGACTGTCTTCTTGTTGTTTAGAAAAAGCTGGTGAGAAGCAAACCAGAGCTGAACTTGGTGGAAGTCATGCTGAAAGCTGGTTTCCACAGCAGCAAGGTTTTTGCTGGAACTGTATAAGACAGTATCGTCAACATACATGTGGACAGATGAGGATGAGCAGGCTGTGGGAAGATCATTAAGGAAAATGGAGAAGAGTGAAGGACCAAGCACTAAGCCCTGAGGGACACCAGTGTTGATGAGGAGTGGAGGGGAGATGGAATCAAGGATTCTCACTGATTGGGTCCTGCCAAATAGGTAGGATTTAAACTAGTTGGTGACTGACGGAGCAAGGCCAACTGAGGAGAGGGAATCAAGAAGCAGGGGATGGGAAACAGTGTTGAAAGCTTTGGCTAGGTCGACAAAAGATGGCCGAGGTGATCAGGCCATTGTCCATCCCTGACAGGATGGAGTCAGAAAGCTGAGGAGGGAGGTGGTTGTTGAGTGGTTCTTCTGAAAACCAGATTGGAAGGGGGTGAAGAAGGAGGAATTGGAAAGGAAGGGTGATAGTTGAGAGAGAACTAAATGTTCTTGAAGTTTGGCAAGGGTAGGAAGGAGTTTATTATGCATTGTGTAGGTTAACTGTTCTAGGGTATAAATCCCCATGGTGATCTTTTTCCAGTTGTCCAAAGTGTGAACCACAGAAGTAAGCCACAGCCTTGTTAGAGCTTTTTGTGTCCAGTATTAAAGTCAAGAACAGCCTTGGTGTCTGTCCTGGAAAGGTCCTGGGGGTGGGGGATGGCCAGAAGAATCAGTGAGGGATTGATAGCTCCAGGGCTATTGAACATGTCTTCCAGTTCACGCATCACCACCTGCCAGGGTGAGAAAAAAGGAGGGGGCAGTCTTGGAAAATATGTGTTTGATTTGTGGGGTAACCCGTACCCCTCAGCAGGATGCTTTTTTGGCCAGCATACTGAGCTATGATATCCGGTGTCCTGAAAAATCTGTATCTGCATTTCTAGGCAAATTCATGCCAGTTTGTGGTGTGAAAAAGCAGATAGGCTGAGAGGGCATATTTATTCCAGATAGCTGCTGTGTATTGCTCTGTAGCTATTGTTCCAGCGCTGCAGAAAGGGTCAGTTGAATTAGAATGCACCTCTTGGAGGGCTTTCACTAGCTGGCCAATGAGGTGTTTCTAGAGTTTTACCTGGTAGATGTGACTGTACTAGGGAGATAAGAAGTGCTTTGTCTGGCAGGGCTGAAAAGGACCCTCCCTGAGTTTGTATATATAAGAACGGATCTGTAAGTAGTGTGGTGATCCGTCTTAGGAAGTGGTATGTAGACTGAAGTGATTCAAATGGGAGGACCTTCACACTAAGTATCTGAAAAAGAATCGAGAACCCAGTTGGCTCTATCTCTGTGTGGCTAGGTCTGTGTGATTAGTGGGTAGGCTTGATCGAGGGTGATAAACCTGAAGTGCCCAGGGATGAATGTCAGATTGGTTAGCAATGACCATTGTTTGATTACCTCTCTGCCCTAAAGTATGTGAATTTATTTATTTTTATTTATTTAATTTTGTAACTGGGTAGGCTCACTGGGACCAAGTATAGTCTCTTTGTCAGAGAGGCAACCCACAGTTAATTACATATAATGGAACTTACACAGTTACATATTCACAATATCCACAAAAATATACACTAATAACAGTATGGTTAATGTGCAGTTTATAGTGACCAGCAGCATTCAGATTTGTTAGTCCATACTGGCCATTCCTGGTTACATACATTATTTGTGTTGATATGCTTGGTTACATACATTTTAGTGTTAACATTCCTGGTTACATACTGTCTTATAATACGCGGTTAATATGATAAGTGCTATTTTGCGGTGTTATCGTAACAAGTGCAGTGATTAAATCCCATCAGGTGATCTTTGAGTCCCATTTTGAATCCCCCAATGGAGTTACTATTCTGGATATTTTCTGGAAGCCAGTTCAGAGGGGTGGTATATGCAGAGAATGACCTCAGCCCTTGGGAGGCCTAAATTGAGCACTTTAAGGAGCTGCCAGTTGGATGATCTGAGAGTTTTGTTGTTGTTTTTAGTAGTTAGTGTGTGTGCCAGGCTTGAGGCATTTTCCTGCCCAAGTTTGTAGGCCAGGCACAGTGACAGGTAGCTTAGTATTCCTTTTAACAATGGCCAGGATAGGATTTGAAGCACCTGGCAGTGAAGTTCGGACCGGGGCACCTGCTGCGAACCAGTTTACCCTGTGGTATAGTGTGAGCTTTGCATCCTTGCATTTTAACAGAGTGTAGTATCAGACAGAGTGCCATAGAATAGGGGTAGTAGGTGGCAGTCGTCACCTTTAGCCAGGAATCCTGAGTGAGGAGAGGCCTTGACGATATAATAGACCAAGTTTTTGATTCAGTGATTGGTCAGCAGGTTTAATGCGCCCCAGAGGAGCAATTTTGATCTATGGCTATTCCCAGGCACTTTATAGAATCCACTACCTCTACATTAGTGCCATTCGAGAGAGTGGATGTTAAATCCCTCTCCCCCAGGTCGTGCCTGAAAATAGGGAGGATTTGTCTAGTGCACTTACCCGGTCAACAAAAACTAAATAAAATGGAGTGATCTGGCAGGTCCCAGGTTTTTAGGGCCAAATAGTATGGCCTTTTTTTTTTTTTGCCATTTAGTACAAGTTTGTTGCTTTCTAACCAGCCCTCGAGGTGTGATAGGACTTTTGTCTGGCGACTCATTCAGTGAGGTGGTGTTATTTGCTGACTTATACAGTATGGTGTCATCAGCACATAGGGTCAGATTAGCTTGCCACAATATTTTAGCACATCATTTATGAATAAGGAGAATAGTAGTGGCCCAGTATAGACCCCTGAGGGACCCCATCAAGAATTGGACATTCATCTGATATGGCACCCTGCCATCTGACAAGTTGGGACCTACCCTGGAGGTAATCACATAATCATTTCATGGTCAGACAATCTAGGCCTATGAGTTTTAGTTTCATGAGGAGGAGTTGGTGGCCTACTAAATTGAAGGCCTTGGTGAGGTCGATAAAGACAGCACCAGTTAACAGGCCATTGTTTAGGGCAGTGTTTGTACTGTGGGTTTTTTTTGGAAACCATGTTGCTGGTCGGTGAATAGTTTGTGTTGCTCGATTTAGAAAGGGGCTTATATTGTGGAGAGTGACTAAATAAACAGTAATCTATGTTAAATGTGTCGTTTAATGTAAATTCTACTTGCTTCCAGTATGGTTGTTTAATTTGTGTCAACCAAATATAGAGCCGTTCTTATCGGGCAGCCTATGCGTATCATCACATTATTCGAAAATTTGACCCCCCATCTTCAGGTAATTGTAGGAGAGAAAAGTGCATACAGGGTGGTGCTCCTTTTCAAATGAAGCAGGAGACAATTCTGTTCCATGATTTAAAAGTAGAATTGGGCCAGCATAAGGGGCATATTTTGTAAGTAATAATAATAAAGGATCCGGGGGGGTGGATGTTTTTTCCTGATTACCTCCATTCTTTGGAAAAAGCTGAAGTGCACAGTATGTGAATCCATTTAAAAAGTTATGCAGCAATTTGTTGGGTTAGTGCACGTAGTTAAGAAGTTCCAAATGGGTAAAATTCTTAGTGAGTTTGATTCTTAAATATCATCATATAGCACCTTTATTCCATTGAAAGGGGTAGATGTTCTTTAAAGTAGTGAAGGGGATAAAATTATAGAGAAGGACTTCAGTTTTCTGGGCATTTAATTTATAGCCCACTGTGTTTCTGAAACGCCAGAGGGTGTCCCAAAGCACTGGGATGGACTCTTCAGGGGAGGTCAAAGTTAATACTGTAGAAGATCATCGTCAAAAAGCAGAAGTTTGTAATCCTTCCCTCCAGACGGTATCCCCCCCGATGTTTGGATCGGCCTGAATGCTAATGGTTCGAGGTATCATACGAATAATAAGGGAGATAATGGGCAGCCCCAATGAGTGCCACGTCCTAATGTGAATGGAGTGGTTAGAGAGCCATTCACCCATAGACACAATTAAGTGGAGTCATAGATTTTCTGCAGCATTTGAATTACCTGTTCTGGGACACTGAAATTTGACCAGGCAGAGCAGAGGAAGGGCCAGTCCACCCTGTCAAATGCTTTCTCTGCATCCAGACTAAGCAAAGCCATAGGGATCCACCTAGTTACTGCATGCTCTATAAGCAAGCAGGTATGGTGGACACTGTCAAGGACCTGTCACCTTCTAATAGAATCCTACCTGGTCTTTATCAGTGATATCAGGCAATAAGGACTCTAAGCAATGAGCCCAGATAGCCATAAACAACTTATAATCACAGTTCAGGATCAATATTGGGCAGTAAAAGCTGGGTAGGCGCAGATCCTTAGCGGGTTGAGAATTGCAGAGATCACTGCATAGTTTGAATGAACCACCTTCTGAACTGGTTTATTGCTCCATTTGTTAATGAACTGACTTCTGAACTAGTATATTGCCCCATTTGCTAACAAACTGCCTTCTGAAGTGATATATAGCCCCATTTGCTAACGAACTGCCTTCTGAACTGGTATATTGCCTCATTTGCTAATGAACAACTTCTTGAACTGGTATATTGTCTCATTTGCTAATGAATTGCCTTCTGAACTGGAGTGTTGCCCTTTTGCTTAACAAACTGCCTCCTGAACCAGTGTACTGCCCTGCCTACCTAACAAACTGCATAGAACTTATGGTACCAACTGGAGACTGTTCCTGCACCTTACCACTGACACCCCTCCATTGGACAACAACGTGGACGGCCAACCCAGCTAGCATTAGGGTGACAGGACAGGCCCCTTGCTGCTCTTCTAAAGCTACATCCCTACCCTGTTAAGAGTAAAGTAAGCTTAGGAGCCACCCTGGCTGACTAGAGAGAGTCTCTGTTGCACAGTGGGGTGGGGGGTCTTCTTTTCTTTTTGTTTTCCTTGTCTTTCAGGAACAGCATCCTGTTGTCATCATCTGAAGACCAGCATTCTGGATCAGCATCCAAACACCAGCTTCTCCTATTTCACATCTTCAGTTCCTCTTGTCCCAGCAGCCCAAGGGAGGATTTGTAGCGAAAAATCTGCTCTGAGTAGCACGTCTTTAGTTCTTCTTGTCCTGGGAGCCTAAGGGATGGTTTGTGCCGAAGAATTTGTCTCAAGCCTTGCATCTTCAGCTCTTCTTGTCCCAGCAGCCCAAGGGAGGGTTTGTGCCCAAGAATCTTTTCCCAGTTGCAACCTTGTGTCCCTTATCCTGGCAGCCCAAAAGAGGGTCTTTACCAATGAACCTATGGTCTGTTTAGTAACCTCTCCTAAGTGCTGGTGGCCTGGGGTCCCTCAACAAGTGTCAGTTCAGTGTTGCAACAAGAGTCCCTTCTTGGTCGCGTGCCTGCTCAGGTCTCAGTTCCTTGTGAAATTCCTCCACACATCCAGACCTGGGACCCGATTCTAAAAGGGTGGCGCAAGTTGCCGCTGAATGCAACTTGCGCCATCCGCAACTGCAGCATTGACCCTGCGCCCTATTCTAGAAGGGGCAGGGTCTCCTCAGCAAAGTCCTGCGACTTGCGACATGCGGCCAGGTATGCCAAACTGCGGGTGCACTTGGCGAGCATGTCGCAAAGCTCGCACCACAGGACGTGCCCCCCCTCCATGCCCAGCAAGCCATAGGCGCCCTGCAGGCTGCCCATCCCATCCTCGAATCCCTTCGCAGTGCCGCAGGGTGGTGCAGGTGTCTTCCACCCATGCCACCTACCCCAACTTGCCAGCCGCAACGCGGCATATACCAGGATGCCTGGTAGTCAGCCGATCATTGTAAATCACCAGGCACTGATCCCCTGAGGGTCTGGTGCCTCGATATTGTAATGAAAAGAAATACCCCTTACATCGTGGTAACCCAGTGCCCAGCCACGTTACATTACAGCACTTCACTCCATCCCCAGTTGAGAGTCGAGCATAGCTCATCTTTCACGGTTAGTCACGATTGAGTTCCGAGGAGTGCTTAACTCAAAGACGATTCAGATATCATATCTGAGCGCTGCCTTTACAAGAAGCGCCCTACAGGACCCAGTCAGCAGCTGGCCGTGGAGGTGAGAGGTGGCTGTGCCAGTCTCGGCTGGGGACGGGTGGGGGATGCTGGTGGTCTGGCATGGCTGGGTGAGGGGTGGAGGGCCACTAGACTACCAGGGAAATGGTGCTATTTCTTTTCATTACAATGATCGGGGAGGCACTAGACCACCAGGGATACGGGGTTGCAAGTTAATTGATTTACAATGATCGGGGGGCACTAAACTACCAGGGATACAGGGGTGCTATTTATTTAACAACAATCTGGGAGGGCACTAGACTACCAGGGCATTGCAGGGTATATGCCGCATTTGCAGCTGATGACTCGGGATCGGGGCATGGGTGAGGAGTTGACTGCACCACCCTATGGGGCACTTTACCGGAGGAGGATTCAGGGATGAGGGGCAGGCCCTGGGGCATTTACTGTAGGAATCGGGGCAGTTGAGGGCTGATTGGCGAGGCATTCACTGTCGGACCTGAGCAGGGGTGGGCAGCCCTGCAGGGCACCCACAGGGGTATGTTGGGCATGAGGGGAGGAAACTGTGCACTGACTGCTGGACAGCTGACGGGTCTACAGGACCCAGGCCATCCGTAAGTTACACCAGCTAAAAGCTGGTGTAACTACGATGCCGATTCTCCTCCGGGGGTTCTTGTAGAATCCCGACATTGGGGACTTTGTTGCTGCCCTTCTGGAATGGGGTGCAACTGCTGCCGTAAACCCCCTAGCACCATGTCGCAGGGGGTTTATGCGGCGTAACAGCTGTTCGTTAGTAGTGCTAATGAAAGGGTACCAGTCCTTGAACTCTTCTTAAAATTGAGGTGTGTTGGGGGATGTGCTTTACAGGCCTTAACTGCATATTATTTAGAGATGCCAGCACAAGCTTCATCCAAACCCACTGACCCTCACAAGACCAGCATTGTTTCCTGCATGCTAGAAACAGCTGTAAAAGTAACAAATTAGTGATCTGGCAGCTGAGTGCTCTGCAGGCAGGCACAAACATAGATAAGGGAATGACTTTTATATGGGTTATGCACGGTGGCCTAACCCTGCAAATACCATTTATCTTAATGTGAGACGAGGTAGGATCACAACTCATGAGTGGAACAGTCATGAGTAAGTTATGGAAGTCCTGCCAATTAGTCTAAACAAGTCAAAGGTGGAGGGCGGAACAGCAAGATGGCTACGCTGCTACCCCACTCTGTGTTTGTGCTCCATTCAAAGGGCATTTTTAGTTTGTTAAAAATTTTATTTTGAGTATTTTGCATTCTCTGTGTTTGGAGGTCTGAGCTGAAACAAATAGCATCAGTTAGTATTGCCCCAGAGTGCAGTGTTTTTCCTTAAGGAGCCAGCATTCTGGCCTACTGAATTTTTGAGGACTGTGGAGGAAAAGGAGCCTTAAGCCCCTCTGGGAAAAAGTTTGGTCGGGGACTGGCAGAGAGTTTGATGCCGATAGAGAAAAGTGCCCAGCTGGTTTGGAATTTGGATGGAATAGAGTCAGACTCCCCCCCCCCCCCCGGATTATGGACGAGCCTTTGGGAGAGCAAGGTGAAGGCAGACCTGCACTATATATGATGAGGGTCTCTTTTCATCCAATAAGAGGTATGCCACTGTTGCCTGGGATGGGGGTCTCAGTTAAGCCTGAAGCTATTTAATTTTACTGCACTCAGTGGGAGCATCTGTTTTCTTTCTGTTTCTCAGAGTGCATTCCTAAAGACTTGAAGTTTAGTCATGAGGACAAGAAGTCATGGAGACTTTGGCCAGAAACTCTCTTTAGATATTGTGTCTTGGAGTTCAGCCTGCAATTTAACTCCTGCAATTGTGACACTTGGCCAGCTGGTTATGATTGTTGTATGACATTTGTAATATAAAAATATAGTATGTGAGCCTGTGCTTCCATGGGTGCCCCCGGTTTCAGTGAAGCTACAGGGTATGTAAACTGACTAGAGATCTCTGTAATGTAATTATCTTTCTTGAGAAATTGCATTTTATGGCCTTTTATGACGTCATGCTTTTAAGTTGGAAACTAAATATACATGTTATTACAGGATAGGACGTCATTTAGCTGATTCCTATTGGCTATATCACACCTAGGTGATGGACTGCAGGGTCCTCAAAGAACTGGCTGATCAAAGACTCATAATTTGGGAAATTAGTTTTTGCTGATGTCACATTATTTAATATACCTCCTGATAGGACATCATGTTTGTGATTTTTTATATTCTAAAAGGAGGAGCTACATGACTTATAGAAGGATTGTGGAGACACAGAGTTTAAACTGGTACTTGTGTCTGGACTGTCAGATTATTTTGGGACTCTAGAGAGACAGCTCTCTGATCTAACATTTAGCACATCTAGAGGTAATACCTTAGACAGCAAAGGTCTAAATGTATTGTGGTAGGAGTTTTGTTCTGTAATCTTCCCTTGTTCTTTTATGTGATTGTGAGCTCTTTGATATATTGTTCTGGATTTACATTTTTCATATGTTTATCATCTTTTAGTAAAGAATCTTTTTAAGATACTGCCTGGGTGTGTCTTCCAAGTTCTTTTGCATGTGATGTATAGATGGTTAAGTCTGACAATTGTTCAACAGCTTGATGGTGTTACTGAGCTGAGTAAAAGTTAAGACTATACCTAAGGTCTCTTATAGAGTTAAAGGGTTCATTTTGGAAGCCTGGATTGGTGCCCCAGTGAAAGATTGTACCTAATCCCGAGGGTACATATCTGATCCTGTACATTGGGTACGCTAGCATAAGGTTCACAATTTGAACCCCCCCCCCACAGAACTTGAGACAAAGGTGAATCAGACCCAAAAGCAGACAGGAGGGTTACCCTTTCTGTTACCTGTTCACACTATTGCGCTCTGAGGTTACCACTGTGGGAGCAGAGGGCCTGACCTGCTGAGTGTGTTTGTGACAGTCTGCACATAATTTGGGTGCTCAGTCATTTTGCTGTGTCTCCAAAGAGTTTGCTTTATCTCTTTGCAGATGACACTAAGATCTGCAACAGAGTTGATGCACAGGGTGGGGTGGAAAGGATGAGAAGGGACTTGGCAAGGTTAGAGGAATGGTCAAATGTATGGCAGCTTAGATTCAGTGCTAAGAAGTGCAAGGTAATGCACCTGGGAAACAAAAACCCAGGGGAAGAGTACACAATGGGGGTTGAGATACTAACAACAACAAAAATGGAGAGGGACCTGGGGGTAGTCATATCAGATGACCTAAAGATGGGCAAGCAATGTGAGAGGGCAGCAAGGAGGGCTGGGGGGATACTGGGATGCATAGGGAGAGGCATCACCAGTAGAAAACAGGAAGTTATTATCCCTCTGTACAGACAGCTGGTGAGACTCCATCTTGAGTACTGTGTGCAGTTCTGGAGACCCAATCTCCGCAAAGACATAGACAGGATGGAAGCTGTCCAGAGGAGGGCAACTAAAATGGCGCAGGGTCTGCACTGGAAGACATATGAAGAGAGACTTAAGGAGCTTAATATGTATAGCCTCGAGGAAAGGAGGGAGAGGGGGACATGATAGAAACTTTCAAGTACCTCAAGGGAATCAACAAAGTCCAAGAGGGTAGCATCTTTCAAAAAAAGAGGTGTGCAAGAACAAGAGGGCACAATTTGAAGATAGAGGGGCGGCTCAGAGGTAATTTAAGGAAGTATTTTTTTCACAGAGAGGGTTGTGGATGCATGGAATGGCCTTCGGAGGAAGGTTGTGGAGTCAAAATCAGTGGTGGAATTCAAGCATGCATGGGTTAGTCATAAGGCAGTTCTGGGGGGTGGGGGTAGGAAGAAGTAGGCTGCTGGTTAACTAGGATCTGCAGCTTATCCAGTAGGTAGGGAAATGGGCAGACTGGGTGGGCCAAGCGGTCCTTATCTGCCATCAAACTCTATGTTTCCTTTTCCGGAGCTCAATACTTGTTAAAGTCTGGCAGTTCCACTGTTGTACATTTATTAACTTCTTGAAGATTCTGATCTGGTGACTTAGTGAAGCTGAAAGTGGGGTAAACCCCCCCCAAAAAAAGGTACTCTTTTGATTGCCCATTTTAAAGATGCTGTGGACTCCTAGATTTAAAATGGAACCACTTTGATGTCTACCTTCATACAGAAAATAAATCAGATTTTCATGTTTTTAATAAAGTCTTATGATCATGGTTTGAACTGCAATTTGATTTTGTGCTTATATGAAATCTGTGGATGTTGTTGGGTATGAGACCATTGGAACTGAATGTTATTATTTTGCTCCCCACTACTCTAATGCTCACTGGGACCTTTTTGGGGCCATAACTGTATTCTCAGATCCTTACTGCAACATCTTTTTTTATTTTATTCTTTGTTAACTGGGTAAGGCCCACTAGGGACAGCTGTTTGATTTTAGAGCCAATTAGTCGCTAGAATAAATGCTATAGAGTGGTCTGGCAAATAAGCAAATCGGAGTGGAAAATATAAGGAGTGCTGCAACAGGTATGGGTAAACATTTGTCATTGATTAAAGTGAAAAGCGGGCGGGATAATGATTGGTTGTAAATTTTATTCAATTTATATCTGTCGGAGTGTAGTAACAATTATGGAATTGCCATTTATCAGTCCTGTAATATAGTGGTGCTACAGCATCTAATGACCTGTTTTATTAGGTGTAAGGTGTTTTGCTAAATAAGTTTTATTATGCCTTAAGTTATCAAGATTTCTAGCAGCTGCTCAAGATTTACTTTTCATAGAGCACTGCTTGCTGAAATATACTCAGGAAATTAAACACAAATCATTATAAAGGAGGACATAACCTGGATAATGGTCATATGCATGGAGGAAATGTGGTATTAAAATCTGATAGAGTTATGGTTGCATACTGGCTGGAATTATCCAGCGCTCACAAGTATGGTCGCGATTTGTGGGGCACGATTCTGGTTAATGGGGAGAGGCAACTGGATGGCTTTGCTTCACGTTGTTGGACACAAGCTGCTCTTTAAGTGAAAAACAGACATGACACGGAGCACTACGCAGTGCATGGTTTAAGTCAGTTTAGTTGTGGTATTGTTATTAATGACGTGGTCTTTTCACATTTGGTAGGTCCTATCTATTGTAAATGCGTTTAAGCTCTATCAATAATGTAACCTGAAAGTTTGCAGGATATTGAATCAGGATCAAGTTCTGCATTGAACATAAATCAGATGTCTTAAAGTACAAAAATGATAGGAGCATTGACAGGATGTAACTTTCCCCTGGACTCCATACACTGTGGTATTAACATTTAACTATGTCAAATTACTCATCTGGATTATAAGTATGCAGACCAGAATGGCTCAGGGATATACTTAGTGGGGGTGGGTAACCTAGGTGGTGCTCCTCAGAGCTATCCAATATTTGCTGCTAGGGCGAATGTCCTGTAAGACATGGAGCAATATGTATTGCAGAGTGTAAATAAGTCAAGTAGTGGAAGTGGCCATTCTGCTTGGCTTTAGGTATGCTCCGTACTAAGGTAGGCCTTATCTGTATAGTGTATTGATTGCCATCAGTGTCTAGTTCAGAAAATAACCAGGTGCTGGAAATGATTTAAATGAACCCAACAGTATCACAGTAGGATGTTTGGGTTTTAAAAATTACAGATGCCTTCTTGGTTTAATATGATTTTGGGTAGATCCTGACATTATTAAATTAAATGTTGTAGGAGACTGCTCATATTTTAGCTATCTAATATGGTATATCTGCACTGATTTCTGGTAAGATGTAATTTTTATTTTACTACACCCCAAATGCCTAGATGATGCAGCTTTTTTTAAACTTACTGTTTATGCCCCCTCCTCACTACACCTGCTCTGTCCTTCAGGGACTCCCATGGCAACCACTCAGGCTGCGCCGAAGATTGTCATGACTTCCACTCCTCCGTGTCTCCTCCCTCCTTCAAGCCCCTCAGATTACCTTCCAAGTGGGTGGAAGGGAACCCAGAACCCATCCATCCTTCATCTAGTATGGGCAGACACTGAGGGGCTTCTCCCAGATCTCCGATCACCAGCGCCGGGGCCATCTCCAGAAGCTGATGTGGTTTTTTTCCGTGTTTTCTGGTCCCCACCTTCAGACGTCGGCATGCAAGGAGGGACCAAGGAGACGAAGGCACGCTGAGACATGCCTTCACTCCGGACCCTTGGCCGATGTCCACCCCTCCCTGTATCTTCTGCCTTCCTGTCTGCACCTCCACCTGTGGTCACTCAGGTGGCGATATAGCAGCAGGGACTGCAGCCCTCCCTCCCCGGAGAAGGAGAGCAGCCCTCTGGGCACTCACTCCTGTACCCCCACCCCCCCCGGCCAGCACTCCAGCAGCCCAGGCTCACTACTAAACCTGGGTCACTGGCATTGCAAGCGGTAGTGCTACCACTGCACTGGCAGGCTGGCCCCTTAGATGATGCAGTTTTGATAAATTTTCTGGCTTTGGTACTCAAAATTAATAAATAAAAAGAAATTTAAGCAGATTAAAAACATTACCTAACTTAAATAATGGGAAAGATTTGCTGAGTTTGTCTACCATATACCAGTTTGTATGAAGCTAGGGTGGTATTTCTCTCTTTTATAAATGATTCACCTTTATCAGGTTTTTGAGGGTATTTGCAGGTTTATTTATATGCTGATACTCCAAATCAGTATGATGAATAGCAAACTATTAGATTTTGTACTATGTTTTAAATGAGGTTTATAAGTGTGATATTTTTAATGATGTTTATAGTGTAATGTCCACAATGTGAAATATCATTGTGGTCAATCAATAAAACTGGAATTGAATTGTGGGGTTCTGCCCCCTCACAAGTGAAGATGAATGGAATAATCTGAGCTAGGCCATCGTGTATTCAAGTTATACAATGTATTTTAAATTGTCAAGCTTTTAAATTAGTTCCTCTTATGAAGATTTGGACCCCAACATTCAGATTGTTAGTGCCACACTGTCATGAACAGCACCACACCAACTGGGCTGTGTGTATTCAAATGGGTCGTGGGACATATTCAGAATACCCCAGTGTGAGACACTTGGTAGATAGCGCGATCACACCGAATACACCATTGTCCACTTGCAAATGAGGCAACCCTTTAACATACAGGGTACAGTGGTATATTCAGCGGGTTTCTGTGCTGATAGTGCCAGTGCAACATTCTGAAAAAGATAGACTGCTCCAGGTAAAGTCAACATTCGGACAACCTCAATCCTCCTAGACAAGGAGAGTGTTAAGGTCTCCCATTTGCTTGAAATCCTGTAGCTATGCCTGGATGAATAGAGTGTAGTTGTCCCCAAATGCTGAAGCAGAGTTAGGCAACATACTGTATATCCCCAAGTATCCTAACCTCTGCAGGTCCCACTGAAGGGATGGGCCTCTTGAAGGACCCGAGATGGAGAGAAGTGGAAGCACATTTCATTTTTATGTTCAAGCGATAGCCTGAGACCTCAATGTATCCATGGGATAAGTTGAATGCTCCTGGGAGAGCGACCTCAGGGTCCCAAAGATATAGTAGCACATCAGTTACATAAAGTGTGATATGGTGTTCCTCCTCCTCTACTGTAATTCTCTGAAAGGTGATAGCTTCCCTAATGGCTTGAGCCAAAGGCTCAATGTATACTGCTAACAGCAGTGGTCACATTGGGCAGCTCTGTCAAGTCCCTCGAGGAAGAGGGAAGTCAGGGGAGTGGTATCCACTGACCTTGATAACAGGCCTTCAGGGACCAGTAGATCCTTTGCAGGAGCTATTGAAGAGAGATTGGAATCCAGCCATCCAAACACTGTGTTTAGAATGGCCAGGAGACCTGGTCGAGAGGTTTTCTGTGTCAAGGTTTAGCAGTAGGATGGGGAGGGGATTGCTGATCTGGTGGATAACATGGAGGGTATGGTGGATGTTATCCATGGTTGTGCTGGATACGACAAAGTCCATTTGGTCTCTGTGTATAAGGGAGGTAGGAGTCTTGTACATCTGTTTGGCCATGATGGACATAAAAAACTTATAACTGGTGTTGAGCACCAATATGGGGCAATAAGAGAGGCAGAGAAGTTTTTTTTTTTTTATCAGGCTTGGGGATTACTGAAATCACTACATAGGACCACGAGGGCAGAAGACTGCCCCCCTGCAATTGCTCATTGTATGCGGCGAGAAATGGCGGTATGGAGAACTCTTTGATGAGTTTATAAAATTCCACCTGTAGCCATCTGGCCCAGGGGCCTTCATGGTGTTATAGAGTTGAATCACTGACTCCAGTTCTTCTGAGGTGACGGGGACTAACAAGTGATACCCCTGTTCCTTAGGGAGTTTGGGCAGCTTTAAAGATCATGTGCAATGGTTTTTAAATATTTTTTTATAAAAGCTTGAAAAGCTGTAATTCAAGTCCCTGTGTCATGATTAGTGTTTCCTGAAAATGTCATGCTGTTTGGTTTTGTAGTTTTCTTTAAATCAGCATTTGTTAACTTGCTCTGCAGTGGCTGAAAACAGTGGAGTTACTTGCCCTCTCAAACTAGAGTGCAATGACATCATTTTGGAGTAGCTTGCTGTTTCAGTTTCCCAATCAGAGCAGCACTCTGTAGAGTTTCTGGTTTGCTGAGCTCTCCAGGTTTCTTACAAACCCAGTCTCTGGTTTGTGTTTAGATACATCAGCTTAAAATATATAATTCGCTTCCTTTAAAATGCTGATCATTTCAATTTCAATGCTGAATTAAAGTAGTGGAAATATTTTACTGTGAGAAATCAGCTTGTCTGTGTTTCAGCTCTGTTCTTTCTAATCAAACCTCAATTTTTTTCCTAACTATATAACACTGGGTTGTTTAATAAATATGAAATAAATCTAAATTTTGTTCATTCACAGAAACAGTTTGCCTTTGCAGCCTTCATAAATACAATCATGTAACAACATTTTTTTCATGTTAGATTATACAGACAGATGCTTGTCACATTCTGCTACAGTATTTCAAGCACATGTACTGTCAGAACTCACACATTTCAGTTCTTTGGTGGTTTCTGTGTGAAAATACATCATGTATGTCTATATGTATATAACTAGAAACACTATGTGGAATCCTGATGCACCATGTCTCTTCCCCAAAGATGAGGCAGCCACAGTCCACTGCCACCAGTCCCCCTTCCACAAGCTCCCCTGGCTTTGTTCCACATCCAAGGCTACTGCACCCTACTGCCCACTGTCTTCCCACACAATCAGGGATTGTGCACCCTGCTGCCTCTATGCCCTGCCTAAAGAATCAGGACTACTGCATCCTGCCGGCCCTGCCTAAACAATTGGGGTTGCTGCCTTCCCCACCCTCTCAGTTAGGAATGCTGCACCTGTTGCCCCTGTTCCTGTCTCCACAGTCAGGGCTGCTGTGCTAAGCCCTAGAGTGCCAGGTTCTCTGCCTCCACAGCTGAGGCTGCTGCACCATGCTGCCTCTAGCCACCAGAGGTGAGGCTTTGCTGCACCCTGCTACCCACTTCTATTGCCCCAAATGGTCAGGGCTGCTGCACCACATGTACCCCATCTCACAGTCAGGCCTGCTGTTCCCTGATGCCCTATGTGTTCTGCCCCACAGTTGAGGCTTCTGCACTATGAGTGTCTTCTATCCTCTGTCACCACAGACAGGGCTGCTGCACCTTGCTCCTTTGTACACAGTTGGAGTTGCTGTGCCCTAGAGCCCCATGCCTCTGCAGTTAGGGCTGCTGCACCATGTTGCCACTTGCCACAAGATTCAGGGCATTTGCTGCACTCTGTTGCATGCCTCCACTGTTGAGGCAGTTGCACTCTGCTGTCCCCCTGTCACCGGAGTCTGATCCTTTGCTACACCCTGCTGCCCACATCCCTTGTCCCAAACAGGCATGGCTGTTGCACCCTGTCTCACAGTTTGAGCTGCTGTATAGTGATGTTACCCTATCTCCTGCCTAGATCATGGGCTGCTGCACCTGCTGCCCTCTGTCCCCACCTCCACAGTCAGAGCCGCAGCACCCTGTTGCCCCTGTTCCTATCTCCATAGTCAAGGCTGCTGTGCTGTGCTACACCCTAGAGTCTCATGCCGCCTGCATCCACAGTTGGGGCTGCTGAGCCCTGCTACACACTTCCACTGCCCCAAATGGGCTGGGCAGCTGCACCATGTGCACCCTGTGCCATTTACAGGGCTGCTGTACTCTGATGCCCACCTGTGTCCTGCCCAACAGTCAAGGCTTCTGCCCCATGCTGTCCTTTGTCCCCTGCCACCATTGTGCCCTGCTGTACCACACAGCCCCTAGCCTCCAGAGGCAGGTGACAGGGTGCAGCAAATGCCCTTACTCTTGTGTTGCACCCTTCCCACACAGTTGGGGTTGCTGCACCCTGCTACTCTCTCACCCTCACAGTCAGGTGACACTGCACGTGTGGCTCCCTGTTCCTGTCTCAGCAGGGTGTAGCAAAGGATCTGACTCTGGTGGCAGGGGGACAGCAGAGTGCAACTGCCTCAACAGTGGAGGGATGCAACAGGGTGCAGCAAATGCCCTGAATCTTGTGTTGCACCCTTCCCACACAGTTGGGGTTGCTGCACCCTGCTACTCTCTCACCCTCACAGTCAGTTGACACTGCACATGTGGCTCCCTGTTCCTGTCTCAGCAGAGTATAGCAAAGGATCTGACTCTGGTGTCAGGGGGACAGCAGGGTGCAACTGCCTCAACAGTGGAGGGATGCAGCAGGGTGCAGCAAATGCCCTGAATCTTGTGGCAAGTGGCAGCATGGTGCAGTAGCCCTAACTGCAGAGGCATGGGGCTCTAGGGCACAGCAGGCCACAGCAACCACAACTGTGTAGAAAGGAGCAGGATGCAGCAGCCCTGTCTGTGGTGACAGAGGATAGAAGACAGCATGATGCAGAAGCCTTGACTGTGGGGCAGGACACATGGGGCTTTAGGGTACAAAAGCCCTGACTGTGAGATGGGGTACACGTGGTGCAGCAGCCCTGACCATTTATGGCAATGGAAGTGGGTAGTAGGGTGCAGCAAAAGCCTCACCTCTGGTGGCTAGGACAGCGTGGTGCAGCAGCCCCAGCTGTGGAGGCAGGGAACCTAGTACTCTAGGGCTTAGCACAGCACATCAGCCCTGACTGTGGAGACAGGAACAGGGGGAAACAGGTGCAGCATCCTTAACTGTGAGGGTGGGGGAGAGAGGGCAGCAGGGTGCAGCAACCCCAATTGTTTGGGCAGGGGAAGGCAGGGTGCACTAGTCCTGATTCTTTAGGCAGGGCATGGAGGCAGCAGGGTGCACAGTCCCTGACTGTGTGGGAGAAGACAGTGGGCAGCAGAGTGCAGCAGCCTCAAATGTGGAGCAGAAAGCAGGGGGCTTGTGGGGCAGGGGACTGGTGGCAGCAGACTGCAGCTGCCTCAACTGTGGGGCGGAGACAGAGTGCATCAGGATGCCACAGTGTTTCTAGTTATACACATATATGATGTATTTTCACACAGAAACCACCAAAGAACTGAAATCTGTGAATTCTGACAGTACATGTGCTTGAACTACTATAGCAGATTGTGACAAGTACCTGTTTGTCAATCTGACTTGAAAAAAAATGTTCTTACATGATTGTATTCATGAAGGCTACATCAAAAACAAACTGTTTCTGTGAATAAACAGCCCTGTGTTATATAATTAGAAGTTTCTGTGAATGAACAAAATTTAGATTTATTTTATATTTATTAAACAACCCAGTGTTATATAGTTAGAAAAAAAATTGAGGTTTGATTAGAAAGAACAGAGCTGTGATAAAGACAACCTGATCTCTCACAGAAAAAAATTCCACTACTTCAATTCAGCATTGAAAATGAAAAGATCAGCTTTCTAAAGGAAGAGAATTATATATTTTAAGCTGATGTATCTAAACACAAACCAGAGACTGGATTTGTAATAAACCTGGAAAGTTCAGCAAACCACAAATCTACAGAGTGCTGTTCTGATTTGGGAATCTGAAACAGCATGCTACTCCAAAATGACGTCCTTGCACTCTAAGTTTTACTGAGAGGACAAAATAACTCCACTGTTTTCAGCCACTGTAGAGCAAGTTAGCAAATGCTGATTTAAAGAAACCACAAAACCAAACAGCATGAAATTTTCAGGAAACGCTAATCATGACACAAGGACTTGAATTTCAGCTTTTAAAGCTTTTATTAAAAATATGTGAAAATCATTGCACATGATCTTTAAAGAGACTCACCAAGATACTGCCCTGCACCATACCCATTAGTGCCTTGCTGCCAGAAGACCCCAAGGAAGTTAATATGTCCCCAAATTTTTAAGCCATTAAAAAGTTCTGTCCTTTGTAAAAATATACAAACCGGATCCCAAGGACTTCCTGTTTTTTTCTGCTGCACCAGATCCGCCCCTACGCTCACAAGCAGGCTGACGAGATGCCAGTGAGAGTGCGGGGGCACGCTCCATTATATGTGATGGGCAGCAGCTTATCTATTGATTTTAAACTAACAAGGGCCTTGTTACTTGACCGGTGCCCACATTTCATTGCCAGGTAGCCACTATATCATTTAAAATCAATAGAAAAGTTGCCGCCATTACATATAATAAATGCCCTGCTCACTGCATCTGGCTAGTGAGGGGGTGGAGCTGGGTGGCAGCAAGCAACCGGGAAGAACTTGGGACCGGTTTGTATATTTTTACAAGGGACAGAACTTTTTAACAGATTAAAAATTTGGGGACATATTAACTTCCTTGGGGTCCTCTGGCAGCAAGGCACCGATGGGTATGGTGCAGGGGCTGACTCAGTTACCTTGGTGAGTCTCTTTAAGTGGGATAGGAAGAAGTCAATTTGCTCCTGTTGCATTGTCATTTCAGGGATATACAAGGCCTCCTAATAGGCCAAAAGTGGTCCAAAGGAGGACAACTAAAATGATCCAGGGTCAGTAGGGTAGGATGTACGAAGAGAGACCCGGAGACCTCAACATGTGTTCCTTGGATGACAGGAGGGAGAGGGGAGACATGACTGAAACATTTGACTACCTCAGTGGTATAAACAAGGTGAAATCTGAGGGTCTCTTCTGCCTTAGCAGAAACAAAACCACTGGAGCAGGGGCTGTCAAATGGGGAGGCCAGCCTTCCTGGGGAGGCCCCAGCCTGTTCCAGGGGAGGCTCAAGCAAGTCTGAAAAAGGACTGTATTTAAATTTTGAGCTTTATATATTTTGTGTGAAGAGACGATGCAAACTGAAAGAGGATAATAGTACGTGGATTTTATGTATTTATTTACTAACAAGTAACAAGGGAAGGTGAATGAGCCAAGGCTAATTTCAGGTGTACCAGGGGAAGGGTAGGGAGTGAATACATTTCAAAAGGTAACTGCAAAGCAATCAAGAAATGCACAATGAACAATAGTGCAAACAAATATGAACAATAAAATAATAATGAGAGGTGGTAATTAATCAATTTGTAGCCTGATCGCAGAACAGGCCAAATACAAAGGTTGAGCATAGAAGTGCTGAGAGCAGTAGCAGGAAGGAGCAAAGTAATCCCTGAGAAGTTGCTTAGGAGCAGGGAAGGATGGGGAGAGGCAAAGTATATAGGAAGGTTATTTCATATAGAGAGGAAACAGCAAACGTAGTCTGACCCCATGAAGGTACTGCAACAAGGGGTAACAATGGTTCAAGAATAAAAATAGAGTATGTAGGTTGGCCTTTGGGGGTGGTTACAATAAGTTGAATGATAATATTTGTTTATTTTATTTATTTGTTATTCAGATAACACCTTTGAGCACAGGAGCTCTTTTTCAAAGGTTCCACACCAGTAAAAGACAGAGAACTAAATGTGATCCAAGTACTCAAAGGGTTTCAATTTATTCATGGTGTACTGCACAAAGTATAGTATGTTATTTTTCTTTGGGGAGGCCTAAGATTATTTCAATTTTGTTTGAGGCTCAAAATCTTTTCCATGGATTTGAGGAGACTCACTGTGACAAAGTCTGAGAACTATTGCACTAGAGGACACTGCCTAAAGCTGGTGGGAGGATGATTTAAGAGGGAAATGAGGAGGCACTTTTTCACTGAGAGGGTGATGGTTAAGTGGAGTGAGTTGCCAGATGCGGTAGGGTAGCACCCTTTATGAGCAACTCAATATGAGCGACTCAATAACAACGCTTTAAAGTACAGTGACAGGTGAAAAAGGTCGCTATATCCTGTACAGCAAGTGTAGCTTTTAGGATCATGTTTGTCCAAGCCCTGCTGAGCTGGCTGTTTAGTGTAGCAGTATACGCTACCACTCCTCAAGCCAGCGACCAGGGTTCGGGTCTAGCGCCTGATAGTAGAAATATTTCTGTTTTGGTTTTTTTCCCCCCAAGTCCACGCCCTCCATGGAGTTGATTATAATTAGTTTGGGGGGTGCGGGGGACTTGCCCCTGCATAAAAATACATATAATTTTTTTTTTTGTACTAAGTGACTGTTGCTATTTGCAATGGTCGGTGTAATGTGTTGTTGCCCTGTTCTGTCGGGCAGATTTTGTGTCGCTTTTGTGGCTGGCGATTATTAGTAGTCGCTTATCACATAAAACCATGAGGTGGTATCCCTAAAGACAGTGGACAGCTTTAAAAGGAGTTGGGACGACTTCCAGTTCCGTACTGAGAGAGATGTAATGTGCCACAGCGGACTCTAAACCCACATCATTTAAACAAAGCTCCTAAATCATCTGAACAATAATTTTTCCAGAAAACACTTACTAGAAGGAGCTTACAGTAATCGATGGGCAGGAGAAAAAGGATGGTGGCAGCAAATGAGGCACCAGAACCAGAAAGAATGTACCCTCTGAGCTGACCCTCTGCAGTACCTACCACAGCAGTGGTCGCCTAACAACTGCCTGCAGAGCAACTATCCAACACGGTAATCCTCTCCAAGCTAAAGGTCTTTCTCTTGGAAGTCAGAACCTTTAAACTGGATTTACAAGCTGACATCGCTAAAATTGAAAACAAAGTCCAAGATTTAGAGACACAGATGGGAGTAACAGACACAAGAACAGATCATCTTCTGAGAGGATAGTGGCACACAACCTGCAGGAATGCCAGACACTGCACGACAAATGTGAAGACCTGGAGAACAGGTCCCATCATAACATGAGGATCTACAGCCTGCCTGAGGAGGTTGAGGGTGAACATGGGGACCTTTGCCGAGGGACTTTGTGAGACCTGCTTCAGTTTGGCCCCACATATCCCACAGATATCAAAAGGGCCTATTGCACCCTACAGCCAAAACTGCTGAAACCAGTGGAACAACCCTCCCAGATTGGTGATTATATAATTTTTGAGCTGCACAATGAAACAAGATTTACTACTTTGAGCCTAGAGAATGCGCTAAGTCATATACCATAACATCTGCCCGGGAATGATGGCCAGGTGGAGAGCATGCTCACCTATCCTGCAAGCCTTGTGTGCCCAGCAACTAAAATTCCAAACCCTCTAGCCTGCTTGCTTGGTTATCATGTTTTCAGATGGTCCCAAGGGGTTCTCTTTGCCAGAGGAAGCTGCGAAGGAGATGATATCCAGGGGAATGGCGGTATCGTTACCGCAATGTCAATGTCATTCTGAGCAACACAGTGCCAGCACCCTCTGTACCACTCTCTTGTCTACATTTGTCTCCAGAGATGAGTGTCACAGGCAAGGACTGACAACCATGACGGAGCTCAGGCAACTCCTACAAGCATTCACCAGACCGATTGCCCCCGAATCTGATAACTGGTCATCACATGGCCGTGCATTTAAGTTTTCTTTGCTGTCAGGGAGCATATATCTTACATCCAGTGGTTTATCGATCAATGGATATGCCTTAATTGCTGGAGGGGTGTTTTGTTTCGACCCTTCCCCGATGGGGGGCCCCCCTCGGACACCGAGACTCAGGTGTGTAAATGGGGCCCTCTTGAGCCGTGAAAGTCACTCAGTGAGCTGAGACCTCGCACTTAAGACACAGTTGATTCCTGAAAAAGGGGAAATTTGTCCCCATGTTTGTTCAGTGCTTCAGGGGACTTAGAAACTCAGAGACTGTCTCTGTCAGGGCATCAACTTCTGACATTCTTAGCACAAGGCTACCTAGTGTAAATATCATGCCTCTTATTAATTAGGGTTAATTTTTGGTTAATGAGTCATTTCTCCAACTGCCACCTCAAGTGGAATGCTGCACGATTCATCGGGGTGGGCTTAGACTCCTTCAAGGTGAAGTTCTTACACATACCTGCCCTATTTTGTGTGATTGCGTTTCGTCTGAAAGCTTAAGCACCTGTTTTCTTTTGTAACATCTATGTCGGTCTAATAAAAGGTATCAAATCATCTTTTTTTCTGGATCTTCTGCCCTATTAAGGCAGTCTCAACCCCCCCTCCTTTTTTTGTTAATATGCTTCCCCGGTGCCATCTTTCCTCTTAGGAGATCGACCCCCTCAGGGTTGCTTTTGGTACCGAGGGAGTCGATATAAACTCCCTGGATTCTGTTAAGTTGGGAAGTGCAGCCCAGAGCCACCATTTGGTGGCATTCCACCGATGCAGTTTGTAGTTGTCTGACTGGAGAAGGCATCAGGAGGCGGGCTGTGGGAGTGGGGAATCTGTCGATACTGTGACATTAAAGGGACATCCCCCACCTATCTGTCTATATTTTAAGGCTCATCATCATGGCATTCTCTTTTTTTTGGATTATATTTTATTGACATTTTCAAAAAAAAAACAGTACATCCATACATACATTAACCACATTACATCTGATTTCTGTGGCTCCAAACAGGCATGCTGCACTTCATTAGCTACATGTCTTTCCTCAACCCCTTGGCCACCTTTATATCAGCTTACATCAGGAGAATATTTTATTTATTTATTTGTATAATTGGTTTTACAACCTTGAGCCAGAGGCTAATTTCCAAAGGTACCTCATCACATTGAGGACAGATAGAACAATTTAGTTACAGAATACAGGTCACTGACTTAGAGTTACAAAGAATGATTTCATACATTATACAATTTAGTAGCAATTACAGTGATACAGCTGAGCACATGCTGGTGTTAACAGAGGCAGGATGCACAGGGGAGAAAATCGGGGGTGAGGGTGGAGTGCCCAGTGGGCGTTGTCAAGTGTAGAGAGATCGAGGCACCATTTAGAGACATGAGCAGCTACAGTGTTAAACAGTTGGTCTGAAGGGCAGTTTTGAAGTTGAGATTGGGGGGCATTGGAGATGGGAGCAGGGAGAGAGTTAAACCAGGATGGGGCTCTGTAGCAGAAGGACCTCTGACCATGGGTGGTCCTGGATCTGGAGACCAGTAGAGGTGGTCTTGTTGGAAGTTCAGGTTGCGATAGTGGGTGGGATATGGTGGATGGAGGCTGTCACCCCAGGAGGGGCGAGCCCGAGTAGAGTTTTTTTGTGAGGAGGCAGGTTTGGTAGCGTAGCCATTCATCTAGGTTAAGGAGTTTTGCCTCGTCATAGAGTTGACATGTATGTGTGAGCCTTGGGGCACCAGTAATCGGCCTGCAGGCCTTGTTTAGGGTGAGGCAAATTTTGTTGAGGGCAGTAGTGTCAGCAGCACCATAAACTGTCAGGCCATAGTCTACAGGGAACAGTACTGAAGACATAACAGCAAGGCGGAGAACATCAGGGGGGAGGCAATTTTTATAGCAGTAGAGGATGCCAAGCCGTGTGTTAATGGCAGATGCAAGGGCATTAATGTGCGTGTGGAAGGTGAGGCTGAATCAAGGTAACCCCAAGATATTTGTAGAGACAGACTTGTTCAAGCGGTTGTTTGGTACTAGGAGAATAGGAGTGGGTAGTTGCAGGCTTTGTTTTGGGGTGGGCGAAGAGCATTGTCTTGGTTTTTGAGATTAATGATGAGTCTGTGCTCCTTAAACCATGCTGACATCATTGTAGGATTGTTGTAGAGAGTCCTGGAGGGAGATGGGATTGCGATGGGTGGCAAAATGACAGCATCGTCTGCATACATAAAATTTTGCCAGAGCATGCACTGGGCAGGGTGTTTAGATAGAGTGTAAGAGTAGGGGGCCAGGATGGAGCCCTGGGGTACCTGAGCCGGATGGGATGAGTTTCAGAGAGTGTCCCATTGATTTTGACACACTGGGAGCAAGCAGATAGATAGCTCGAGCACCATGCGAGGGGGCCAGCAGAGAAACCAGTGTGGCAGAGGGCATCCAGCAGAAGATGGTGGGAGACAGTGTCGAAAGCCTTTGAGAGGTCATCGAACACTGTACCAGCTAGGGAGCTGGCGTCCAGGGAGGAGTGTAGGAAATTGGAGAACTCAACTAGTGCAGTGCCGGTACTGTGTCCAGCACGGAAGCTGTGCTGCTCTGGGCATAAGATGTTATGCTTAGTCAGATATTCAGTGATTTGAATGGCCACCACTTTTTCTAGGGCTTTGGGGGGAGGATGGAGATTGGTCAGTAATTGCCAGCGGAGGGACCTGTCACCCCTTTATGAAAGAGTTGTGACTATGGCAGTTTCCCATGCAGTGAGGGGTGGCCAGGCAGAGAGATCAGTTAAGTAGGCTGGTGGGTGGGTAAGGACTTCATCCAGCACCAGCGAGAGAATACTGGGTCGGGAGGCTGCCCGGAGACTGTGCTATTTAATGCTTTAATTAGGAGAGGTCTGGCTTCCTGGGCAGATACCTTGCGTAGATGGAAGCTGGGGTGCTGGAGGACAGGGGGAGGTAGGCTGCGAGGTGGGTCAAAGAAATTACTGCGGAGGACAGAGCTAAGGTCAGTAAAGGAGGTGTTAAGGCAGTTAGCAATGCAGGCAGGGTCGGTGGAGGTAAAGCCATCAATAGTGAGCTGGAATGGGGGAGGGGAGCGTGATTTCCCATTTAGCTGTTTAATATTGTCCCAGAAAGTCTGAGTACACCCCCAGGAGGAGGTGAGGGTGTCCTGGTAATGGTCGGCCTTGGCTTTATGGACGGCCCATGAGCACCTGTTCTAAGCAGCATTGTAGGCCTGTCTATCAGCCATCCGTCCCGTCTCAGTGGCAAGGTGCCAGAGGTTATCCCTATTTCTGAGCATTTGTAGTAGGGCAGGGGTAACCCAGGGTGCATTGTATTTTTGGATTGAATTTTGGTGAGGGGTGCAAAGAGATCCCAGGCCTTGTTAAAGGTTTGGGAGAAAAAGACAAAGGCTGTGTCAATGTTGGGTGCATGATGAATGGGGGGCCAATTAATCTGGGCGAGAAACTGTTTGAGTTTAATCAGCCTACCAGGGTGGAGGCGCTTGTGGAGTGTGGTTTGGGCTATGGGTTTGGGAGTGGGGGCCGCCCAAAGGAATAGGATAGGGAAGTGGTCACTTAGGGAATCTGGGAGGACCTGAATGTTATGGATTTTCTAGGGGCGGTTGGTGATAATGACATCCAGAAGGGTACTGGTTCCTCTCTTTGGGTCAACTCTAGTGGGCTGGGAGATGAGTTGTGTCAGGTCTTAGGCAGCGAAAGAATCTCGGATAGTGGAAGAGGAGGCACTGAGCCAGTTCACATTAAGGTCCCCCCACTAGGATTTGTTCTGCCTTGTGGTGGAGGGTGGCAAGATATTCTGTTATAGACATCAGCACTGGGTTCTGGTTCTTTGGGGGAATGTAGGCAGTGGTGAGATAGAGAGGGCCCCTGGAGGGGTCAGGAGTGAGTTTGAGGGTAAGGGCCTGGGCCCCATTCACAAGAACGGGGGCAGGGAGCGCTTGTCCGATGATTGTGTCCCGGGTATAGATTGCACAGCCACCCCCGCGTTTACCTGCTCAGTCCTCCCGGTATAGGGTATAGCCTGGGAGGGAGACAAAGGAGTCAGGGGTGGATTTGGACAGCCAGGTTTCAACTAGGGCTATGATGTCTGGTTGATGTAACATGACCCAGCACTGGAGGGCATCAAATTTTTTTAGTAGCCTACATACAGTATGCTCATGGAGGCTATGTAGAGACCAGTGGACCTGGCAGGTAGGCTGGAGGGGGCAGGACCTGGGTTAGGATGTATATTACCAGATAGGAGTAGTAGGAAGCCCAAGGCTCTGACCAGGGGTAGCATGTCAACTTCCAGGGAGTGCAGCTGGGATGGGAGGAGGCCATGGGGGAACAAGGAATGGGCAGGGTTTGAAGGGTCGGGAGGGCGAGGATGAGTTGCAACCAAGGGGAGCCAGGTTAGGCAGCGGTGGGGCAGCTAGGGTGTGGGTGCCGTGGGCCAGGATACATGGTCAGCCAGGGGAGATGTCTGGCTGATGGGATGTGGGTACTAGCATGTAAATGAGGGGGAGACATTTGAGGAGGAGGAGGTGTACAAACATAATGCCTAAGGTAGAAGCAGAGCAGAAAGGTTCAAGTATCTTGGCTGCCCCTCAGAAGGAGTGGATTCCACTTTGGAGTAGTGGTAGTGTCACGGACTCTGGTGGACAGGGTACAAGGTTCGAGACCCTGGTAGGGCGGGTGAACTAGGACCTGAGTGAGAATGGGGATCCAGGTTCTGGAGGATTCAGGGCAGGCTAGGTTTGGGCCAAATCCAGGGTGGAAATAGCGACTCCTAGTGGTCACTGAGGGTTAGTGGCAGGCTGGGTGAGGGTCCGGTGGTAGGGCAGGGGGGTCAATAAGTAGGGCTAGCTGGGAGGCTGGGTGTGAGAATGAGGTGTGGGTAGAAGCAAAAAGAGAGTAAGGGAGAGAAGTAGCATATGTAGGTAGAGGGGTTCAAGGAAGTAGGAGGAGGAGGAGGAAATTCAGGTAGAGAAATGGAGGTGAATAGTCAGAGGTTCCCTCTAGTGGCTAGCAGGTATAACCTGCAAATGGAAAAGTGGGGACTTAAAAAAAATACAGCAGACAGGAAGTGATGTCATAGGAAGGGGCAGTTGACGCGTAGCGTCGATGGGCTAACACCCCTCACAAAGATGCAGCTTGAGGGAGGAGGTGTCCTTTACATCTTAAGGTGCTCTCTGTATCCCAGCTCCAGGAGGGAACTTTCTGGTGTCCGCTCGGTGCCTGTGGTTGGTGGGAGGAGTTAGTGAGGCCTGCATGGGGGAGAGAGAACAATAAGGACATTAGTATGCAGCGGGAGGTATTCTGAGCACTGTCTCCTTACTGCGCATGCGCGAGCTGTTGGGCTATGTCCCGATCACAGCACCCTACAACCTACTGCGCATCCGCGAGAAAAGGCAAGATGGCGACACACAGTACTGGCCATGGGATATCAACAAACAGGTAAAACACCCACCCAACTAGCTAAGCAAACAGTTGTACACTCACAATTAGGATCAGTGGCAATAATCCCCAGTGAGACAGTGAAAAGCGGCAGAAATACAGTTGCTAACAGCAAAACCCCACAGCCTTAAAGTACCCCTAGAGACAGCGAGGTTTCAGAGCAGCATTAAGGCAAACCCCAGGTGCCCAGAGTCAATCAGTCACTGTGTGGGGATACAAAAGAGTCCAAATAAACACCCCTCACAAAGATGCAGCTTGAGGGAGGAGGTATCCTTTACCTCTTAAGGCGCTCTCTGTGTCCCACCTCCAGGAGGGAGCTTTCTGATGTCCGCTCGGCGTCTGTGTGAGATCTACTATTTTATGCATGAAGTACATCAACCTAGTGCATAAAAAAAATAAGTTAAAAACAATTATTAAACCAATATTCAGGGACCCCCTAAGGGTAGCCATTGAATGAAACTAAAAATTGAAGTTAATCTACAAGGTATGCTTTGCCTCAGGTCTGTCTTAGTTAAAGAACTAAGAGAGGTGGTGGCTGAACCTCTGGCTGTCCTGTTCAGCCAATCACTGGAAACAGGGGAGGTACCCAAAGACTGGAGGACAGCAGATGTAGTCCCCTTATACAAAAGTGGGAACAAAGAGGAAGCAGGGAACTACAGACCAGTCAGCCTCACCTCGGTAGTGGGAAAGATCATGGAAGCACTACTGAAGGAGAGATTGGTGGAACATCTGGTTGTCAATGGACTACAGGACCCAAGGCAGCATGGTTTCACCAGGGGAGGTCATGTCAGACCAACCTCATTGAATTTTTGACTGGGTGACTAGGGGAGGTGGATCAGGGAGGGCAGTGGACATGGCCTATCTGGACTTCAGCAAGGCCTTTGACACTGTGCCATAGAAGACTAATACACAAACTGGGGAATATGGGTGTGGGCAGGACAGTAGTGTGGTGGGTAGGTAACTGGCTGGGTGGCAGAACACAGAGGGTGGTGGTAAATGGCTGTCACTCCACAGAGGAAGAGTGACCAGTGGGGTACCACAGGGATCAGTGCTGGGACCGGTCCTATTCAACATTTTTCATCAGTGACATTGCACAGGATATAGAAGGCAGAATTTCACTGTTCGCTGATGACACAAAGCTCTGTAACAAAGTAGACACACCAGAGGTGTAGACAGAATGAGAAGGACCTGCAGAAACTTGAAGAATGGTCAAGGTTTGGCAGTTGAAATTCAATGCAAAGTGCAAGATAATGCATAGGGCACAAAAAACCCTGGCACAATATATCAGTTGGGGTGAGGATATAGCATGCACCAAGCAGGAAAGGATCTTGAGTTGTCATCTCTGATGACCTCAAGGTAGGGAAACAGTGTGACAAGGCATCAGGTAAAGCAAATAGGATGCTGGGATGTATAGGCAGGGGCATCACCAACCAGGAAAGGGAGGTCATAATTCAGCTATACAAGACACTTGAGGCCCCACCTGGAGTACAGTGTACAGTTCTGGAGACCATACCTATGTAAGGACATAGACAGGGTAGAGAAGGCTCAGAGGAGGGCAACAAAGATGGTGCATGGGTTGCATCACAAATCCTATGAAGACAGGTTGAAGGAACTGAACATGTACTCCCTGGAGGAGAGGGAGGAGAGGATATGATAGAGACATACAAGTATCTTACAGGGAGGAACAGGGTGCAGGAAAACACTATTTTTAAGCGAAAAAGATGTTTCAGGACTAGAGGGCATGGGATGAAGTTGGAGGGAGGACGATTCAGAGGAAACATGAGAAAGAATTTCTTCACAGAACGGGTGGTGGACAAGTGGAACACCCTGCCAGAGGAAGTGGTGGGGGCTGAAACAATCACGGGATTTAAGAATGCATGGGATAGACATAAAGGAATTCTAGAGGTCCGGGGTAAGGGGAAATAGACTTCTAGGAAAACAAACTGAACTTACAAGCTCAAATGGGCAGACTAGGTGGGCCATAGGCCCTTATCTGCCGACACTGTCTATGTATCTATGTATGTCTGTAACCTTAGATTACATTGTTGATTTCTCATGTGTACATAGTCACCATTAAATTCCCTAGGTTCACCCAATTTTCTCATATCATTCTCTTTTAATGGCGTTCAGGAGCTTAGCATCAGTATCACAGCTCACAGCCAACAACTAATAGTGAAGCAGGAGATGTTCTAAAATTTAGTCTAGGTCCTTGTCACCTGCAAGATAATACCCACAGACTAGACACCTACATTAGGGACCCTATTGAAGATGCACATTGCTGACTCATCCTGAGTCCCCCTAGAGATGGGCAAGCCAGGAATTGTTACCTAGAGCCAAGCCAGAGCCAAGCCAAGGGTCTGGCTTGACTCTACAAGCCAAAACATGAGTTGAGCCCTAGCTACTGCAGGCTGTTCTCCACATAGGAGTTGAACGTTTCAGACACTACACTAACTACTAAGGCCAGGAAAAATGATTGTGCTGACCATAACTGGCTTGGCTTGACTTTGGCTCTCAATTGCTAATCGAGGTTGAGTCTAGCCAAGCCGGGCACTAAGCTCAAGCCAGGCTCGAGCCTGATCTGGCTTGCCCACCTCTAAGTCTTCCTGCTCTGTGTGAGATGCCTTCAGTGTATCAGAACACGACTCCCCCTCACCTCCATCAGATGCGCTTTTGTTCATCTCTAGGGATGGTCAACAGGCATTTCCAGAACACCTCAAACTTTGTTCTTAGCCATGGTGCTCTGGATCTGGACATATACAATTATTGGCCAGTCTGAATGGATTGTATATATGGTAGCCTTTTTTCTGCTCTGTGAGGCTTTGCTGCCCCATGTGGCCAATGGGGATACTACAACAAGAATCACCTGGCAGTATACTATATGTCACTGCTGCATTAGAAATGGAACCCTTCTAGAGGATTTCACCCCTCTCTTCAGTCTTAACTAATGGCATTTTGAGAGGGAAACCTGCCCCATTTCTTCAAGGAACTTTCACTGGGTAAAGGGTGGATTAGCCCTACTACAATGGCAGCAGGCACTCGCACACCAGAGGAAGACTCACAGGCATCTGACCCCTGATTGTTTTTTTTATTCTTTTCTTTTTTCTGTGATGGAAATACACAGTAAGAGGGGACTCCCCTCAGATCAGTGGAGAGGTGTGAATGTTGAGTTCACCAAAGGGGTGGCCATTACTTATAATTCAGTCACAAAGTTCCACTGATCACGTCCTGATACTGATTGCTAGAAACATACATTATTAAGCCTATAGACAACTATATGAAGCGGGGACTCACTTTCTGAGTGGCCCTCCTATTACCGAGAGGGCCTTTGCTATACTCTTCTGACATTTGGCAGTCCTGCACCCAGCACCCAATAGAACTCCAATGGGGGTACCCCCCCACCTAACATATTTCAATTCTATGGGTGAACCCCCTAAACCAATTTGACTAGTATCCATAGACTGGGTATAGCCTCCTCCCATCACTCCCTTCTGCTATATTGGGAATCAGGGATGCCTTGACCCTACCACAGAGATGGTGGACCTCTGCGTAGCAGGTGAGAACCAATGGTAGGAGACACTGCCGAAGTGCTCTAGATAATCCTCCAGGGAGCTTGAGGCTGACAAGCGAGAAGCACATGGCCTCCTTCTCATACCACAAAATTTCTTACAAGAGCACTAGAGAAGTCCAGGGTTGCCCCAGCCTGGGAGTCATGCCCTCTCCCCCACCCCATTATTTATGGAAAGATGGCATCTGGGCCCACAATGCCTTGTTATTTGCATACCCTCTTGTACCAGTGGATTGTGAAGTAGGAGATCTGTGAAGGATAGGCACTTCCTACCTTCTCTCCCTATTTAGTAGCAGCTCGCTGCTATAAGAGCCATCTTTTGGGATACCCTTTAAGTAGTCCATAGGGGAAAGATTATAGCCTATGCAGCCCAGAAGAAGACAGAGAAAAGCATGACACCATGTGCTTCAAACAGAATTACACACTCTTCAATGCTGTCTCCATCAGGGACTACTCTCTTCCTCACAAATCCAGAGAGTGAAACAGGATCTCCAAAAATCTAAGACCAGAAAAATTGAACTACTCTTGTATTTAAAGCATCATCATTATGAGGGGGTCCAGAGGAGCGCATAATTGAGCTCATAAAATTCAAACTCATAAAGCCCTAGCCTGTGTAACACAGATTATTGACCCAACATCAGGCACTCTCTTAAGCAAACCCTGAGAAATCATGAAGGCAATGGCAAAATTCTACAAAACAGTTTTACACAGCGTAAACAACAGGTTCCCTAGAACAAATTAAATCTTACCTCACACGTATCCTCTCCCTCAATTAACTGAACCACAGGTCCCGTCTGCTAGCACCTCTTATGACTCTTGAAATTGAAGTGGCCTTACAAGATTCACAAACTCAAAAATCTTCAGAACCTGACGGTTACCCTATTGAGTTTTATAAATCCCTTTTACCACATATGCTGTCAGCCTTTAGAGCGCTACAGGAGGGAGGGCTTCCCCACCCTGCTGAAAGTATGCAACCCTTACGGCGATTCTGAAGCCTAAGAAGGACCCCTGACTTCCTGCCTTGTACAGACCAATATCCATGTTTAACTGTGATTTCAAGGTCTATATGTCCATTATGGCCGGACAACTTGAACGCCTTCTTCCTAAGCTGATTAACCCTGACCATATATGTCCATTGTGGCCAGACAACTTGAACGCCTTCTTCCTAAGCTGATTAACCCTGACCAAGTTGGTTTCATCCACCACAGGCAGTCACATGACTGTGTCAGATGAAACCTTCTTATAATTGACTATGTGAACACCTGGCAGATCCCTCTCATACTGTTAAGCCTAGATGCAGAAAAGGTGTTTGATCGGGTGGCCTGGCCATATTTGTGGGCCACCCTTATTTAGAACCTTTGGCAGAAGCGATGCAACAAGACCCCATGGTGGAGGGGGTCCCCAAGGGAGGTAGGCAATATAAAATATAATTATTTGCTGATGATGTGTTGTTAACCATAACCTGTCCGGGGGACTCCATCCTGGCGGTTTGGGAACAACTGCAGGAGTTCGGTGTATTAGCCGTTATAAATTTAACACGCTTAAAATGGAAGTATTGTTTTATAATTATACTCCATCACCCTGGCTGAAACAAACCTTCCCTTTTAAGTGGCATAAACAAGTCATCAGATATCTTGGTGTTAAAATTACCAAAAAGTTAGGTTATCTGGAATTACTCAATTACAAACTCCTGACACAACAAATTTGAATGAATGAATGAAATCTTTATTTATAGAGTGCCTTTCTAAAACCAAGGTGCTGTACATATACCAAGCAAAAAGAATAATAACTTAAAATACATGTAACAATCAAAATATTTCAAATCCATAAGGTTGCAATATCATAGATATCAACTTCAATAAAATCTGAATATGCCAGGCTAATTATTCAGTTCAAAGACTAGTCTGGAAATGCTAGGTTAAATAAATATGTTTTTAGTGCTGTCTTAAAACTCTGGATGGTCGGGCATTCTCTTACATGACGAGGTAGAGGATTCCACAGGGTCGGGCCAGCAAAAGCAAAGGATTGGGCCCCAGATGTCTTTAAATGAATGCTGGGAATCTCTGAAAATCCCTCATCAGTGGATTAGAGAGGATGGAGGGGGCGGTAAGGGTGAAGGAGATCTTGCAGGTAATGGGGTCCCTGATCATGTAGGGCTTTATAGGTCAGTAACCCAACCTTGAAGGTGATTGATCTGCCGCTGTATTGGCAGCCAGTGCAGTCCGCAGAACACAGGTGTTATATGACTGGTCCTAGAAATACCAGTCAGTAACCTGGCTGCCACATTTGCACTAGCTGCAGGTGGCAGATATCAGCCCCAGTAGCCTTAGGTAAAGGGCATTGCAGTAGTCAAGGCGGGAGTTCTACGAGGCATGGACCAACATTGGAAGATCATCAGGAGGAACCAGATGCTTCACCCGGGTGATATTCCTCAGATGGTAAAAAGAGAATTTGGCGGCCAACACCTGAGATTTAAGGGTCAATCCATCATCAAAAATAATGCCCAGGTTCCGCACCCAATCTGAGGCAGTCAGCTGAACTCCCCTGAGCCAAAGCCCAGAAGGTTGTCCTGCCGACAAACCCGCCTCCCGATGATCTGGGTCCACCACCAACACTTCAGTTTTAGCCGAGTTCAACCACAGCCAGCTGGCACTCATCCAGTCCTGGATCTTGGACAAACAGTTGTTAAATACCAAGAGGATCACATCTTATCTGGGCACAAAGGACATGTACAGCTGAGTATCATCTGTGTAGCAGTGAAAACTCAGACTGTACCGCCTAATGATCTCTCCCAATGGCAGCATATACACTGCGAACAACATGGGTGACAAGATGGAGCCCTACGGTACCCCGCAGGGTAGGGGGAGAGGGGCTAAAGAATGAATTCCAGACACTACTGAGTCCTACCCTCGGGAAAAGATTGAAACCATCTGAGGACCGTTCCAGATAGTCCACAGATAAACCACAGGCGCTCCAACAGCACACCATGGTCCACAGTGTCCAAAGCTGCAGAGAGATCAAGGAGGACCAAGATGGAAAGAGTCCTCCAATCTCTCACTATTAGGAGGTCATTTAGCACCTGAACAAGGGCTGTCTAGTTACTATGTCTCTTCCTAAATTCCGACTGGAGGGAATCATAGATATTGTGGCTGGAGAGATGTTCGTCCAGCTGCAGCGCAATATCTTCTCAATAACCTTACCCAAAAAGGGTAGGTTAGAGACTTGTCTGTAGTTGGCCAGACATTCTGGGTCAAGGGAGGGTTTTTTAAGGAAGGATCAAAGAACTGCCTCCTTTAGGGGGTCCGGAAAGACCCCCTCTCCAGTGATCTCCAGACTATCTCGGCTAGGACTGGGCTGATTTCATCTACGCACCCTATTATTATTTTTTTTTTTTGCACCGCTGTCCACTGTAATTGTAATCTTATGAAGTGTACTGTATTGTATTAATGCCCAGGACCACCTTGAAAATGAGCTTGCTCAATGGTGTTTATGCCTGGTTAAATAAAGTGATTGATTGATTGATTGATTGATTAGAAGGCGCGCATAGGGCTTTGGTCCAAACTACAGCTGGTTGGTTGCAGAGTCTGAACGACCCTCACAATATCCACAATTTCCAGCTGGCTGAAGTCAGACCAGGCAAACTGGGCACCCACCACCTCCTGCCGACCTCCGCAGTGCCCACTAGAGGGGGTTGGACAGATCTCTGACCTGATGGTGGCAACCTTATCTGTGAAGAACCGAGCAAACTGATCACACTTTTCTTGTGAAAAAGCTCCACCAGTCTGAAGACAGATTGGATTGCACAATCTGTCCACAGTCCAGGAGAGCTGAGTTGGTCAGTCCTGCACAGTGGCAATTTCCCCTGAACAGGAACTCTGCCTTCTTATGGGTGATTGCTGATTGATAGACCGCATAGTGGTCCATAAGTTTAAGTCTGTCACACTCTAGGCCTGATTTCCGCTAGTCCTTCTCTAGCCTTCGTCCCACCCTCCTCAGCTCCTTCAAGGTGCCATCAAACCATGAGGACCTTGGGCGAAGAGTAAGTGGGCGAACACAAATAGGAGCTATGGAATCCAGGGCCTCTGTCACTGCCTTACTATAGGTGAGTACTAGATCCCTGGAGCCATGCTTTCACTTGATATACTTTATAGGTCCAGTACTGCCATCAGGCCATCCGGGGTCACACCCCTCAAAGGGCGGTACCGGACTATCTCTGTAGGGGTAGGCCTATTGGGGGGAGCCATGAAACTGAACCCCATGGTGTGATGGTCAGACCACCAGACTGGCTCCACCACCAAATCAGATATCTCCATCCCCAGAAGGAACACCAAGTCCAATGAATGACCATAAAGGTGGGTCGTGGAGGTAACAACCTGTGTAAGGCCCAGTGAGCACATTAGTTGGAGGAAGTCCTGACCAAATTGAGAGAGTTCTTCGTTGACCCAGGCATTGAAATCCCCCAGAATCAACCATCTAGGGGATCCCAATACCACGACGATGATGAAGTCCGCGATTTCCTGCAGGAAAGCTTTCCCATCTCCTGGTGGACGGTAGATGAGAAGTATCCTGCACCCTACTCCCGTGTCCACGATACATTCAGAGGAGCTGGTGGTCCCTACTGGGACCTTTGTAAGGTCCAGTTCCAATCTAAAATAGATGGCTGCACCCCCGCCCCTATGAACCATTCTCAGATGGTGTATCACCGAGTACCCAGCCAGAATTGCTGAAGTCAACAGTGGACCAGCATTTTCATCCAGCCAGGTCTCGGTGATACAATGCAATTACAGCAGATCTGTCCCGATGGACATCTTTCACCCTAGGTATCTTTATCCAGATAGAAGCAATTAGACAAAATATTTTACCCCACATCCTAAATTTCCTTCAAACTCTTCCACTTATGCCAGATAAAATGTATTTTAAGGCATGGGATGAGAGCAATATCCAAATTTATCTGGCAAAGAAACCCGAGAATTCGTTATTCGATATTACAATTGCCCAGGGATAGAGAGGCGTTAATCTGCTGAATCTTACCTAGTACACCTTAGCACACAACTTTCTATAATTTGCCAGTGGATTGTTCCATCATACCAGTCATATTGGAAGCATTTGGAACACACATTAAATGATATACAAGATCATACTAGATATATTTTCGGGAACCCAATAGCTTGTGCCTCTCTGATAATTCTACCGATTCTGGCGGAAACATTCCGGCAATGACTATTCATCTGGAAACATCTCCTCACTTCTGCCAATCAGCTCTACCTACAGGCAATAGCATGTGACCAAACCTTTCCTCAAAGTGGACCACGACATTTCCGTCATGGCACAAATATGGCATCACAAATGTGTTTCAATTAGTTGCTCCCATAGGAATCTTACCATTGTGTCCATCCAGGCCTCTTATAAACTCCCACCATCAGAATTTCACAAATATTTATAATTCTGGTCGTACCTCTGGATGTCTGAAGAATGCCTCACACAGGTAGTGGAAAAATCCTCCTGTTAGTCCACCTCTTCTAAATGTACCTACAGAGGCAACACTGGGGCACATTTTTTTTTTACCAATTATTTTACCAGGTGAGACACACTAAGCTGAAAGCTTGTTTGCAGGTGCAACCTGGGAGCATGAGGAAGTTAAGTGACTTGCTCAGGGTCACACAGTATGCAAGTGGGGCTGTGGGATTCAAACCCAGGTCTCCAGATTTGCAGCTCGAGCCTTAAACCACTGCGCCATACTGCCTCCTAATTTAATTTAATTTAATAACATTTAATAAGTATCCTTTACAAAGCCATCCAAGCCAACACCAAAGCATCGACAGGCCCTATCCTAAACTGCTGAAATGCGGAGTTGGGAACTACATATGATTTAGAGCAATGGCATAAATACACCCCTCCTGCAGATAGAGTTACGGTGGCCTCCTACTGGGGGGATATATTCCTGGAAATGCCGTCTGAGATATTTTCGCACTCTGTTGATAATTGCAGAGTTTATTGGCCCTCAGGCAGCAGAATGTTGGCGTAATTGTGGCATGAAACAGGCAGACCATTCACATGTTCTGCTAACATACCTGTTATTGCTAAACTTCTAGCAGAAGGTAATCCAGGAACTGGAGGACATATTTGACTGCCCAGGCAAGATAACCCCAGAATTTATACTTATAGCCATTCCTCCTGCACACCCGACACTTAACCTTCCTACCATAAAAATTATGAACCTGATGATTTTAGCAGCTAAAACAGCTGTAACCAGACTATGGCGCACTGACAGAGTCCCCACTCATGGGATTTGGTTTGTGCTCACACGGGAGAGATATTAATTGGAGAAAATATCAGTACGGCTCACCAACTGTAGTCCGTCCTTTTCACCAACTGACCATAATGCAGAAGAAAACGCAGCGGACATGTACCTAGTGAATGTCTTCACTCACATGTTTGTGCATATTAAGGATATTTCAAAAACAGGTTCATTGCTGGGTCTTCTCTTATTATATTAATGTTAGAGTAACTATTTGAACTTTTTTTGGGGGATCACGTGAACTTCAATTATTTTTGAAGCTGTTAACTAAATAATGGTTATGACCTGTACTGCCCTCTTATTGTAAGATGAGCATGCCCAATTCAACAAAATTTCATTAATTGTTTAGATTATCAATTGTATAGGCTGAATGTAAGCTGCTCTGTGTTGATAACACTATTGGCAACTCTGTCTACTTTATATGAACATTTAATAAAATACATTAAAAAGGAGTTGGGACAAAGTAAAGAGGAGGTTGCAATTAAAAGTGGAAACACTGAGTCAGCCCAGTGGTGTTGAGGGCTGGCACTGGACGCCTTTACCCCTAGGCATGTCGGTGACCCGGTTCGGAATGAGCCTGGGCCGCTTGGAGGTTGAGCGAGGGGAGAGCGGAGCTGGATGGAGCTGCCGACAGGCAAGCTGTCCTCTCCAGGGAGGTGCAAGGGGCTTCCTCTGGCTGATGGCTGCCACCTGGTGGAGGCTGGGGGCAGCACGGGCCAGTAAGAGCCAGGTGCTAGGCCTGGGGTGGGAGGAAATAGGCCGTTACCGGGGCTGTGGGACTAATGCGTGCCTCCACACGCATGCATACCCACTCCTGGGGCCCCTGGCGTAAAAACGAAGAGAAAAAGCCAGCGGCAGGATGGCGACCGACTCCCTGCAGGTTCCACCCCGGCCAGGTGTATGGTAAGCCCTGTAATTCGGGTGATGGGCTGAGGGGCTTTGTCAGATGGGGGTGTCTGGGGGCGACAAAAATGTTAAATGATAAAAATGTTAAATGATAAAAAATTGGAAACATTGGGGGACTCCTTTGGGGAAGGGAAACTCCTAATAAGGAGGTGGGGGCAGACCCTCAGTAATTACTGAGAACGCATTACAAGTAGACAAGATAGGCAATTTGGCCTTTTTCTGCTGGCATTTTTGTATGTTCATATGTAAAATCTGATAACAACAAGAGGATTCCCTTTGTGAAGGATGTTATTTGGTCTATTATGGATTTAGTGGTAGGAGTGTTGGCTCCTGGGAGTAAGTATAAGTTTGTCAGTGCAACCTCTTGGCCATGCAGAGTCCCTTGCACTATAACAAGGTGGCCAGCAGGGTAACACCATACACACTGTTCCTCGAACTAAGTATGTCTGGGGATAAGTATAACAGCCTCGCACCGCTTACGTCCATCATAGGAAGATGAGTACTGTGCTGTAAAGCCCATCTCAGGGAGTTCGGCATGTTTGGTGGGGATAAGATGTGACTCCTGGAGATGTGTTAGGTTTGGATTTTGTTTTTTTGATTTGAGATATGGATTTTGTCTAGTAAGCCCATTCACATTCCATGAGCATAGATGTATTTTAGGGGTACCCATGAGAAGTTGTTAGGGCAGTGGTTGGTCTATGTCCCCTACCCGCCTCCCATGGGGGCAACCCCCAGTTCCCAGCCACAACTTCAGATTTACAATAACTACACCATGTTGGCCATTTACAAGCAGGGGGCTCCTTAAAACTGTCTGAAGTTTGGGGAAGAGGGGAAACACTGCGTCCCCTGGGTTAACCATACCTGGGGACCTGGAACATGCAACTGCAGCCTATCCTACTGGAGGGGAGCTGTTCTGAGTGCCATGAACATGCATGGTCCAACCAGGGCCTAAACAAGGGTGGACTTCCAAGGTAGGGGCAATAGATGGCCCTGTTGCTGGGTTCACCCGCATAGAGGGAATACCTGTCTAGGAACGGTCTTCAGCCAAAATCAGCCGTGGGTGTGAAAGGAATATGGGTTGATGACACGTCCTATGAAGGGGACGCAGGAAAAGCAGTGGATGGGGCCTTCGGGTGTTTGAGGGACTAGTTGATATGACTTACACTGGAGTGAAGAGCAGGAGTAGCTTTCCCATTGTTGCATTTATTTTGTTTCTGTATTTGATAACCTCATACAGCTGCAGAGTGAGATGTTGCTCTGATACCAAGCTGGGTTGGGTGGGTAGAATGCTGCTAGACCTCAGGTCAGGTGTCTGCAGAAATCACCCAATGCCAGAGGACTGTATCGATCAGGAAACTCCTGTTGGGGGGGGTGGGAGGAGTGAATATTAACCTGCTCCTGTTCATGTGGCATTGCATGGGGATAACTGTAGTCAGCAGGTTTGGGGTATACAAATATGTCTGACCTAAGGGCTGGGGTCCCAAGTAATGATTTGGCTTGACATTAGTAATTATGACAAGGGCCTTATAAAGTGCTTAGACATACTGGCACAGTTAACTATGAGACTGAGACCTCTGATAGGAAAACTCCTACCAAGACATATACCATGCTAACCTCCTGAAGAAATGGGTTGAAAAGATACCAAAGGCTGCTTTGTTAGTTTTACCAGAAACTTCTGCAGAATATATTGATATAGCTTATGACAGACTGGAACAAACTGTAACTGCTGATGCTGTAATGGTGAATATTTCCTTAACCTCCAAACAAACCACAGAAATTCATAACTTGCTGAAGACATTTAATGATACTTTTACCACAGTGCCAGGCTGAGCAAAAGGGATCAAGCACGTAATAGTGACAGGGAATGCTCGCCCTGTAAGACAAAAGACATACAGATTACCAGAGCGGTTAAGAGCAGACGTGGTTAATAAAATACAAAACTTAAAAGAGTTGGGTATTATAGAAGAGTCGAGAAGTGCTTGGTCATAACCAATGGTGATTGTAAGTCAAAAAGAAGGGGGTGTAAGAATCTGCCTTGATTTTAGGAAACTTAATCAAGTGCCCACATTTGATAGTTATCCTGTGCCCAGGATAGATGATTTGGTGAACAGACTGGGAAGTGCCAGTGCCAGTACTCTCGATCTCACCAAGGATTACTGGCAAAATCCCCTAGCTAAAGAATCCAGAGACAACCTGTATTTGCCACTCCTGTTGTATTCTATCAGTTCATCACCATGCCATTTGGTTTACTTAGCACACCCACTACATTCCAGCAGTACATGGATGTAATTTTAGCTGCTCACTCTGGTTATTGTGCTGCTTACCTGGATGATCTCGTGGTAAACAGCCCAGACTGGAAAAGCCATCTGGAGCACCTACGAGCATTTATTCAATCAATCAAAAAGGCAGATCTGACAGTTAATCCTACCAAATGTGCATTGGGCATGCAGAAAACCAGATGTTTGGGATATATTTTGGGAAATGGAGAAGTAAAACCAGAGATTTCTAAGATAGATGCTGTAGCTAACAGTTTTGTCCCTAAAATAAAGAAACATGTCTGGTCATTTTTAGTACTGACTGGTTACTGTCGGAGATTCTTCCAACTTTGCCCAATTGGCTAGCCCCTCACTGAACTCACAAAGAAACAGTAGCCAAATAATGTGAAATGGACCCCAGAGTGTGACGAGGCTTTTCAAGCTATCAAGGCTGCATTATATTCAGCCCTTGTTTTAAGAAGCCCAGACTTTGAGAAACAATTTCTGTTACAGACAGATGCATCAGAGGTAGGCCTAGGTGCAGTCATGAGTCAGAATATAGATGGGAAGGAACATCCCGTTCTGTATATCAGTAGGAATGTGATAGGGCCAAGGACACTATCTTGGTTAGAAAACTAGTGATGGTTAAAGCAGCCTGCTGCGACAAAGCTTCCCACATGGTGCCAAACTAGGATACCCAAGGCATAAAGTAATTCCAGAAGTAAAATAAACTTGTATTTACTATTTCTTTCCTTTGTGTAAGTCCTGTACTACACATTCTGTCCTTTGGTATTTTTCTGTGCCTCGCTAGATGGCCACCATTAGGGTGCTTTTCTTAGATACATACATACTAACGGCAGATAAGGGCCTTTGGCCCACCTAGTCTGCCCAATTGTGCATGTAATTTTGCCTCTTCATTCTCTTGAACTGGGTTGTCCCCTTCCTCCAACTGCAAGGATCCCCTGACACCTATCCCATGCATTCTTGAATCCAGAATTGTTTCCACCCCACCACCTCCTCTGGCAGGGCTTTCCACTTGTCCACTACCCTTTCCATGAAGAAATACTTCCTCACATTACCTCTGAACCCTCTTGCCCTCAATTTCATCCCATAACTCTAGCCCTAGAACATCTCTTCCTCTGAAAAATAGTGTTTTCCTGCACCTTATTCCTCCCTGTGAGGGTACTTGTATGTCCTATCAGATCCCCTCTCCCTCCTCTCCTCTAGGGAGTACATAGTCAACTCCTTCAGCCTATCCTTGTAGGACTTGTGATGCAAGCCCAGTACCATCTTGGTTGCCCTCCTATGAACTGTCTCCACTCTGTCTATATCCTTATGTAGGTAAGGCCTCCAGAACTGGACACTGTACTCAAGGTGTGGCCTCTAATGTCTTGTATAGTGGAATTATGACCTCCTTTTCCTGCTGGTGATGCTCCTACCTATGCATCCCAGTATCCAATTCTTTACCCACTGCCTTGTCGCACTGACTCCTACCTTTAGGTCATCAGAGATGATAACCCCTAGGTTTCTTTCCTGTTTGGAGCATGCTATATCCCCCTCCCCAATGATATGTTGTTACAGGGCTTTTGTGCCCCATGTGCATTATTTTGCACTTTTTGCATTAAATCTCAACTGCCCCACCCCTGACCATTCCCCAAGCTTCTGCAGGTCTCTCCTTATTCTATCTACTCCCTCTGGCATGTCCACTCTGTTACAGAGTTTTATGTCATCAGCAAACAGGAAAATTCTCTCTTTTTGCTTTCCGTAATTTCACTGATAAAGATGTTGAAGAGGATCAGACCCAGCACTGATCCCTGTGGCACTTCACTGGCCACCCACCCTCCATGAGTGACAGCCATTTACCACCACCCTCTGTGTCCTGCCATCCAACCAATTTCCCACCCACCACTTTCACTGTCCTACCCACACCCAAATTGCCCAGCTTGTTTAACAGCCTCCCTATGGGGCACAGTGTCAAGGCCTTACTGAAGTTCAGGTAGGCCCTGTGACGCTCTGCCAGCTGCTTATTGTTATATAATATAATATTTGTAATATAAATATATGGTATGTGAAGGTCTGCTTAGATAAGAAAACAGCCTAGCAGTGATGTGACCTTTAACCCCAGAGGTAACAGTGTTGAAGCAGCTGGCTGTTAGAAAAGCTGGTTACAGGAAAACTGAATCAAAGGCTTCCTGTTCTTTTTAACAGAGGGCTATGGCCATCTGCCAGGAGATGGGACCTCATAAAATGTTATGATTCCTGCAGGAAGAGACAATTTGGTCTCAGAACCTTGTTAAGTCATAAACCTAGGATCATTCTTGCAAAGCAGGAAACCAGCAGACAGATCAAAGAGAAATGTTTTGATCAGAGACTCATATTTTTGGAAATTACTGGTTGCTGATTTTTCACTGTAATAAAATACATCCTTGTGGATACCCATACTCAGATTACAGATTTATCACAGATCTAACAGTGACCTCATGGGTGGCATCACCAGGAGGTGGAGAGAACTGACTTTTGAATATTACTTGCAAGAGAAGTTTGGGGCAGAAGGACTCCCTGAAAATCAAAGACACAGTTCTCTGGACTTAAGAAGGCACTTTATGGTAACATCTGGCTAGGCAAGAACTTTTAAGTATTTGTGGTAGGCGTATTTGTGTTCTGTAACTTCCCATTTATTTTAAGTGACTATAAGTTATTGATATAATTGTTCAGTTTGATTTTACCTGTTTTACAATTTTTAGTGATCAATATTTTCCGTATAATACTGCCTGTGCTTTTTCTCAGTTCTTTTACATGTGAATGCTGAACCTATGTTTAAGTCTGACAGCCGTTAAGGGCTTGAATGTGTTACTAAGCTTGCTATAAGGTAAGAATATACCTAGGTCTCATATTGAGTCATAAGGGTGCATTTTGGGAATCTGGCTGGGTGCCACTGGGCGAAAGATTATATTGCATTTCCCTGAAGAGAATATATATCTGAGCCCGTTAACTGGGTATGCTAGCATAAGGTTCACATTTTGACCCCCAGGACTCGAGACTAGTAGGTGATTCAGACCCAAAACAGACAGGAGGGTTATCCTGTCTGTCCCTATTCACACTCTCGCACTTGAGGTTGACACTGGGGAGCAGAGGCCCTGACCTGCAGAGTGCGTTTGTGACAGGCCACGCCCACTGCCCCCATCCACCTTTCTTGTCACCCAGTCGAAAAAATTCAATTAGTATGGCACCCACCTCCCCCCTTGTAAACCATGCTGCCTTGGGTCCCAGACCACTGGCCAAGGTATTCCACTAATCTTTCCTCCAACAGTGCTTCCATAATCTTCCCCACTACTGAGGGTGAGGATGACTGGTCTGTAGTTTCCCACTTCCTCTCTGTTCCCGCTCTTGTACAAGGGGACTACGTCAGCTGTTCTCCAGCCACCTCACCTGTTTGCAGTGATCAGCTAAACAGAGTCACCAAAGGTTCAGCCACCACCTCTCTGAGCTCCTTCAACACCCTGGGTGCACCCATCTGGGCCCCTTGGCTTTGTAGACTCTCTCCTTCTAGTTCCTTTAGGACCCTTTCCCATGGAAAGGGACCTGTATCCATTTCTGTGCCCTTCCCCCTTTGTGCTCCATTCTGGCCTGCTACCTGCCTTCTTCTAGAAGACCAAGCAGAAATATCTGTTCAGTATTTCTGCTTTACTGTCTGTCATCCCTCAGCATTACTCCCACCATCACCTTTAGCCTCACTATCCTCCCTTTGTCTTCCGTTATTCACTTATGTACCTGTAAATGGTTTTATCACCTTTAACCACTGTTTTTGCAATTATCACCTTTAACCACTGTTTTTGCAATGTGCTTCTCTGTCCGAGCTTTGGCTTCCCTTACTGCCCTCCCTGCCTCTTTTTGCTTCTCCTGGTACCTCTCCCTATCCCCTTCTGCCTGTGCCTTTATGTATTGCTTGAATGCAATCTTTTTGACATTCACTTTCTCCGCTACCTTCTTGAAATACCATAAGGGTTTCCTCTTCCTTTTCCCCTTGCTCACCTGCTTAATGCATAATTGTGTTGCCCTTGCTATCCTTGTTTTAAATACTGCCCACTGTTCCTCCACCCCTAATTTCTTCCCCATTCCAGATAGTGCTTCTTCAAAGCATTTCCCCATTCTCCCAAAATCTGTCCTCCTAAAGTTGAGGACATGTGTTTTAGTGTGGCAGGGATCTGCCCATTCATTAATTTCAAACCACAGTGTCGTCACTGTTCCCCAGGTGCTCCCCTACTGTGACCCCGTCACACTGTCCCCATTTGTGAGCACCGGGTCCAGTATTGCCTCCTGCCAAGTTGGTTCCATGACCAGCTGTTTAAGAAAGGCTCCTCCCTGAAGGTAGTCCAGGATAAATCTGCTTCTGGCTGCTGCTGCTGCCTGGAGGCTCCAGTCCACATCTGGCATGTTGAAGTCTCCAATCAGCACCACCTCCCCCCTTGTCCACCATTCTTTGGATGGCAAGCATCAATTCCCTATCTGTCTCTTTAACCTGGGTTGGTAGTCTGTAGACTACCACTGTGTGGATGGCTGCCCCCATTTTTCTTTCAAGCTTAACCCATAGTATCTCTCCCTTGCTTGTTCCCCTTGGATCTCTGTGGACTTAATTTTAGTTTAGTTTATTTAGTTTAGTTTATTGTTCTAGGAATGCCATTGTTTTTTATCTTTCACATACAGTGCCACTCCTCCCCCCTTTCTGTCTCTCCTGAATAGGTTGTAGCCTGGTATGGCCATCTCCCAGTCATGGTTATCATTATACCAGGTCATTGTGATGGCCACAATGTCCAGGTCTGACTGTGCCATAGCAGCCTTCAGGTCCTCCATATTGTTGCTAAGGCTCCTGGCATTTGCACACATGGCTCTCCATCGTGTAACTTCCCTCCTCTGTTTTGTTGTCCTACACTCTCCCCCTTCCTGGGTGATACTTTTGCCTGGCCCAACCTGCCTTCTGCCCTTCTGTTGTATTCTGCCCCCTATCTATCCACTCCTTGGGTACCCGTGTCCCTTCTATTCTTCCCTTCCTCTGTGTTTTGCACTTTGCATTGCTGTGATGTCCCCCCTCCTGGTCCCCCTGTTCCTTTATTAGCTTCTGGGGTGCAATTATCTACCCTTCTTGCTGGCCTGCCACCCCCCTTGGCTAGTTTAAATGCTTGCCAATGTGGCATTTAAACTTTCATTGAGGATCTGGGTTCCTCTTCAGGATGGATGCAGGCCATCAGGCTTGATAAGCCCCATCCCTCCAGGTGGGTCCCCAGTCATCATCAAATCGAACCCTTCCTCACTGCACCAGTTCTTCAACCATGTGTTAAAGTGTCTGATGTGGGCACCCCTACACTCGCCCATGCCTCTCACAGGTAGTACTTCTGAAAAAGTGACAGAAGTAGCCACTTGCTCGAGATCCCCTCCAGTCTTCTGAACTCCTCCTGTACTGCTTTAGTTTCCCCATTTGCTAGGTCATTAGTTCCTAGATGGATAATGACATCCAGCTGTCCCTCCCATCCTGCCTTCCTGGCGATCCCCAGGATCCTCTTCGTATCCCTCCACACCACGGCAGCTGGTAGGCACCTCACCTCCCGGTCTCCCCCTCTCCTTTTCCCAGCTGGATCCCCTTCATAATAGAGTCTTCCACTAGGATTCACTTCCTCCTCCTCCTCTGGGGTCCATTGCCCTCCCCTCCAAGGTCACCTTCCTGCTTGACCTCCAATTCCATCCTTTCCACAACCACGGGTGCCTTGGACTGGCCGTCCCCATTTGCCAGTGTGGCATATGAGTTATGTAGTAGAACAGATTTTCGGATGTGTTTCTGACCAACAGTCCTAACCCTCCATGAGCCCATCATCATCCAAGTGTTCCTCTTTCTTGGCATCCTTTGAGGCAGCAGCTTTGGACTAAGTGGTCTCTGGATGGGGCTGAAGGTAGGCGCAACCCGGCTGACCTCTGCTCTGAGTCTAGTGACCTCTTCCCTCAGTCCAGAGAGGGGCCTGCAGATAGGGCAGCACTTCAGCATCCAGAAGGTCTGTCTGAATATGGCTGCCCTGCATCCACTGCATTGCACCACTCCCCACATACTGCTACACTTACTCTGGTATTTATCTAGCTGTCTGCTACTCTAGCCCTCCTTCTAGGTGTCTTGTTTGTTGCCTAGTGGTTTTGTAGCTTGACCCCTTTTCTCTTTTTTTGTTGCTTCCCCCAGCTCTGGGCCGGCCTCTCCTTCAGGCTTTCCAGTGCCCTCGGTGCCACACTGCCTCGGTGCAGCCACCCATCACCCCATATTTCAGCCCCCCCAGGTAACCCCCGAAATAACCCTTCACTGGGTGAGTCCCTGTTCTTCGAGGGGGAAGGCACCTGTAGGGCAGCCAGCACAGTTCTTGCCCCAGGTGCTGCTGGGATGGTTCATGCACTGCCCAGGGTCTCACAGCAATGGGAGCTGGCGACCATCATCTGGTCGGCCTCAGGGCTCTTTTCTGTTTGCTCCCTGGGGGCATGGTGTGCCACTAATGTTAGGCTTACACCGACATTCACCATGCCCCATTGGTTAGTGGGACTCCATGCATTGCCATGCCCCCACCAGGGGTCAGCAAGTGCCGTGTTGCTTCCCAACCCTTCCCCTGAGAGAAGGTGAGCAGTCATCCGATGCTCAAACCTACTCTCCCCGGCCAGCCCTCCAGCACCCGAATCCATTCTCGAACCTGGGTCACTGGTGTTGCAAGTGGAGATCAAACTGCTGTGCCGACAGGCCGGCCTGACCCCTTTTATAAGTTACTTAGTAGTCCCCTTTTTAATTTTGTTAGTTGTTACTGTTGTCTGTACTGCTCCCCTTGTTCTTCTTCCTGTAGTTTTACCCTTCTTTATCAGTTATTTAGTTGACACCCCCCTTTTTGAAGTTTTTTCTCCTCGGTAGCTTAATGTTATGTGTTACTGGGACACCGACCCTACCTGAACTAGGCAGGAAGTGTGTGCTGTGCAGAACCTATAAAGGAGATGACAACCTAGGGGTGGGTGGGTTTGGGGAGGGTGGGCATCACTACACCCCAGCGGCCTCCTTCAAAAGGCAGAAAATAAACAGTTAGTTAACAATCAGACAGACTTTCCCCTGTTACCCAACCAGTAACATGAGCACCACTGCCCAACACCATACGCAGCCTTCCTCTGCGTCTCACTTGGCTTGGCCCCCTCCACTTCTTTTCCGCACCTGTGGACCTGCAAAAAAGGCTATAAACAAGACTGAAGGTAAATCAGATGTGCGTGAGTGAATATAGCTCTTTCAACTCGTTGCTCCGAGTTCCAGACTCATCTCCCTGAGCCGGTTTCTGGTCTCCCATTTTGCTACCTGTCTTTATAGCCTCGTGGCAGAGATTCAAAACTGGTGCCTTGCCAATGCTTCTTGATTAGACCATGACTGCCTTACATCACCTGGCTCTGATTCCATTGCACCCCAGCAGTCTCTTGCAAAAAAGGCAGAAAATAAACAATTGGTTAACAATTAGACAGACTTTCCCCTAAAGCAGGCACCTGGGATGTATGAGCACCGCTGCCCAACACCACACGGAGCCCTCCTCCACAGCTCACTCAGCTCGGTCCCCTCCCCTTCACTTCCATGCCTGTGGACCTGCAAAAAAGGCTGTAAACAAGACCAAAGGTAAATAAGACATGCATGAGTGAATACAGCTCTTTCAGCTTGTTCCTCTGAGTTCCTGACTCATCTCTCTGAGCCGGTTTCTGGAAAAATGGGAAGAGCATGGTGAAACCATGAATATAGTGACAGCATAACTCATGAATATCCTTGCTAGGATAGCAAATACTTTCCCTCACCTAGAATTGAATATCTGATCCTTTGCTTGTAAAGCAAGGACACATCTAGTGGTCTACCGGAGGAGCTTCTTCTTCCTCTTCCTCTTCTTCTTCTTCTTCTTCTGTCTAGTTTTCTTTTGCATTCTGTGACACCACCCTACCCCCAGAATGTAACAGACATGCTGGTCTGCAGAGACTAAAAAAATTATTACACGTGGGCTTTGCTTTTAAAGAAGAGTAAAAGAAACAGTCCAAGGGTTGTAACCTGCCAGCTAACAAATGAATAAAGCTCTCCTTGCTGCAGAAACTCTGAGTATGAGCCTGGCAGTTGGTTATGAATGGGAGGATGCAGCCCCCCCCCCACCACCATCCTCAGTACAAGTATAAGATAACGTTTTGAGCAGTAAATCCTGGCAAACATATATTTGCTAAATAGTTTGCTGTTTGCATGCTGCTGTTGATTTTAGGAGACAGCTCAAGCTGTTCTCCTGTGAAATAAAATATGCTGTAAGGAAATATTTGATAACTTTAAAAAAGGAGATCTGTAGAAAGTATATACAATGCAAAACTACATACAGGATAACAGTCAAAACAGGCTGTGTTTTTCTCTAGAAGAATGTATGCTTTTTAAAGGGAGTTTTTTATATCTAGAAGATGGGATTTCAGAAGTTCCTGGTTGTGTACTCCTGCTGCAGCCATTTTAGAAAGGTGTTCCCCTAAGGAAGTGCGGGCCCATAATTGCATTAGTATATAGGGAAGCCTTGGGTCTTGTCCTGCCAGGAAATGACTAGTCTAGAGGGATGAACTTTCTGAAAAGGATATATCTTTGTATTTTCTTCTGTTTATGCTTATGAAAGGGGGTTAGCACTGTGTAACAGTGCCCCATATAAACTGTATGTCTTCTTGAAAAGAATGCAGCTATAAGGATTGTAAACCTAGTATTCCTTTAATTAATTGTTTAATATAACATGACTGACAGATTGCATGACACCTGAGCAGTATATAAGGGCTGCTCAGGTAACCCACAGTCAGTCTACTCTGGGCTAAGGAGCAGAGAGGAACCTCAGGGAGAAGCAATGCAGAGCCAGAGAATCAGCCAGCCAAGGTGGGAGAGACATGCCAGTGCTGAGTTACTGAGTTCCTGGTTACTGAAGTGGTGAAGGTGAGGCAAGCTTAAAGTGGAGCTCAGATTGAAATCCCTATATAGCCTAAAAGGAAGGAGAAATCACTGTGGCCTGGGACTGGCCCTGGACCACCAAACGTCAGGTTTGGGCTACCTGGTTGCTAGAGGCTACTCATCCAAAATTCACCAAGGGGAGAGGACTCAGACTGTTGAGAAGCTGCAGAGACTTGAGTGTGCAGATACTTGGACTGCAGGGGAACTTGGAGAAACCCAGGGGGTATTGGCAGGGGTAGCCATAAGGTCCACCTGCAGTGCTATAGTGAGAGGTCTCATAGCTAAGCTCCCAGCCCATTCTGTTTATTGTTTTTTTTTTTGTTTGTTTGTTTATAGTATCCTGACAAAAGTCTGCATCCAAAAATATCACCTGTAGATTACCGGCAAAACCTCAGGGTGTTTTGCACCATTTTTTATGACTCCTGCTGTCTTTCATAACTGAACCCCATGACAAGGAAGTTGCACGACAGAGAGAAAAGGTACTCCACCACTGAAAAGGAATGCCTTGCAGCAAAGTGGGCCATGGCATCCCTTTAGTTTTATTTGCTAGGAACTGACTTTGTTCTTATAACAGATCAAAAGCCTCTCTCTCTCTTGGTTTAACCAAATGAAGGATAAAAATTCCAGAATCATGAGGTGGTATCTGGCCCTACAGCCATTTAAATTCAAAGTGATGCACAAATCTGGAAAAGAGATTGTCAGTGCTGATTTTCTGTCAAGATATGGATCAAGAATTGAAAATTCCTGAGGCTGAAAAAAAATGTGTTGGGTTAAACTTCACTGTTTGCTGTACTGATTGTTATGGAATAAGGGATACTGCATATGCATCAAACTGCAAAAGTTATAAGATAATGTTGGAAGAGAATTAAAAGAAAGTTTTAGAAGCCTGTTTTTTTTAAAAACAGGTTCCCTCTTAAAAAAAGGGGTATGTAACAGGGTTGAATGAGACCCTGTCCCATTTGTTATGCAGAAAGAGTTAAATATAAGGATATGTTCTCTCCTCTCCTTTTCTGTCACTTGTCTGTCTGATTGTGTGATCAAATTTTCTTGTGAGACCTAGGAACTGATTACTCTGATGGTCTCATGATTCTCTGTCTCCCGCTATCGCTCTACCTTCACTTGCTGTTTCTGTCTTTTCATTTCTTCCCCCTTGCTCATCTGTGGTTATGAAAATATATGTGGATCTGTATGTGAAACTGGGATCCTTTCCTTTGTCATTGTATATAACTATTGTTGAAATAATTGCAAAAAAGCTATTTGAAACTCAGGGGGTTAACTTTGAGATGCAGCACAAGCTCATTTGCAGAGTTGTCAAAAGGAGATTAGTTCTGGGACACCATGTTCTATTTTGTTGTACCTGCAAGGCAAGAAATTGACAAAGTTCTAATACATTTTGTGAGAAACAGGATGCCTCTTAATGAGATCAGGATGCAGAAGTTAATTGCCAGGCAAAGACTTCTTATAAAAAGAGCAGTCTTGAGACAGGGAGAGATTAAAACTGAAACTTAGAATTAGAGATACCCTCAGAGGAAGGAGTTTGTTTTGTTTGAACTGCCTATGTTTAAAAAAAAATTCTGTGCTTTTTTTTTTATTTTATTATTCCTGGAAATAATAAATGCTACTTGCGAACTGTGTAAATGCTCCTGGTTTTCCTGTGCTTCCTGACCTATGCCTTGATGACAACCAGAAGGAAAAAATGCTGAATGACCACATTCACATTGTGAGCTTAGCCAAAGACTTTAAAACATAAAAGCATAGTGAAATGGGAATCTGCTGCAACCAGAGGGGTGGGCACTGGGCAGTGACTGAATGACATGCTTAGCAAGGCATCCAAGTTCCAGGGCTCAAATTTGTTAAAAAGGTTGGCTATGCTGCAAAGCCATTTCTTTAGTTAGGGCCCGGGGGAGAATGGGAGTACAGGCAAGATGTACCTCCCTGTCAAATACATCATATGATGTATATGATATTTTTCAACTTTTGAGAACTATTTCTTGCTTAGGTAACTAATCTGCTGCAGCACTGTGATGTAGCAGGTTATGAACTTCTGTTACCATAGGTCAATGAAGATACTGCTCTTATCATGTCCTTTTAGCAGTGGTAAACTGAAGAGAAGACAGTCTGTCTGAACATGTTAATCCAAAAGAAAAAAAATATTCATTATTTCCAAATTCCACCTAACTCCCAGACAGCCCAGTTCCGTCTTAATTGGTGTTGCAGCAGGCCTGCAGGTGCAATGTTCCTACACACCATCCTTCACAAACAACATGAGAAACAAAATGGTTATTCTTAGTCTCATCATTACCCATTGGAAATGAGTAACGACAATAAGAATAACCATTTTATTTCTCAGCTTGTTTCTAGAAAAACATATATCTGCAGTATGTCAGACACTGTATTGGTATTAATACAAATAAAATACTGAGCATGGCTCAAATCAGAACAGTTATGAAATTACCCACTGATACCCTGAATTATTTCAAGACAGTCCTTGTCAGCCAGATCACTGTCATCAGCCTCCCTCTCATCATAAGCATTCATTTGCTCATCATGTTTATTATGGTACTTCATTCACTGGCAGTGGCACAGGCACTGCTGCTGGTACCTGTACCTACATGATTTGGTGAGGGACCGGGACCTCTGGGCATGGCACAGCCGACACTACTACTGCTGCTAGTGCTAGAATCATTAAACAACATGGCTTTCTCTGTCTGGGACTTTGGCTCTCCAGTTCCTGTTTTTTGTATGTTTTGCACAAAGATATATACCATCCTTTTTTTGTCTTTTTTTTCCAATACTGTATGTATTTATCAACTTCAAAATCTGAGAATTCAGACCCCTTGTTTAGTTTCATTAATAGCTCTAGGCTGTCTTAATTGAGCGAGCAACAGCATTTTGTCTTTATCCTATTCTGCACCCTGAAACCAAGCTCACATTCTACAGATGTCAGTGGAGTGCATAAAGCAGTATTACTCAATTTTAAGTATGCTGGCATGGTATCAGAGTACTTTGAAATGATCCCTCTCATAAAGCTTTTGGAGCTAAGATTCCTAGAGCATCACATCACTGCCTTTGCTTTTGACCTGTCCGACCTGAGACAGTTTTCATCTCGTAAAGGCTCACATTCAGGAATATCATTCTCCTCCTAATCATGGTTGTATTAATAGTCTGAAGCAAATTGTCCACAATTTTTATACTATTCTGAATGGTAACTGTATTAGAGTCTACTACAGACTTAGGTCAGTTAGATTGGCAATGGCATCCAGAAGTGCTTCTGTTTTAGAATCTGGGCACAGCTTACACTTCATGTTGGTTATTACAGTATTTAGATACTCTTCTCTAAGTTTTGAACATTGCGATGTCATCTTCTCTGAACACTTAAGGTCAGCCTGAACCAGCTGAATGTCATATTGGTCACATCCTTTTATTTTCCAACATGCTGTCATTTGTCCATTATCAGTAGTCTAAATTTGACAGACTTCTTGAAAAGCTGTCAGGGTTGGCCTGGCTCATTTTTTATGTTTTATAACTCACCAATTGCACAAAATACTGGTGGTTTAACATCCACATACAGAGATCCTCCTTTTAAAAGGATTTGCAAAGACACACCACTACTCTTAGGATGTCACAGAACAAACATAGTTCAGCTCCAAAATGTAAGTTGTGAGAAACGTGTGAAGGCCCTGAACTTTGCATACGTTTCATGTCCTCCTTCAGTACAGGGACAACAACATGGTAACATTTATGTATTGCATTTACAGCATTTTCCATTGACAGCCAACATATGTTAATTGCTTCTTTCAGCTTTCGTTGACTGTACCAGTCACCTTTTGCATTTCTTCTAGTCTGCATTGCCTAATAGCAGATGAACTGAAAGAAGCATATGTACTATTAATATTACTTTTAAAGTCTTTTAGGTTTCAAAATTTGGTAGCAGACTTTGAACAGGTCGAAGCCAATCTGTGGGCCAGACAGTGGACATGAACCATGAACGATAAATGTAGTGAGGTTATAAGTGCACCAACACCGCTGGATCTGCCCATCATTGCACTTGCCCCCCACTGCCTAACCCCACAATTGTATGCATGACAAAGCCCAGGGCCTGACATCTGTTTACAGTTGCCTCAGTCAACTGTCTTGCTGAACCATCCTTTCTCTGATGTTGCTAATTAGTTTTGTTTTCATTTCCCCATCACTGACATAGTGAATATACATTATTACCATTTTTGGGACAGACAGATCTGTGGACTCATCAACTACTGGGACTTTCTAAAGCTTCTTTCTTTACTTTGTTAGCTAATACTTTAGCAATACTTTTGTTGAACGTCATGGACAGTATAGCCACTTATGTACTGAACATTAGCCTCCAGTCCAGCAAATAAAATCTAAAAGTTAATTGACACTCCAGTTTGGCATATCAGTCTTGGTAGCAAAGTACACAGCCTTAAAAGGTTTATTTTATTGTCTTTGACAAGTTTCACAGCTGAAGGCATATCGGTATCTTCTGAATTTTCTGCCTCATCATTGTTGCTGACTGTATACAGTCTCTTTCTAAGGATCTCAGTTTCCAGTGTCTTGCGATGGGCCTTTGTCTGACTGTGCTTCCTTAGTGTTCATTTTTGATAATCTTCTAAAATATTGGATGATTAAGTTGTAAATACTAATGACAATGGACAAGATGAGAACACAAACCCTAGTAAGATGTTGTTTCATTTCCCTAATTTGAATGTTAAATGGAATCACAGAACCCTGTACCTTTTTTTTTTCATAATATGAAATAATTTGTTCATGTGTAGGAAGTCTGAGCAACAAATCGTGCTGATGATGGTTATGCCCTCCAGAACATAGGGAGAAATGGATCCTTTCCTCCTTTAGAGGGATCCATACAGTTAAATTGTGCAACTGTTCTTTTTAAGGGATCTCTTTTTGTATTTAGGTTCAGGTGGAGCCCAGAGCACGATCCCTTTTCCATTTCCCGATTATGAGCATCACATGACTGCCCCACGCTCAGATTGTTTTGTGATGCAAATAATGCATTAGTCAATGGATTCTGGAGAGCGTACAGGGCTTAAAATTTGGGTTTGGGTGGAATTCCCCCGTCCCCGGGTCCACCAAATGGAGGAGAACCCACATTTTTTTGGGGGGGGAGGGAAACATTCTTTTTTTGGGGGAGGGGTGGATTTCCCTGACAAATTATGTTTCATTTACTGATGTGTGTGAAGGAAAATGAACATTGTACTTTTACAGTTCTGTTTCTTCTGATCTTCCTTTTGGGTGCTACTGATGATGGACTAGTCATGGATGTCAAAGATGTTGACATGAACATGGCAGTTTAAAAACAGAGAGACTGGGTCAAACAGCGGGAGAGGCAGACGGTCACTGGAAAAGATCAACAAAATGAATGAAAACACAAAATACTGAGCTAAAATACCTGTCCCTCCCCTTACAGTTACTAAATTAGCCCCTTCGTGATACTGAGGTCTGAATCTCCCTTCTTTTATTCTAAATTTTTGCCATGTGTGTGCAACTCGTTCAAAATCTACAGTTCCTCTAGTGCCAAGCCACTGAATTCTGAGCTTCACATAGAAAAGTTATTTTTTCCCTTTTTGTTTCATAAAAAAATAAACCTTGTCTTGGGATTCATCAGGCAACAGACCTTCCCACCCACTTGTTGCAGTCAGAAAATCTTTTTAATTTTTTTATTTTTCCTGTTTTTTATTAAAAAATAAACCTTGTCTTGGGATTTCTAGGCAACAAACCTTCCCACACACTTGGTTTCACTTGGAAAATCTTTTTCTTTCCCTTTTTTCTTTAAAGCAGCAGTACAACGAAAATGGGTTAAAATTTGGCCCCACCTTTTTTTCTTCTTAATCGATGCCAGATGTCTTCCAGTTTATTTTGGTGGTACAATTTTCAGTTTTCATTATTCATTTAAGAATTTTATGAAAGTTTTAAATAATTATTTCTCAAGAAAAAAAGATGGCCGCCTGATTTTTGCATAGAAATAATATTGAGGACTGGAGGAGGGTGAGAGTCTAGACAAAAATTCAAATGTACAGTACACAGCACCGGAAGCACCCAGAAAACCCTGATCAACAGTTCTGTTAATATTTTTCATAAGCATAGCAGAAATTTCGCTTTTTGGAATAACTTTTTTCATTGCACTGCTGCTAAAAACAACCTGCATCAGGATTTACCCAAGCAACAGCCCTTCCCACCACTTAGTCCCCTCCTCACCAAAAAAAACATGTTTTTCAGCAGCAGCTTACTTACTGATTATTCTAGACAACACTTTGTCAACCTCTGAATGATGGGCAAATTGTTCCCTTTTATTTGGGCCAAATGCACCTTTCTATACCACTCACCAGACCTTTTAGCTCATTATTTTGTGTTTTCATTCATTCATTCATTCAGCTGATAAAAATGGATGTCCACCTTTCCTTTTCTGGAGCATATCCACACACTCCACATTGGCCTACACTATTCACAAAACTTACTACTGACATGGTGGCAGTATAATGGAACTCAGAAATGGGATGTGGAACAAATCTCTCACTCTGTGTGCTCCACTGGAGCATATATACAGGGAGATCCTTCCCTCCTTAACACCCATAACTGCAGAATTTAATTTCACGGATCAGATGCCTCATCAGGAAGCATTAAGGCCCTTTTCCCTTAACATTTAAAATTGCAAGCCTTTTCAAGACGAATCAAAGGTTGGTAACTGGAGAAGCCAAAGTCCATTGGACCATTTCTGCCATACTTTGTTTATGCAGCAGTCAAAGTAACCCCCCCCCACCTCAGGGAATAGTGGGTGGAGGATTCAAAAAAACACTGGCTCCAAACTACTTAAATGTGGGGGCAAGCCTTGGTCTGAATCCCCTATGAGACCCCCATCTAAAATGTCCCATAGGAAAAATGCCCGAGGGTTGGGGTATGTGAAATGGCATGAAACCCCCCTCCCTACTCTCTGGGGCAGAGAAGATGCCAGAATCCCTTGGTAATCCCCCACCTTTGGCCCACATTGCCCCAAGTGTGTGTGTTTTGGGGGGGGGGGTTCTTTGAATGCTGTCTGCTGTATTACTTCAAGCCAGTTGTCTTATTTGTGGTTTTCATTTTTTTCTTCACAGCCTCATCTGAACTTGACATTGTTATAGCTCATGTGGTGTTAGTGCCCAGCTGAACTTGGCAGCAGGTTGTATCTATATCAATTAAAAAAGTGGTTTCAACAGATGTGTTGTAGGGATAGGAAGCCAAAAGCAATCACACGCATCATGTTATCACATAATGACTCTGGCGGGATCATGCCATGTCCTATTGCTATGTTCCCATGTATATTAGTCTATTTATGTAATTCATAAAAAGGCCCCACTGCATAAGCCTGATTTCAAATATGGTTTACTGGAGTGGTATAACTCCCTGTGTTTCATGTAGACAGCTCTGTTGCTTACTAGGTGGCCTGTCTTTTCCATTTAAACAATATTGCTTTAAATTGTAAAAATGATTTGAACCTGCAGAGCCCTGTGTTAAATGGGAGGGTTGTTTAATGCTAACAGCAGGGCCATTTAGCAAGCCTGGATTACTGGAACTATTGGCCTTAACAAAAAGGCCCTGGCTTAAAAATCAACATGAAGGAGCCGTGAATTCTAGGGTCCTATTGTTTTAGGACTCTGGCATCTGGAATAGAGTAATTACAATTTGACTGAAGTCACTCAAGGGCCAAGTGACTTACTGGGAACAAAAGAGTTTGGACTAGCAAAAACCAGCAGGCGAGAGACCTGTTGACTCCAGTCCCAGGCCTGAGTGCACGTGTGTTTTTTTTTAAACCTGGGAGGGGGCTAGAAGGGAGAAGACCCCCAGCTGGGGAACTTTCAGTTAGACTTTTAAAACCTGAACATGGGTGCTGGTTGGCCCTTTCACAACATTTGATGAGATCAGCCTATCACAGCAAAGAATCCCAGAGGCAGGACTTTGAAATTTTCTTAAAAAGAGCCTGCGGGCTTGCTAGAATGCCTTTTTCTTTCAAAGACTCTCCTGGCAATAACAACAGCAACAACTTTGGACCCCATCTGAAGTGCCACCATACAGATGGGAGAATCAGCAATTTTCTAAGAACCATTTTTCTTTTCTAGTACTAAGGACTTTTCAAGGTAGAACTATATTCACTAGATTTTAAACAGTATATCTTTTTTGTATATTTTCGTCTTTTTTCATATCCTGTAACCAATATTTTGAAAAGTATATAATTTGTTTGTATGTTATTTACAGTACTTATTTACAAATTAGTAAGGCTTTTTGGCTTACTTTAATTCTGCCAGCATCTGCTGTATGTGTTGGGTTTGGAAAGGTTTTGTTCAAACTATCTATGCCTAACACTTAAGGACCTGACGCTTCTGAGATAGAATCCAAGAAGGGACGCTGTGAACAAAAGGAGAGGGAAATACAAAAGGTCTGTCAAACGGCGTCTGTGGGTCTTGAACTGGTATCTGCATTTTTGCTGAGAAAAGACACATATAGGATGTATAGGGTATCCCAAAGGCCTATACATGCCTGTGGCTTTTCTGGTTTGCTGTGCAGTGGCCATGAGGGTTCTCTCCCAGGAACACAGACTTGAGACTGTATTTGCACCCCTCACACAGAGAGAGAGGAAGCCCAAGGACCTCCTTGGCAGATGTTCCGTTATGAAACAGCGAATGTTCTAGAAGGATGGGAGGGGGAGTATTCCTGACCCAGATCACAAGGGGATTCCCTGTAGCCCAGCGAATTCTGCCCCACTGGAGTGGGCTTGTGACAGTGACAACAATTTGAAATTATTAAATGATAAAACTTAAAGGTTGCATGTGCTGTGGCGGTGTCATAGTGAATGCCACCATGGCACCACATAGTATACACCACCACTAAAACATATATAGCCAGGCAGCAGCACAGTGTGGCATGTGGCCGTACTGGTAAACAAGTTAGTTACAAATGGACTCTGCCTACCCCTAAACACATTAACAATGTCAACTTTTTTCCACAGCTGTAAAACTCATAGCATGATGTTACTAGCTAGCTGCTATAGCCAGGTTCATAACAGCCATTACAAAATGAAACCCAAACACAACATTTTTAGATGTTTTTGTGACAGTACGTGTTAAAAGCAACTCAGTGCCACTGCCAACCATTTGACCAACTGTCAGGCAACCACGCAATTGAATTTGGACTTCTTGCCAAGTTGCCCGAGTTGCTTCCTTTTTCACTGCCTTTTTTGACTGAATTTTAGTTTGGCAAATTCTTCTGAATAAACAGTGAAGCAGAGAAATAGACATTAAATTTCAATTCGCATGTTCACTGCAGTACAGAAGAGGACATTTAGAATTATGAAAAGGGTCTGAAAAATGAGCTTTCTGACTGGCTTTAAACATTCTATCAGCCTTCTGTTAATCTTTGATTAGCAGACATGTGGAGCCCAATCATTTACAGAACAAGGTTTAATACTAAATACCAATAAGGCACTCCAGTCCCAGTGGTCATGTTAATAGTCATTAATCACCCTCCTGCTCTAGGGGAATGTAGCACTTGGCTACGCCCAGTTGTGCCAGGCCAGCCATATAATCCCCACATTTGACCCTAGAAGGTGATTAACAGACCACTGACATATACTGTACGGTGAGGATCATTCATTCCTTATTGCTTAATTACACTAAAGCTGCACAGATCAGAAAGAAAAATGGCTCCACAGTCAGCACCATAGATTTGCATCCAACACTATGCTTGTATTTTTTTCTTAGTTGCCATTTTGTATACTGTTCTGTTCTCTGCCAATCCCTGCAACCATTCTACACATAATGCACACCTCACACTGTAAATTTCCTGTAAGGCTGTACCCTTCCTGTAAGACACGATCTTGTAGTCAAATGGATCCTCCCACCCTTTGACTACACCGATATAGTTTTCAGTGCTGCCTGTTACCTCCCTTGCCAAACTTGATGTTCTGTTTCATGCCTTTTGTAGATTCGCATCTAACTCCCCCTCCTTAACTCACCACTGTGACCTTTACTCTTCCCTTTCCATCCAGTACCTTGCACAGAGATGCTCCTCTCACTGCTCTGCTTTCATTGCTAAATACTGGTTTGGGTCTCTCCTGTCCTACCTTGCCTCCCTCCTTACTCCTGTTACTCCCTCGCCCTACAGCTTGCAATCTAGCTGTGCCCACACTTTCTCCCTCCCACGTGTTTGCACCCCTTCTCCTACAGATTTCCCTCCCTTTGGAACAGCTTCCCCTCCCAATTGCATCTCTCTCCTTCCTTCCCTGCTCTTAAGTGCCTACTCAGGCCAACCCCTACTTCTTCCTGCATCTGTTCTTCTTCCTAGGCCTTGTTAACTTCACCATGTATGTTCTTACTGTGTCTCACTGTATATATCTATGTAAATAAATATAGTTTGTAGTTACAGTGTATTCCTGTTATAAATAGCAGTTGTGATGTATATTGTTGTATGCCTCTACTGTAAATGGCAATTGTTATGAATACTTTTCTGCATTCTGTATGCCTCCATTGTATTGCCATTGCTTTGTACCCCTCACCCCGGGTCACACGGAAATGAGCTTCTGTTCATGGTGCCTTTCCTGATTATTGTACCGACTTTTAAATAAAGAAATAAACAATCTGCCTGACCTGCTGTATTACATTTTTTGTGTGAAGTACACCTGACATACGACCATGTATGGACACTGACTGACATGAAACCAGGTATGCTTGTTGAAATGCAAATGCATTTCCCATTTCATTTCAGCAAGCATACTTGGCACGGCTGTACATGGTTGTGTGTGTACTTGAATAAAAATGTAAGACTGTAGGTCAGGCAAATCTTTATAGTGTGATGTTTTCACTGTGCATCATATGTGGGATGGCATAACATGGGGAGGAGGATGTGCTTACTGAGACCACCACCAAGGAAGACTGTGACACCAGTTGTTTTTATTTATATATTGACTGACTCAGCTATCACGTGAACTACTGATGCTGGGGCTTCTCCTGCGATATCCATCCAAGGTGACCCAACCACAACCAGAGCCACCAATGCCCTGCCTATTGGACTGGACAGTTTTAAATAAATACTTTAAAACCAAGACATTAACTGTGCTGAACACTCCTCCCCCAAAATCAAATTCAGAACACAGTAAAGTAACTTCAAGCATAAAATGCCCCCCTCAATAAAGCAATACAGCAGCCCAAATGCAGTTTACAGAGAGTGATCTTGATCCTGTAATATTTAAAACTGCTTGTTTCCAGATTCCCACTTCTTTCCCCCTTCAGATCTGGACAGCTGTAGTCTGCAGGTGCAGCACAGCCTGCCTGTTCAATAATGGCTGACCACCAGTCCACCACAAGCAACCCCTTCCACCCAAGCACCAAGTCAGGGAGGCAGTATAGCGCAGTGGTTTAAGGCTCTAAGCTGCAAATCTGGTGACATCCAGCAGACCAGACCTGGGTTTGAATCGCACAGCTTCCACCTGCATACTGTGTGACCCTGAGCAAGTCACTTAACTTCCCTGTGCTCCCAGGTTGCGCCTGTAAAAAAGCTTTCAGCTTAGTGTGTCTCACCTGGGTAAATAACTACAAAAAAAAAAAAGTCTGTCCCTCTCTCTACTCTCTCACAGTCATGGACACAGCAGCTGAGCTGCCTGAGCTGACAGAGTAATTTGGATTCAAGAAGCAAAAGGGAAAAAAGCCCAAAGGAGCTCCTCTTAGGACAGCAAGTAAAAATGTGTGTTCCCCCTTTCATAATATATTTGTCTAAAGATTTTTTAAATTTGTCTTTGTCCATGTTTGCTACAATTTGTTCTGGAAGTCTATTCCACATGCTAGCTGCTCTTTGTGTAAAATAATATTTTCTTTGTTTTGTCTTAAAGTTCCCTTGTTTTACCCGTAATTGATGCCCTCTCATTGTTAATTTGTCTGACTTATATTCTGTGTTCAGTTCTGACATCAGAATATCATCGTTCATAATTGTATGGTACAGAAGTATGTCACCTCACTGACGTCTTTGTTCAAGACTATATAATCCTAAACGTGATAATCTTTCTTCTTGGGCTTTATCTTGTATACTCTTAATACCTTTTGTGAATCTTTGTTGTACCAATTAAATTTTCAATAGATCCTTTTTATTATATGGGCTCCATAGTTGGCTGCCATAGTCTAATTGTGGTCTGACATATGAGAGGTATAAAGGCATAAGGACCTCTTTTGATTTACTCTTGAAGTTTCTTTTTATTGACCTCAGTGTTCTGTTGGCCTTAGCTACTACTTGGTACGGTGTTGTTTGAAGTCTAAGTTGGTGTCTATCATGACACCAAGATCCTTACCAAGGTTTCTTTGTTGCAGTAATTGGTCACCTACTGTATATTTGTGATGTGGATTTTTTTGTTTACCAAAATGTAGTATACAGCATTTCTCTAAATTCAACTTCATACCCTATTCTTTCGTCCACAAAACTAAGGCATCAAGGTCTTCCTGAACTGAACCAATTTGTTCACTAGTACTGCATGGTCCTCCTAACTTTGCATCATCTGCAAACTTTATTATATAGTTTTTGATATTTTCATCTATGTCAGCAATAAATATACGGAACAGTATGGGCCCCAGCACTGAACCCTGGGGCACCCCACTGATGACCTCCCCCATGGTAGACAAATACCCTCTTATCACAATTCTTTGTATTCTGCCTATTAACCAGGAGTCAATCCATCTTATGATAACTTTATTAATACCAAATTTCATAAGTTTTTTATGTATTGCCCAGTGGGGGACGGAGTCAAATGCTCTCCTGAAATCTATTAATAGGACATCTACTGGGATGGAGTCAGCCAGGTATTTATTTACTAGTTTGTAAAAACAAATCAAGTTTGTAACACAGGAGTGCCCTCTTACAAAGCCATATTGACTCATATCAAAATAAGGGATATTTTTAAGTTGATTTTGGATTTTATCCTTAATTAATGCTTCCAAGATTTTGCAGGGGATGGGCGTTAGACTTATTGGTCTGTAATTCTTAATATCTGTTTTACTACCAGCTTTATATATCGGGGTAACTTTGGATTTCTTCCAATCAGATGGTACCATCCCAGAGTTTAATGATTTTTCATATAAAAGTTTCAGTGGCAGAGCTATTTGACTTTTCATCAGTTTCAGCACAGATGGTGTTATACCATCGAGTTCAGGTGCACTGTGTAATTTTAACTTATTTATTTGTTCAATTATTTCGTCCGTTTCTATAGAATAATTACTCATACCTATGTCATTAACTATTTCATTTGTACTGAACAGTTGTTTGCTAAACATAGAACAAAAATATGTATTGAATATGTTCACCATCTTGATCAGCTCTGTTATAATCTCATCCTCGTTTTTTTATTGATGTCAATTCATCTTTGTTTTTTTTAGTGTGTTAATGTAAGCGTAAAATTGTTTGCCATTTGATTTATTTGCTTTATTTGCTAATTTCTTTTCATAGTTTCTTTTCACCCTGTTTATTTTGTTTTTACATTTTTTTGTAGTTGTTTAAAGATATTCAAGTTTTTATTAGACTTATTATTTTTGAATGTTGCATAAGCCTTGTTTTTCTTTTTGATCAATCATATGATGCCACTAGTAATCCATTTAAGTTTTAATCCTTTGCCATTGTATTTAATGATGTTTTTGACATGTTTTTCTGTTGTTGTTAATATAGTACTTTTTATCAATTCCCATGCTTCATCTAAGGTTCTGGTTTCAAACTTGGTCTTCCAATCAATTCCTAATAAGTCTGCAGAAATCGCATTTATATTCGCTGAGTTATATAAATATATCCTTGAACATCCTTTAATGGTATGGTAATTGTTTTCATAATTAAAGATGACAGAGGTGTGATCACTATTACTTATAGGTGTGATAACTGTACAACCAGCTATAATCAAGAATATTGTTTAGTCTAGTGGGCTCCGCAACATGCGGGATTAAATTATTTTCTAGACACATATCTAGAAAAATGTTGCTTTGTGTACTAATTGCTTGTTTAGTGTTCCAATTTATGTCCGAATAATTAAAGTCTCCAGAAATTAACACTTTACCCATCTCAAGTGCTTCCTGTATTTCATCTATAATATCTAGGTTAAGATCTGGTGATATATCAGGCACTCTGTAACATAATCCAAGAATGAGTGAACTAATGTTGCTAATTATTAATTGTAGCCATAAGGTCTCATTAAAGGTCTCAGATCTTTATATTTTTTCCCCTTCTGCAGTTCAGTCTGCTCAGATCGATCTGAAGAAGGTAGGCACAGCACTTTATTGTTTTCAGTGCACACGATTGGCTGGCTGGATACTTTATTTGACTACTTGCACACTGTCTTGGCCAGGACCAGGCTACATCTTGGGACGTTACGTGACCAAGGATGGAGGAGGGGGGAAGGCAGGATAATGAAATTGCCATGGGCGGTGGGCCCTATGCTTTAATTAAAAAAAGTAATACAACCAGGTTGCTTAATGACCCTTACAGTAAACTGTAGGTGCCTTCAGCATAAGTGAACAGAAAATGGGCAATTTAGTGCACAAGGTGCAGATAGGTGCAAGCAAGTAATCCAAAGGTCAGCTAGATGTTTCTTTCTTATTTATCCTAGAAAAGAGAATGCACTTAAAACCTATTCAGACTGAGAAAGACAGTGATCATTAGTCTTCCAGACATTTTCAAACGTAATACAATGACAACAACATTTTCATTTATGCAGACATCACAGACACGCACACAGGCAGTATTGAATTGCTAAGGACTCCAGGAACAATTTAAACAGCTTTTAGAAATATCCAATGCTCAGCTATGGCCCAGGCACCAATTATAATGTGCAAATTAAAGTAAGTCACAAAAATAATAACCTTCTTACCTTTAAGCTTTGATGCTGTGCTGCTACATACCTGTCTGCCCGAGTCAGTCCCTGCCTCAATCTTAGTCAGTGGAGCACTTGACTTACTTGTGCTGTTTGTCCTGCCCAGTCAGTCAGTTCTGGATGGATTTGCGGCTGTGCCTGATTGATGCCATGCCTCTGGGGTACCGTTGGTGTGCTGCTGGATACTTGCTCCCTTAATCAAGGCTGAATCTGGACAGACAGTCCAGGTGTGGTGTACAGAAGTGGCTGTCACTCTCCTGGCTGTCCTCTTGCCATTCCCACCTTGTCTTAGTGACCTGCCTGCTGCTAGGATGGCTGGCTTTGATCTGATTCATGGCTGAGTTGGGTCTTCTCCTCCACAACCCCAATAGGCCTTGGCCTGTAGTCCTTCTCTGTTGCTTCTCGGTTTAAACCCACTATTAACTTTTTTTTGCTCAGTTGGAATCAGGTCACTGAGACCATCTGACTCACTCCTGATGAGCCCCGACCGGCAGCTGACCTGGCCTCTCAGCCTCTAGTCCGCCCCAAACAGAAGTAGCTAGTCCTTCCTCTCCTCTTTCGTTTCCCGGTTCCCATCTGCTCTTTAATTTATTTTTTTTTAAACAGCCTGGTATGGCCTTAACTGTCCCAGGGTGTTGATTCCAGGTCCCTTTTTTTCTTCCTTTTTCCAATGGCCACTGCTAGACTACCGCTGATTACTTACTGACCGAGTTGCTGGCTCCACTGATCCTTGTAGGGCCTCTGCCTCCCGTCTTCCATTCACTCCCTCCCCTCCTGGTTCCCAGCCTTGTTCTGTAATTTTTTCCAAGTACAGACAGCAGGTTCCTAACTTCCCTGCATTACCAGTGTAAACCCTGTCACTGTCCATTGGTGGGGTTCATTTACACAGCCAGATGCCCTGCTGGTCCACCTGTCCTCCACAAGTTAATCCTTCTTGCTCCACCCTGCACTCCTCCACAGCATAGACACACACACACTCAGAATAGCGCCAGAGCAGGGGTCAAATCTTAACTTTTTTGCACTACCAGCCAGGCTAGTAAACCAGAGATTGCACTAGCCCACAGAAGTTTGCAGTAGCCTGCAGTCAGTATGGTTAACAGTGATTTGTTAAACGAAAGGCAAATATAATTGCATTCATCCTGCCAACAGTCTGGACACCTACCAACTGATTTTGCACTGTGCCTTTAACTGCAAACTGCACGTACACTATCTCAGCTTCTCTGACTGAAGAGTCAGTGGTTCTGTCACTGATGACTGAAATGAACTTTGTTCCCATAATTTTTTCTCATAGCACCATGTGTTCAGTCCTCGGCTACATAGTGAATAAAGTTGAACTGATATCTAGCCCTTTCATATCATCAAGGCTGCACATCCACACAAAGTCTATGAAAGGACGTCCTTTCTTAGCAATTGCATGGCATGTGCGAAACAGTTTATCCAGATGGTTAAGCGTTGCTTTATTCATGTTCTTTAGCATTCCCTCTGCATTACTTGTCCCTGGAGTAGCACAAATGGCAGAATATCAGATCTTTTGCACCATCATATCCCAACCAGTCATATTTTTCTAGCCAACATTATTGGAACCAATGGCTTCACTTTGTCATTTCGTACTCATGATCTTTTATTTGTTTGTCTTCGTCAGCATGCTTTCTATTAATGTCAGCTGGGTTATTGACTTCTTTAATATATTTCAACATTTTCAGATTTGTAGTTAATAAAGTTGTGTCGTGAAAAGTGTATATGCTTTTCTTCCTTTTTCCACCCTAGCCACAAATCCAGAAATGCTTGATTGTCCCAGTTCTATTAAAAAATGTTCACCAAACAAAAGGATAAATTCAACAGCATCAACCCATACTGTTATTTATTTATTTTTATCGTTTGGCAACCAGCTAACTCCCATTGGGCACAAGACCCATTTACGGGGTGGTCCAGGAACACAGGGAGGTTAAATGACTTGCTTAGGGTCACACAGTATGCAAGTGGAGGCTGTGGGAATTTAAACCTAGATCTGCTGGATGTACAAAGCCCATTCACAACCTGTTGCTCTCTCTGTTAGACACTCTCCAGTTGTCCTTTCCATGACAGCCATGTTTTCTGATATGCTTTGACCACCTTTTTGATAATTGAACTATCAATACTTGTGGTATCTTCAATACTACATTGTGTTCCCTTTACCTCATCAGCTACTGCGGTTCCTTTTTAAATGTTTAAGACATCACATTCCTCAATTTCAGACACACCATTCTATTAGGGTTACCACCTGTCCTGATTTTTGCAGGACAGTCCTGATTTGGGCAGCTGTGTCCTGCCACAAAAACATGAAAAACACTACATGTCCTGATTTTATAGGAGAGAAAATATTTTCTGACTTTCCACTAAATGTTGCAGAAAACTACAATACCTTAATTAAAATACCTTAAAATGAGAAGAAACAATAGAAGCAACTAAGAAACTACAATACTCCGACTTAATTCTGATTCTATAGAGAAAACAAGTCTGTTGCATTGGTCGAGGTTACGTACTGTTCTGCGAAAAATCATGTTTCAGTAAGAAATGTCCTACTTTGGGCTTCTTAAAAGGTGGCAACACTACATTCCATGCTGTTTATTTCAATGGCCTGTAAAGGTGTAGCTAATATCATGGAATGTTCAGGTTGGTAGTATGAAAAATAGGAGCAGCAGCTGCTGAGGACTTAGGAGGGAAATAATCAACACAGTGACAAAGGCAATAAAAATGTGAAAACTAATTTGAAAAAGTGGGTCTAAAACATATGAGAATATAGGAAAAACAAAAAGGAACCCATTACAGCATATAAAGGTGTAAAAACTGTTTCCTTTCACGGCAGTAAATGACCACACTTAAAATTCAGAGCTGAAAAGATTAGGGTGATTTACTGCTAATGGTCTTATCGCCATACTTTACACCTCCTAGACAGACTGGTTTTACAAACAAAGGCCTGTGACTAGTGACATCAGAACTTTTTTGTAACCTGGACATACATGCAACAGTGAATGATTTGATACAATCAGTTTTAATACTACTCATAGCACTCATAATGGCCCCAAAACTGGACTACATTTACTCAAAACCGAATGACCAGATAAGGACCCTGAAAACTGGATTATCCGATCTACAACTGGACAGGTGGCAACCCTAGAACTGTGCTACTCTGGACACAGTCACAAATCTGCCTGCCATGAGTACTGAGCTAAACAAGAAAAGGAAAAAGAAAGGATCTTTACTAGCAAAAATAAAAGCAGTAGTTAGTATAAAATGAAACAGTTTGTAAATGCTCTACACATAGATATCTATTTTTTCATTTCACTAATGCTAAGGCAGCACATAGTTAAACTTCCATGAAAAGGGCCTGGTTTAAATTAAATAAGTTATATTTATGTATTTATTTGTTTATTTATTTGATATCTGGGTTGAGAATGGAACTGCAACTTTCCACAGGAAGAATTACACTAGCCCAGCCGGGAATGTAACAGAGATTCTGCACTAGCCCGCGACAATCTGCACTAGTACCCGGGCTAGTATATGAATGTTAAGGTCGACCCCTGTGCCACAGCAAGAATGGCACCAAACTGCCAGTTGCGTCTTTGCACATGCGTGAGCACTGCATTCATCGGCAAATGCTTCCTGCTGCCACAGTGCAACTAGTAGGGTTGCCACCTTTGGATGAGGCAAAAAATGGACTCTAAGCTCTGCCCCTAGCCCCGCCCCTTTTCATGACTCATCATGCATTGCTCCTCATAGAAAGTCATTTGTTATATCAATAAAAGACAATGCTTAAAGCAGCAGTTAAACAAAAATGTTAAGATACTGTACTGTACCTGTTAAAGTTACTTTCCTAGATTCTTCCTAGTTATTTATTTACTTATGTATTTATTTATTTATTGACATTGGTTTACCAAATAAACATACATACAGTATATGATCTAGGGAGACAAAGGAAACACTGTAAATACATACAACAGTATATATGGTATATAATAATATGTAATACATTGTTTCCTGTAATGTGTATTTTATATATTTTTCTGGCTCCATTTCCTGTTCTTGTCCACAGTAGTATTTCAAAGCCAAAGAAGTGGCCATACTTTTTTTTCATGAGGGGAAAAAAATAATTTAAAGCATTTAAAAATGCCTAAATTCTGTTTGAGATGAAACTATTTACCAGCAAATGAAAGGAGAAGACAACCGACTCTGTTGCTGTTACAAAAGGTGGAGGCAGCTGTACTGCTCAGCTACTTTAAGATGCAGTGGAAAAGATTAAGTTAAATAAGTGCTAATGGTGTTAATGGCCATATTTTACACCTCCCAGGCTGATTACTTTCACAAACAAAGGGATATACTGACAACAGAAGTTGTCTATAACCCAGACATGTAGCTGAAACAATGAATGATATGACAAAATTTGTTTAAAAAGTATGTGACCACTCAAAATGGCTCAAAAACCTGGTCAGCACAGAGCAAAACCGGATTACCGTATAGGGACCCTGAAAACCTGATCACCAGGTAAAAAACCTGACCGGTGGCAACCCTAGCAACCAGTGATACACCTGGGGAGAGTGGGAACTGGGAGACCAAGCGTTGCCATGTATGCTCCTGCCACCAGCGAATCAGCGCTACTCCGATGGGATGGAGGGGAAGGGGGGGGTCCACCTGTGGATGCAGTATAGCGCAGTAGTTTAAGGCTCTGAGCTGCAAATCTGGTGACATCAGCAGAAACCAGACCTGGGTTTGAATCCCACAGCTACCACTTGCATACTGTATGACCCTGAGCAAGTCACTTAACTTCCCTGTGCTCCCAGGTCCCTCCTGTAAAAAAGCTTTCAGCTTAGTGTGCTACTCCTGGTTAAACAACTAAAAAAAAAAGCACACAAAACCATAATAAAAAAAAGTGCTGCTGCTGCCCCTAGTGGCCAAACTGCACATCACTAAAAGATATTCAGAGCAAAAAAAAAAAAAGGTCTGCCAAGCTTTTTTCATTAATTATACTTTGGACATAAAAGACTCCAATTAGCCTATTTTTGGACATTTTTGCTTAATTTTTAGACATAAAATACATCCAAAATAGAGTTAACTGAAGCCCTGCCCTTGACTATAGTGAATAACTTCTGGGGAACCTATACCAGGATTACCTGAAACATGTGCAGAAATTAGGGGAGGATGCACGTCTTAATGGTACTGACTCTCCCAATGACAGTCAAGGGAACAGCCTTCCAGTGCTCACAATTTTACTTAACTGATTGTAGAATGGGTTTTTAATTGAGGACCACAACTGTGATAGTTTCCTGGAGCAGTAACCCCAAATATTTAAGCTGGGGGCTAGACCTTAACAGAACCCTGGAGACTGTTAGTGGGAGACTTGAGAACCCTCCCAATTTATTTTATGGTCTGATATGGGACCATACACTGCAAATATGTCAGTAAGTGTGGGGGGTGCTCTCTCCAGATGGGACAGGTATACTAAAACATCATCTGCAAATCGAGAGATGATGTGGTTGGTGTAATGCTTGGACAGCTGGTTATGATTGTTCTATGATTTTGTAATATAAGAATGTGGTATGTGAGTGTCTCTCATGAGACAGCCTGTGGGCCCCTCCCCCTGGTTTCAGCTAAAATGACAGGATATATATTAAACAGTAGATCTCTGTAATGTGAGTAACTTCCAAGATATTGCATTTTATTGCCTTGTTTATGACATGTGCTGCTTTGAAGTCAGGAAGCTAAACATACAATTTATTACAGGACAGGATCTAGCTATTTCACAGTTAGGTGACACACTGCAGAGTTGTAAAAACCTGTGATGTCCTTGGAAAGAGGAAACCACACAAAATTAAGGAGTCATATTGGACAATGAGTTTTTGCTGATGTCACCTTATTTAATATATCTCCAGATAGGACATCCTGTTTGTATATTTTTATATTTAACAAGGAGGAGCTAGGTGACATCATGGAAGGGTGTGTATGAGAAACAGTTTAAGCTATTCTGTGTCTGATCTTTGGACACATTTCTTTGTGGCTCTTAGAAACAAGAACTAACTATAAGCACTGTAAGAAGGTAATACATTAGATAGCAAAAGTCTAATTATATTGTGATAGGAGTTTATGTTTGTACTTTTCCTTGTTTTCTTTTAAGTGATTGTACGCTTTGTGATATAGAGTTCTGTGTTTACATTTTACATATTTTTATCCATTTTTAAGTAAACCTCTTATTTTAAAGAGACTGCCCGGTGTGTCTTCGAAGTTCTTTCTTTTGCATGTGATGTATAGATAGTTAAGCCTGACTAAAACTGTTCAAAGCTTGATGGTATACTAAACTGAGAAAAGGTAAGAATATACCTGAGGTCTTTATAGAGTTTTAAGGGTTCATTTTGGATACCTGGTTAGGTGTCCTTAGGCGAAAGATATCTGACATCCCCTGAAGAGCAGTTTATCTAAGCCTGTACATTTGGGTATGCTAGCATAAGGTTCACATTTGAATCCCCACAGAACTTGAGACTAAAGGTGATTTGGACACACAAGCAGACAGGAGGGTTACCCTGTTCTGTTACCTGTTCACAATACTGTGCTCAGAGGTTGGCACTGTGGGAGCAGAGGGCCTAACCTGCTGAGTGTGTTTGTGACAGATTTGGTCGGCAGCGGTGTGGATAAAATTTGGTAACACAAGCATTAAATTGTTCAGTGTGTCAGCTTAATACTGTACAGCTCACTTGCAAAATAAGGCAGTGATTTATTTTTAAAAGGAAACAGAATTATATCATTTTGCTTACAGTTAAGTTCCTACCTGTTTTTTTTTGTTTTCTAAGTGCAAGTTAGAGTAGCCATAGTTAGGGAAGAAGATGGCTTCCAACTACAGTGGGCACTATGTAGACTACTTGAGCGAGTTGTGCCAGGACAGAGGAGTCCTGTACAAGGTGAAAGCCACCAAGCAGAACCTCATGGATGCCCTGATGTCAGCAGAAGCCCACAGCATCGAGTCACAGACAGTGACTGTAAAGACAAACCTTAGTCATGGAGGGCCGGCAGCCAGTGCAGTGTCCAGATCCAATGAGGATGACAGCAGGGCCAGTGCCAATGAAGGGCCACAGCAGCAGGGGAAGGTCACCAGCATTCTGGAGTCAGAAGCACTCAGGCTGCAGACTGAGTTGCATAGAATGGAGCTGGGTTCCAGGAGAGAGGGGCGAGAACAGCGATAGGTGCTGAGCGAGAATGGCGAGAGGCAGAGTGGGAGCAGTGGGAGGCTGACCGTGAAGAGCATGAGTGCCAGCGAGCTGTGAGGAGAAAAGGGAGTGAGAACAGTGAGAAGCTGACGTGAGGAGTGTGGGCTCCAGAGGTGACATGAACTAGAGAGATTCTGACTCCAACCACCAGCACCAGAGCAGGTAAGTGACTTGGGTTTAACTGAAACTACAGGACTGGGTTACAAATTGAATTCCAAATGTTTTTTTGACTTTATTTATCACCACTTGCTCTGTAGAACTCCTTCCAGCATCCCCAGGGCTCCCAGCCACTACCTCCCCTGTGACTACTGGTCTCCTCCTGCCCCTCTCTCAAGCAACCCAGCACCACCTCAGGTCTAAACCCTCTAGAGATATGGTCACCCTATCCACCCAGGGTGCTCTGTTCAAGGGCAAAGTGCTGCGCACATGAGTAGCCCAGTTCAAGAGGAGGCAGTCTGAGACTGGGAGTGTGGGCTTAGGAGGCCAAGGTGCCTTCATCTATCCCTAAGGAGTGGTTTTTTTCTCTTTAGTGTGTAGGTCCTTTCCTCCTTTGGAGTGCAGCTGACAAGGCAACGCTATGCAGCAGCTCCGCCCTGTGCATCCGCTGTGTTGCCACACTGGGCACCTCCGATCACCACCAGAGGCCACTCCAGGAGTGATCGCATCCCCACAACCCTCCCCAGGAAGAGAGAGCAGTCCTGCAGATGCTCGATCTCCTCCCCCCCCGCCGACCCACAGCAGCCCGGCTCGTTCCCTAACCCGGGTCGCCGACATGGCATGAGGTGTGGCCTCCAGCGCCTCAATCCTCAGCGCCACTGGGCTGGTCTGAATTCCAAATTGATAGCTGAATTTAAGAGGGAGGATATGGATGCCTTTTAAATTCCTTTGAAAAAGTTTGTATTCAGGCTAAAATTCCTAGAGGGTCCTGGAGCTTCCAGCAATCCCGCTACTTACTGAGAAGCTCAGGATGCATTGGGTCAAATGGACAATGAGGCCAGTAATGATTATAGCAAACTTAAAGCTGCACTGTTAAAAGTTTGATTTAACTGGCTGAAGCATGCAGAGCTAAATTCTGTAGCTCAGGAGAAGCCTGATATGAGCTATGAGCTATGAGGGCTAGCCACAAAACAACGTCAGTTTTAAAACATTGGTGGGAAGGAATTGAAGCAAATTCTGTAGACAAAATTGAAAATGCTATTTTGTTAGAAGAGTTTTTTGGGGCATGCCCAACACAGATGAAAACCTGGCTGGAGGACCAAAATCCCAAAACAGTGCAAGAGGCTGCTGAACTCTTGGACCGCTATGCCAAGAGTAGACCTGCTCTGAGAGCAAATGGGGTGGGCATGGCAGTGCAGAAAGGGAAAAATGCACCTTCAGGGCAGCTAAAACCCTTCACTGCCTCCACCAAAACCAGTTAGCCCCAGGTTTCACAGAAAATATCTTTCTGAGAAAAGAAACAAATGTTGGTTTTGTAAAGAAACTGGGCATATTGCCAGACAGTGTCCCAAAATGGTGAGCAATATGCAACAGGGGCTAGGAAGAAGTGAGTTGTTTGTGTGTACCTGGAAGCATGCCTGTGAACATGAGGAACACATGCACCCAGTCACAGTGAATGGTGTACAGACACAAGGGTTAGAGACTCAGGGGCATCCTGACATTGGTAAAGGGGATCTGGTAGAGCCTGGTCAGCTTATGCCCAATTAATATGTCACTGTACAAGACTTTACTGGTGAGGAGAAAACATTGCCCCTCGCTAGTGTTCTCCTAGACTGGGGTGAAGCAGGGGGAACTGTGCAACAGGTGGCTGTAGCCAAAGCATTAGCAGTTGATGTCATCCTTGGCAGCAATCTCAAACAGGGGATGGTGTGTGCAGTTACCCGTAGCCAAGCGGAAAGGGAAAATTGTAGTTTCCTGGACCCCACAGAAGCCAGTGTGGAAATCACTGGGAAGCCGATTCTCCAGCCTGTGTCTCCTGATAAGGAGACTAATGAAAAAAGGGTAGAAATTTCCCCAGTAGCAGTTAACCACACAGCTATGGAGGGTTACTCTCGAAGGAGGGGTGACCCATTGTCACAGGGTTAGGGATGACAGTGATCCTGGTGCCCTGACGTTAGTGCTAGGGACCCTAGTTTAGAGACTGAAGGGACCTGTCCCCACCTTGGGAATGTTAAGGAATTTGCAGCTGCTCAGAAAAGTAACCCTAGTCTAGAAGCTGAGGGCTTGGGCAGACTTTGATGGTGCACAGGAGGTGACGGTAAACATAAGGTTTATTGGGAAAATGGACTTATGTATACTCAGGCTGTGCAGATAGAGGAGGGTGATAGGCAGGCAGTTGTCTTTCCCCAGGGGTATCGTGAGCAGTTGCTCAAGATTGCACATGATATTCCCTTGTCTGGTCATCTGGGAATCACGTGCACTATGCAGCGGTTAGCCCAGAATTTCTATTGGCCCAACTTCATCCAGCAGGTGAAGGAGTATTGCAAATCTTGTCACTGGTGCCAAGAAATAGGGAAGGCAGGGAAGAAAACCCAAGCTGCCATAATTCCATTGCCCATAGTGGAGGAGTCATTCCAGAGGGTGGGAATGGATATTGTGGGGCCTTTAAATACCCCCAGCTCCTCAGGGAAGAGATTCATCCTCACTGTAGTGGATTATGCCACCTGGTACCCAGAGGCAGTCGCCCTATCCTCACTGAGGACAGACAAAGTGGCAGATGCCTTACTTGGTATTTTCTCCCGTGCTGGGTTTCCGCAGGAGGTTATCACCAATCGAGGGGGTTCCATACAAAGTGGGATCTTTTCCTGGTTTAGTCAGAGCAGTGATGGTGGCCAGGTACTAGGTGGGGGGCAAAACACCTACATCTAAGGCCTCCACCACCATTGCTTCATGGGGTACCTCAACACTTGCCAAAAGGTTCTGTAAAACTTCCCTGGGATCCCATCTGGACCCAGAGCCTTTCTAGACTAAAGGGATTTGACTGCCCTTTCCATTTCCCCCATGGATATATCCTTTTCCGTTTTTTCTGTGTCCAATGTCTAGATTGTTGGTAGTGGGAGAGTATTGGCAACATAGTCTGGAGTTGGAATTCTGAGCATCCTCTGTAGTATATAACTTTTGATAAAACTGCAAGAGTTTTCCCTGTTTCTGAGTATTTCACTAGTAAATCTCCATTTGCACCCAGGAGTTGTAAGATAGCTCTTCTGGTATCCTTACAATACGAAGTGTTAATACTAAGTAAAACAGTAAATTTACTGCAAGATTGATAAAGCAGTCCCTTTCAACAGTGAGGAATCCCAGAGCTGTAGATAGTGACTGTTAGTCTTACTGTCACTTTAGGCACTGTAGAGTGTAGTGATTTGATGTGCATTACAGGCTCTTGGTCTGAAAGAAGTACAGGAGTGTAATTATGGTCTCATAATTACACTTCTTCCTGATCTCTCAGTCTATCAGAATGCTTACTTTTTCTCACCATGTTATAATCACTAATACGTGCTTATGATCCTGTTTTATCTGGCATGGCAGTTACTGTATGATGTAATGTAACATGAATATTGCTATAACTTCTGTATTGTTAGGATGTTTCGATCAAGCTAACAGTAAATATTTTTGCTGTTTCTTTCAGATGCTAGTTCCTATGAATTGGAAAGCTGGCTGCTGCTCACATGGCTCATAGAAGCACTTTCAAGGTCTGTTGCGTTGCAGCAGTCTGCTTAGTTTAGGCAGAGTTCACTTCAGCCTTAGCAATTTTGTGTCTAAGTGATTGAAATACTAGCTTTGCTTACTGCTGCTGCTGTTAAAATGGTTTTAATTGTCTGGCTCCCAGCACTTGTATTCATTGCATTTAAATTATGCACTTGTAGCACTTTAGTACTGTAATATAATATACTGTACATGCACACTGTCACATTCATTATGTACTATACATGGTTGGGGTAAAGTCTGGATGACTGAAATGGCCTTTCTGAGGAAGCGTGCATATCCAAGAACCCCAACTCTCCTTTCTGAACGTGCTGCATATGTTTTGTAAGTATATTTCATTTTTCATTAAATAAATCGCCATATGCAAGTGGGTGGTGCCATCTTTTGTTTGCCTCTTTGTTTTGGCCATATGATTTTTTTGGCTGCCCGGCTGGATCCTCTTGGTCCACTCCCCACCCCATCCCCGTAATTTACCATCTGCCCCAGCATGCACCTGGTTTACCCCAGGGTGGGGCTTTCAGGGAGGGGCCCATACTCCTAGATTGGAGACTGAAGGTGATCTGGGGACAGAGTGCCTTGGTGCACTGTGCGGGGCTTGGCAGGGGCAGAAGCCCTCCTGCTCAGACTGGCAAGTTTTCCTGTGCTGTTCCCCAGGAAGGTGTGGTGTGCAGTGACATTGTGGCCCACGACCAAATGTCTGACTTGCCTCCCAAGTGTGTGAGCTCCAGCTGTCGAACCTTTAACCTCTGCTAGGGGGCCAGTTGAACACTGGGTGCTTCCTTGCCCTCCCCCAGAGGAGAGCAGTCCATAGGGCGCTCAATCTTCCTCCCCCAGCTGGCCCTCTGATTTGGTTCACTTCTGAGACCATGTCATTAGTGTCACAAGCAGTGGCTCTACTGCTGTGCTAGGAGGCCAGCCACTCCACATGACTGACATTGACCTACTATAGGTTCTTTTTTTTTTTTTTGAACTTTCTATTTATGCTCCTCCCCTGCCCTCTAGACTCTGCTGCCTCGGGAGTCACCAATTGCGTCTGCCCAGCCTCATCTTACCTGCACCCACGGTAATCCCTCCATGTAGCCTCGGATTACCCAACCCCCCCGGGTGGGGACAGAGATGGGGACCTTCACCTCCGAACTACTTCCATTCATCAGGGCAATAGACCGGGACAGGCAGGTGGGCTTGAAGGGTCTGCGCTAGGGTGCTCTGTCTTCCAGGAGCCTACAGGGCATTTTTTTCCAGTGTTCTGTGCTTGGCGTGCGTCCCTGACATCAAGGCGCCCCCGCCAACATCCGCCGTGCACTTTTCCCCTCACTGTAGGACAGGGAGCATGCTGTAACTCAGACCTTCACCAGAGGGCAGTCAAGCTCCGAGCCATGGATTCCCTCCCTCCCTCCTGGGAGAGAGGCTGTCTCGGATGCTCGTCCTCACCCTCCCCTGCCCAGCCCCAGCGGCGCGGCTCATTCAGAACCCAGGTCGCCAGCGTGGAGCCTACTGTAGGTTCTGCCTACATGGTATGACCCTGTGACTGCTGCCTACCAGGAAAGATTGGAGAGGGAGAGGCTTGTAGAAAAAAAAAAGGTCTTCCATGGAGGTCGTATGGCAGCTGTGCCTTCCCCAGACACATAACTAGCCCTCTGAAATACAACACTGTTGATTTATTGTCATACAGCAGTTGAATTCTTATGAAATGTTCTTTGCTGCACCCCGCACTCATGCACAAAGTTTATGACTGGTTCCAAAGTAAAACGCAATTGTACCATCTGGAGTTCCAGCAGTCTCTTACAGAAATGTGTGGATGTGTATCACAAGCTGTCTGAAATGACAGAAATGTTGTGTGCACTCATAGATAAATCCATTCCCATGTATTTCCCTTTCATAAAGCCTCATAAACATGGAAAAAACCTAACCACATTTTGTTGTTTTACTGTGCTTACGTATGCAGCATACACAGATCTGGGATACTCAGATAGCAAGCTGCCAATGTACTACAGTCCTGCCTGTGTGAAAGAGAGAAATAATCCTAAATACCATACCTGCACAGACATGTGTGCAAGAACTAGAAGGTGTTATAGTAGTACTCTGGCAGTATATTCTAACAGTCTGTGCAGAGCAAACTGATTTTGCTCCATGTACACTGTACTTTACTCCTTGGGTATGCAGTTGGGGATCCAGTTGCTATATTAGAAGCCTAGGTTTTGCTGGCCCGGTGGCGCTGAGGGCTGAGGCACTGGACATCACACCTTGCGCCATGCCAATGACCTGGGTTCGGGAGTGACCTCGGGTGTTGGTGGGTTGGCCGGGGGGAGGTAGAATAGAGCATCCCAGGGACTGCTCTCCTCCTCCTCCAGGAGGGTGGGAAGGGATTTTCCATGCTCATGCTGGCTCCTAGTGGTGGCTGGAAGCTGATGCATTTGACGCGGTCGCAAAGGGGGGTTGGAGCAGGTAGACATCTGATGTGTGGTGCATGGAAGCGTGCACCACACCGTCACTGATGTCCTGCATGCCTGCTCCAACAGTGGTGCACAGACAAAGAAAATACCTTGCCCCAACCTCTCGGCGTGAGTGACGGTCGCCCCCGCAGCCCTGCACCAAGCACTCCCTCATAGCTCCCTCTGGTCCCAACTCCCTGGATGGTCTTCCACACTATAGGGAAGCGCGACACAGCCAGGCGGTTGAGGGGATAGAGTATAAAGCAGTTTACTCTGAACAGCAAAATTAGGGGTTGTGCACATGCTGATAAAAGGTGGAGTTATGAAGACAGTACTTGATACAATGCTTAAGCAATAAGACTGAGCAGGGGAGAGCATAATGGTGGGATAACGCCCCTCGTCAGGTGGGTTGAAGCATGAGGCGAAGCTGAGAAGGGCGTTATCACCTGCTCCTCCCGGAGTGCCTTTGCGTTATAAAATGGGTCCCGAGTGTCAGTAAATTAAAAAAAAGAAAACTTATTTTTGTCTCTTTTAAATTACTGCAACATTGAACTATAGGCAGTTAAGTAAAAAGACAAAAAGTAATGCCTGCCCGCTCGCTGTCACTGCCAGCTAGTTGTCGCTGACCTTCGCCTCCACTATTTCTGGGTCCCGTTCCTGCGACAGTGTCGATCAGCATTTTTTGTTTGTCCTGCTGGGCATTTTAAAAAAATGCTGCACTCTGTGAATTGGGGGACAAAGACGCTACATGCACTCCAGAGCAAAGAGAGAGCAAGGAGTGGCTGGGAAGTGGCAGTTGAAAGATGCAGCAAATGCGTCTCAAGTTATCAGGAGGCAAGAGCCATTACTGTGAGCCACAAAGACTAGGAGTGCAGTCAGTAGGGAAGGTTCTCAGAGTAGGTGCTGGGTCCTGTTTTCAGGAGCTACTTTCAGCAGGGTTTTGTGCTGAGATAATGGCCTGGTTGAATACAGCTCTCGACCAATCAGGAACCGAGATTCTTAGTACCGATTTCATAATATGTATTACAAGTTATATGTGGGCACTTTTGACTGTTAGTGCTGTGTGACCTATTGCTTTGCAAAGGCATGCTTTAACAGAGAACAAATGACTGTGTAACTTTGCAAACACACACACACACACACACACGACTACAGAGGCAATCACTGCATAGAAACGGAGAATTTGATGACAGATCAAGACTGCTTGGCCTACCCAATCTGCACATTTTTCCCTACCTAAGGTATCTCTGTAGACCCTACTTGCTCTACAGCTCTTTCTCCCTCCCCACTTCCTTTCTACTATGATTCCTTTGTGCCCATCCCATGCATTCTTGAACCCCACCACTGTTTTCACCCCACCACCTTCGCTGGAAGGCTGATCCAGGACTCCACCACTCTTTCTGTGAAGTACTTCCTCACATTTATCCTCAGTCTACTCGTCTCCAGCTTCATAGCAAGTCCCCTTGTTCTTGAGCACCTTTTTGTCTGAAAAATACTTTTCTCTTGTACCTTATTTACCCCTTTGAGGTATTTAAAGGTTTCTGTCGAGTGTTGTGGAGCAGCCAAGATGGTGGATGTCCCTTTAACAGCTCCTTAATGGGCTTAAAGAATTTCTAATTGCTGAGTTGGCAAAACTTTATATTTTGACTTTTCTGGCTTACGTTCTGGCTGGGTATCATCTAGCCTTTAAAATGGGAGAAGAAGCATCAGCAGAAGCTGGCACAGGGGCTGGACACTTATTTCTCCTCTCCAGGGACAAGCATGTAAGTTAAAACTGGTGGGCCATCCTCGTTCAGTCACCTGGACTTGTCACAAATTCTGCCTCTCCTTACAAAATTGCATGCTACTGGGAGAAAACAAATGACTGGCTTCCCTGGAACAAAAACTCAATGATCTAGATGGCAAAATTACAGAGAACAAATCTGTGATCTTGGACCTTACCATTGCATCGGAGCACCAGTCTGAAGTCAGCGCTGGTCTCATCCGTGACATGGGCTTCCTATGGGTCAAAGTTTGAAATGCTGTATAATGGTCAGTGACAGCACAATATCCGCATTGTTGGATTTCCACCTTGGCTGGCGGGCCGCTCAGAGTTGCTAGCTACTCTAAAATGAATGATCTTTGATGACCTAGCTCTCCTTTCCCGTGATTCAGGAGTTCATGTGATGCAGGCCTTTGTTATTCCGATCTGATCCAGACCATGAGGCAGCTCAGGGACTGACCACTTACAACAGTTGCCACCCTCTCAACTCCAGAGAATAGGATCCCATTGTTGCAGGCGCTCGCCAAGGGAGGCGATTACGTTCGGAAGGAAGCAGGTTAGGATTTTTTCCTGATCTGTTGTCACAAACCCAGGAAAAAGAAAAAACTGCAGGTTATTAAAAGACCTTACTGGGAAAGGGTGATGGCACAGTTACTTTTCCGGCCAGACTGCAAACTACTCACCAGCAGAAGGCCCACATTTTACGGACTCTGAGATGGCTTCAGGTTATTGTGATAAACTACTTGCTTAGCTGGAGTCCCAGGCACAAGGGCCCGATCTGGATGGAGACCCTAGGTGACTGTAATTGGGAGCTCCTGTGCTGGGCTCTGGTCACTTGAACATTTAAGTGGGTCCTAGAGGCTCAAAAACTGTTAAGTGCCATTGGTGCTCCATGTTATATTATCTTTTGCAGGCATGCAAGTTCAAATGTTTATTTTTATTGTTCTGTTCTATGACATGATTATAGGATTAAGCATCTGTTCACAAGTGACGCCAAGAAAAGACTGGTTCAAACCACCTTTCTTTCCTTTCTAGACTATGCTGACTTCCTATATAGTCAGGACCCCACTGCTTGATACGCTCTACCATAGAGCATTAAGGTCTATCACTGATCTTCCGTACACTATGCATTACTGCTCCCTATATAGTGCCATGGGATGGACATCCCTCCATTATAGAAGACAGAGAAATGCCAGCCTCTGGACATTCAGAGCTATCATTAAGAAACTGCCACAATATATTTTGGATATTCTACCCCAAAGTGCATTGGGTAAGTATGCGCTGAGAAGTGCCTCCTACATCCACTTGTCTGTGCCCAAGGTCAATTTGTGCCATGGTAGGGCATCCTTAAGTTCAATGTTATCCTCAGGCTAGAACAAGTTGCAAAAAACTTTGAAATTGGCCTACCCCCTCAACTTAACTGCATTTAAAATGCTCTATACTCGTTCCTTCAAGGAATCCTGTAATTGCTTCCCCTGATCTTTACCGTAATTTCCTGTTGTTAGAGGAATCTCCTCCGTTGCTTGCCTGTCCCCTGCCTTAGAGTCCCTCATCCATGGCCCCATTATCGTTTGACCTCATCACTCCCCTCCATATCCCCTCCGCTGCTATCCTTTTCTTAGCCTGTTCCCCTGTCCAGGAGGAGATTACAGAATCTGGCACATTTACCTGCTCATTGAATGATCGCCCGTCCTCCAAATTGGAGCCTGCATCTTCCTCCCTTAGGCCTTGATTAGTCCCATGCTTCTGCGACCCTATCGGGTCCCACTCCCTTTCTGTGTCATCCGCTCCTACCCTGCCCCCCCGGTATCTTCCCACCAGCTCCTAACTCAACCTTTGATGCGCCCTTTGTGCTTTCTTGATACTTTCCTGGTTTCCTTGTCTAATCCTGTATTTGCTTATATATATTTGTATAAATTGTTATCTTAGCCTGTAACTGTTAGTGACCTTGTACATTGTACTTTGCCTTGGATCTGTCTTTACTTATTTTAATGGCGTTGTCGTATTGTTGCATTTACTGTGGTCTAATGTTTAATAGAACCTGTCCAGGTCCATCTCGCAAAAGAGCATTGCTCAATGATGTCCATGTGGTTAAATAAAGATTTTGATTAATTATCTACATGCTTGCTTGCCTGGTAAGTCCTTTCAATGTAGCAGGACCAATAAATAGTTAAGGTGTTTTTGCACGCTCAGTTTGTAATTTCTAACTATTCTTATGCCATTTATCCCCTGCATGGTGTTCTTTTCTAGATACCTGGCAGAGCAGGGTTTAATGATAACTTAATTGGGCTCAGACATTCTAAGACAAGGTTTTGTGTCCTGATTACAAGGGTTCACCCTCCCCCATTTGTTTTCATATCTGTGAGGTGGGGAAGAAATCCAGAGTATAGACTGTGTATCCAGTTTCCTGTGGTGAGAGCTCCATCTTCTACGGATTTATTTCTCTGAAATATTTAACTCCTAGGAAATTACTGGGGCTAATGGTTATTATCTGATTAAGTACAGTAATTATTATTCTTTGTACCAAGAGCTATACAGATAATATCTGATGCCTTTTCAGCTTTTGTCCTTCTTATGTACATACATACTGCTGGTTTTATATGTAATAATTCATAAAGAAAAGTTTAACAAATAACAGTCTCTGACACATCCTTTTCCTTCCTCTCTTCAAGAATTTTACACTGATGTCCTTTAGTCTCTCCTTGTGGGCTTTTGATGCAGACCCTGTACCATTTTAGTTGTCCTCCTCTGGCCCACCTCCACTCTGTCAGTCTCCTTCCAGAGATGTGATCTTCAGAACTGGACACAGTACTCCAGGTGGAGTCTTACCAGTGATCTATACAGAGGCAGCACCGCCTACCTCTTTCTGCTGGTGATACCCCTCCCTATACACCCCAGCATCCCACTAGCTCTCCAGACTGCCTTGTCACACAGCCTGGCCACCTTTAGGTCATCAGATATGATTACCCCCAGGTCTCTTGCCTGCTGGGTAGTTGTCAGTACCATGTCACCCATTTTGTACTCTGCCCTTGTATTTCTGTGCTCTAAGGTCACTATTTCACTTTCACATTGAAACCCAGCTGCAAGGGTATTCCTTTACCACTCCTCTAGTTTTCTCACATCTCTGTTCATCCTTTCCACCCTCCTTTCCCAGGTATCCACCCTACTGCAGATTTTGGTGTCATCTGTGAAGAGACTGACCTTCCCTTTTATTTCTTTTGTAGTATCCTTATAAATACATTAAAGAGGACCGATCCAACACTGATCCTGAGACACCCACTGATCACCCTTCCTTCCTCAGAGTGAACTCTGTTTACCACCACCCTCTGTCTCCTAGCTTCTCACCAATTTTGTATCCAGTTTACCACCTTTGGATCCACTCTTAAGTCACCCAGCTTGCTTACTATGTGGAATCATGTCAGAAGCCTTACTGAAATCCTGGTAGGCCACATCCACCGCTCCACCCTGATTTAATTAGTTTGTCACCCAGCCAAAGAAATTTATCAGATTTGTTTGACATGACCTTCTACTGTGAACGCATGCTGCCTTGAGTCTTGTAACCCACTGGATTCAGGTCTGGTACAAAATCTCGACACATACCAGACCGACAACAATTGACTGACTCCAAAATCCCATCAATACAGGATTCCTGACTACTGAATTCCGAATTTTGGAATATCGACTCTTCAAAGCCTGAAATACTGTAATACTGACCCTTATGTTAATCGCGAACTTACTGGCACGGGCTTGCAGCTGTTAGATTAGAATCCCATCAGAGCGCCCATTCCCACAAAATATATCGCTGTGATATTTTTCGTTTTGTTTTCAACCGCAAACCTGGAAGAACCTGGAAGTAATGGCTAATACTGACCCTTGAAGTCCCGCTTCCCGAAACAGCTCCCTAAAGCAATTGCTTCACCCATAAAACACTGTGTTGCACAAATCAAAACTAATGTTAATGTGAAATTCCCGGCACAGAGCTTGGAGCTGTTAGATCAGACTCCCATCAGATGCCCATTCCCACAAAATATGACGCTATGTTAACGCTGGTAGCAGGTAGCAGTCCGACAATCTGGTGTTTTCAGTAGTTTGGGCACATCCAGTAATGGAATGATAGAATGAGTAACAGCATTTTCAGACCTAAGCTACTGCCTGAACACTGCATTCTTTACCAAGCAGATTTCAAACAGCAGCCCAAATCTGAGCGCCCGATAACGGACACCTTTATGAAAGTAAAATCTGTCTTTATTTCATGCTGTTTAAATGCAGTCACATCCATGTCAGATAAGGGAAAATGCACTTTGAAATTCATCTTTATTTCATGCTGTTTAAAGCGTAGTCATGTCCATGTCAGATAAGGGGAAAGTACACTTTAAAATCCATCTTTATTTCATAGTTCTAAAATGTATAGCAGGGAGCATATGCTTACAGGGCCATATAATGGGTGATGCCCCTCACACAGTCCTTTGGATCCCTGTGTTCCTTGTCATTTACGACACTGTAGATCTTTTCTTCCCTCTGTGCATATATTTTCTTCAGTGGTGGCCATGGGATACCTCGATTAATTTTTTCCATTGTGTTTTCTGCCACTTTCTGCTCCTTTTGTAATTCACCAACAAACCTATGTAGCCCCATGTGTGCAGCTCCTATCAAGGCACTTAGGCGATAGTGCTAGGCCTCGACATTATTCTGAGTATGGGGAATCCTGCACACCATCTGTGCATGTATTGACCAGAACTCCGGAGGAAAGAGTGGTGGGCTTCTAACAGTGGCATTGTTCTGAATATAGTTTTTCTCAAACCACTCGAGTACTGCTAAACTGCATTCTGGCATTTCTTGCTTTAATTCTTGGTATTCAGTTGGTATCTCCACTGCAGGCAGGAATGCTAAGCGCTTGCAAGTGTTACATCTGAAGGCTAAATTCTGGGTGGTGCCTTATTGTGTTGCGAGCCCCACCCTGTATTCTCCTCCACATTATTTGTCCAAAATGAAACAGCGGCCTTTGTTTCCTGATGCGGGAACTCAATTTGCATGCATTTATGGCTGCCTGTTCAAAATCGATGATGATATACCTAGGACCCAGACTGTAACCACGCTCATCAGCAATATCATGTAGATCCTGAAATAGGCGTTAGTAGCTCTCTTGGGACCTTGTAGACATAAGGGCGTATACTAGCGGAACTGCTCTGCATGTGTCAGCACTGCCCACTGGCTCATGAATCGAATACAGCTGCCTGAACAGTGCTGGCACGGTTTTAAAGGTGCCATCCATTATCCAGGATTTAGCAACTGACAACTTCTCCAGGTTCTGTTTGGCGGTGAAAATGAGTATTTTTTCCTCACCACACAGTGAATCTTTAGCAAAAATTAACTTCCCATTGATATACTTTAGGTGGTCAGGTATACTAACATCATCTAGGGTCCTGGGTTCTGGTGGCATATTTTCCCTACAAGCTCACTTAATCACTTGGTGTAGGGCATGCCGGCTCAGCATATTGTGCCAAACTTCAGAAGGCACATTGGCAAATTCAGACTGAATAAGTTGGGCTGGTGAATCATTGGTTCAGTGATGCCATTACTGTTGCTATTGGTGCATCACTGGCATCAGGAGAATGACTATGTTTAGTATTGTTTCTCAAGTGATGCTTACTGTCACAAACCCACTCAGCAGGTCAGGCCTCTACTCCCAAAGTGCCAACCTCTGGCGCAGTCTTGTGAACAATTTAACAGAACAAGGTAACCCTCTTGTCTGTTTTGTGAGTTCAGATCAACCTTTGGTCTTAAGCCTTGGAGGATTCAACTGTGAACCTCTTGCTAGTGTGCCCAATGCACAGGCTCAGATATTTCTGTCTTCGGGGCCAGATATCTTTGCCTATGGGCACCTAACCAAGTATACAGAGATGAACCCTTAAAAACTTTAATAAAGACTTCAGATTTAAAACGCTTCTCCTTCCAGTTTGGTACCACCGTTCAAGCTTATGTTTAGTATCTGCAATAACTATATACTTTTCTTACAACTAAAAAGAAGTCAAAGAGAGACCAAGTAAGTTCTAAAAAGAATTTTTCTAAAATAGTTAAAAATATGTAAAACACAAAATACAGAACTCTTATATCACAAGACATACAAATCTTTTAAAAGAACAAGGTTTAAACAGTGCAAATTCCTACTTACAGTACTTAGATTTGACTCTCTTTCTAACTATCTGTTTACAAGTGCTCCAAAGATGTTTTCTTAGTCAGAGTCTAGGTAAAAGTGTGTGTAAGTAAAACAGAGTACTGTATTCCTTAAACAACTTTATTGGCCAACCCCTTTTTGTGTGAGGTCAGCTAGCTCCTCCTCTGTCAGATTATATATAAAAAATATATATCTTATACAAAAAACAGGATGTCTTTTCAAAGTATTAATTTTGCAATTCTCAGCATGACTCATGTTTCAAATGACATCTCTTAGATCCATGCTGCATCGTCCCTCACACAGGCTTCACAGGAGTATTTACAACCTTGCACCTCTGTGTAACAACCTAGGTTCCTCTCCAACGTCATAAAATGGGTATGATATAGCAACTACGGCTGTAATAAACTCAGACAAACAGGATCCTTGATTAAGGCCTTACATGTAACACATTGTCTCTAAAACCTGAGTGTGTGTGATACACATGCTGTCAGCATTTTCTCATGGCTTGCATCTTTCTGCTGAAACCTGGGGATGAGTGAGGTCATTCTAAGAGCATCATATTTTTAGCAGAGACAGTCAGTAATACATTGTATATTAAACAAAAATGATACAGCACTCAGAACTGGCTGTCGTCCACTCACTACCAATTTAACTGTGCTAGCCGCTCATGAAAACCAACTTTCCGTTGCTGGCAGCACCAATAAAACAGGTCACCTCTGCTCCTTTCCTTTACATATAAATACCCCCAACACTTAGTTTCTCATTGCCTTTCTGCAACTGAACCATTAGGCATGGCTCTTCTATTGCAGTCGCCATTGTAATGCAAGGCAAGGCAGTGTGTCAGCAGTGTGTTACCTGGTCACCTGGTCAAACTAGAGCTAAATGCCAGTGTTCCTATATGAAGCATTTGAATAATTTGTATAAATGATTAAAGCTGGTGGTGTCAACATTTACATACTGAATTGAAGGCAATGACAAGTACTTATAAATGATAGAAGCTGCGGTGTGAATTGACATTCTGTGTGAAGTTCTGTATCAATAAGGCAGGCAAATGGTCTGCTCTAATTGATCTAATTGCTGCAAGCATTAAACATTAACAAAAGCCATATTTATTTAAACATTTTCATTCATTTCAGTTGTGCAGTGCAGTGCAAGGTTTATTGGTGTATTCAATGTGCGGAGCAGAATGAAATGCAAGCTACTGCTGGGTTTGCAGTCGAAAAAGAAATACAATTAAAATATCATTTTGTGTGAGACCACAAATCTTGTAAAATGTTGTGCAAGCTCCATGATTGCTTAAACATTACCCACTGTGCACTGTTTGCAGAGTCGATTGTCACAAGCGCTCAACAGGCCAGGCCCTCTGCTCCCACAGTGCCAACCTCTGAAGCGCCAATAGTGTGGAACAGGTGACAGGGTAACCCTCCTGTCTGCTTTTGGGTCTGAATCACCTTTAGTCTCAAGTTCTGGGGGGATTCAAACTGTGAACCTTATGCTAGCGTACCCAAGGTACAGGCTCAGATACATACCCTTTTCAGGGATTGCGGTACAATCTTTCACCAGGGGCACCAAGCCAGGCTTTCAAAATGAACCCTTAAAACTCTATAAAAGACCTTAGGTATATTCTTACCTTTTCCCAGTTTAGTAACACCATCAGGCTGTTGAACTATTTTTGTTGTACTTACTCTTCTATACTTCACATGCAAAAGAACTGAGACTTCGGTTCCACCACGGATGACTAGGCAGCTCATCTCGAACACTCTCCACCTCACTTGTCAAAAATATTATAAAACCCACTTGGACGGCATTAAACAAACTAAAAACCTTCAAGTATGTCAAAAGACCTGCGTAAAAGAGACAAACATGGTTCTTCGAAGGCTGGATTAATGAAGAAACCGGCAGAAGTAGATCCTGGTGCAGAGGGACATAGGCCGCATAGCAGGAGCTGCTTGCCAAACAGCACACGCGGGTCAGATTATGACACCGACGGGGAGCAAGACAAACCGACTCAGACATGCTATGAAATGATCCCAAGGGAGATAAGGGCTTCTAGACTGGAAATGAAGAAAGATCTTCGGGGGTTATCAACACAATTATCAAAGCTAGATCAGAGAATTGAGGAAGCAGAAACCAGAATAGCGGGGGTGGAAGATGTAAACACTTGTTTAGGCCATGCGTCGGGTGCCCTAATACAGCAATCAATGGCGTGGCAGGCCAAGTCCATAGACCTGGAAGGCAGATCCTGAAGAAACAACTTGAGGCTTTATGGCCTAGCAAAGGGTGCTGAGATGACCCGGTAGCACCTTTTTGAAAATTACTTAAGACATCTTAGAGCTTCCACGAATTATGATCTAAAGATTGAGAGAGCTCAGAGAGATTGGGTACAAGGCCACAGGATTCGAAAGCACTATGCCTCGATTATATTTTTGTGGCAAAGTTACCAAACCAAAGAAGATATCCTTCACAGGGCATGGGCAAAGAAAGAACTTACATACCTCTCCGTCAAAATAACACTGGATCATGACTACCCCGTGGAGATACAACAGGCCAGAAACAATATACCCGATACTGCGCGCTGAGAGAGAAGGGATACGTTTCAGATCCCCTTCCTGGCAAAGTTAAGGATCTTCTGGCAGGAGGGCATGCAAACATATGGGTCTCCTTACAAGGCCTTGGAGGCTATGAAGCAGAGAGGAATTAAGCTGGTGGCTGAAGATGCGGAACGAATAGGCAAGAGGCAATTGTTCTTTTCGGACTGGTTCCAACCGGAGATACAGCAAAGGTGAGCCACATCAAAACTGCTTCAGGAATCGCTCGAGAAGATAATGGCCATGGTGAAGAAAGGAGCACTGCGTGGTAGCCCTGAACTGCTAGAGAATGGCAGATGAACATCAGCAGGCTGGTGAATGGATGTGTTGTTGTCAGCTACCCAAAAAGAAATTGCACTTGGAAGCCACGGCCTAATGAGGCCGAGAACTGTCGTTTTACATAAATGAACTCACCTTGGATAAGACTGGACTAAAAAAATATATATTCCTTGGTTTGCCCCCCTTTTTGTGTTTTTCCTCTTTGTACCTGGTTCCCTTCCTGTTACAGTCCGTTCTCCTGCGTTGTGTCTATAATCGCACCCAGCCTCCTCTACCCTCTTGTGTTTTGTTTTTTCCCTCTGGAGTCTGTCTAAAATATGGGATTCTGAGCGCCTCCCATTTAAAGGCAGTAAGAAAGCTACGCGTTATACTACTGTCAGATTGGAGTTGGTAGATGAGAATTGTAGGGTTCTTGTTCTTCTTCTTCCCTCTGTGACAGGAGGGAAGCGGAGGGATGAATTGACAGACAGGAGGGGTGCGGTGATGGGGTGGGGTTGACCTCATTGGGAGGTTTGGGCCAAGGGGAGAGGGGTGATCGAGCTGAGGGGCTTGGGGGTTGGGGGTTTTGGGAGGGCAATACTGATACAGAAATTGGGAGAGTGCTATAAGGGAATAATGATAGCTGTGGTGGAGGTTGGTCATAACTCGAGCAAAGTAAAAAGAAAACTGAGTATAGACCCTTCACAGCCTGATATGAGAGGAAAATCAAGGTGAAAAAGGGAGAAAATGGAAGAGGATCCAAGATGGGGTGGGTTCATATAGTAATCTAAAATATGCGAGGTGAGGAGGTGGAGTAAGGGCATAACTTTGTTTTTGTGCACTAAATAAACTGGGGCTGCATACCCGTATGTGGACGAATTACATATTGAAGAAGCCACTGGTAACGGAGGCCTTCTTGAGGGAAATCTCAAATAAAAGAGACAAGTAACCCTCATTGCTGCCCAAACCTCAAGCTTGCAAAGGGCAGAACAAGGGCACCACTGTGTTGGGAGCCCCTACCTTGGAAGCAACAAAGTTGTTAAAAGAGTTAAAACAGAAAGTTAGTCACTTTATTAACTTCAGTAGTGGTTACAGTGTTAGACTGATAATGTTCAGAGGGATTACTGGGTTAAGAGGTACCCCAGTTGATATTGTTACCTGTTTAGGGTTTTTTTAAAGTTGAACAAGCCTAATGTAGATAAAGATAATTTTGGAGCGAAGAGGCTAGGTCTAAACTATTGGTTTAGAACATTGTATGAGACGCCATGAGGGAATATGGATAAAGAGGGGGATATTATAGGGAGGGGCAGAAAAGGACGCAAGAATGGATAAAACTACTGTGATATGTTCTTTTAACGTTAACGGGCTGTCGAACCCGATTAAGAGGAGCAAAGTACTTTCGTGGTTTAGAAAGGAGAAACCTGATTTTATTCTGCTACAGGAGATGCATCTCTCCCCTCTAGAGCATACGAAATTGGGGAAAATGGGCTTCAATTATGAGGTCAGCACTTCTTATGGGCGGGGGGAGACGGAGGGGGGTATCAATATTAATACCTAAGAAAATAATATTTGAAGTAATTGACAAACAATTTGATAAGGAGGGGAGATATGTGTTTCTAAAAGGTAGATATCAGGGCAAAATGTTAACGTTGGCTTCAGTATATGCACCACCTGATACAAATTTTCAAACCTACAGAACTATTCTGCTTAAATCGCAGGAGTGGGCAGAAGGGCTGATTATATTAGGAGGAGATCTCAACGTAATGTTGGACCCAAGTGTGGACAGTATGACTCTGAGTGGGAGAAGGAGAGAGGGTCTCAAGAAATTAACTAACCTTTTGGGAAGGAATGTGGATGTGTGGAGAGCAGACATCCCAAACAAAGGAATTTTACTTTTTTCTCACCTCCACACAAGAGTTACTCGAGGTTAGACTATTTTCTTCTTCCGAAAGAATCGATGGTTAGAGTGAAAGACAGTTGGATAGGGAGTGCAGTGGTCTCAGATCATGCCCCAATATTCCTTCAACTAGCCCTGGGGGGGTTCCAGGAAAAACAACATTCTGGAGACTGAACGTCTCCATGTTACAGGACAAAGAGGTTAAACAGCAGGTGAATGATACTATTAAACAAGCCCTGGAAGAAAATGCATCCCCTGATGTTACTTTGGCGCTCCTATGGGATACGATAAAGGCCATAGTGAGGGGAAAATTAATATCTATGGCAGCGTATAAAAAGAAACAGAGAGAAAAAAAGGTGGAAGCCTTGAAGAAAGAGATAGATGGTTTAGGAACAAAATTAAAAGAGAAGTATAACAAAAAGGCTTTTCAGAGTTTAAATAAATTAAAGAAAGAGTTAAACAGGGAATTGGAGTATTACATTGAACAGAAATTGCTGTATACTAAACAAAAATATTATGAAGGTGGCCCTAGGGCAACCAGAAGTCTGGCAGCCAGGTTACATATCCAAAAAGCAAGGGCTCACATAACCAAAGTAGAACACCTGCAAAGTAAAGATATTATACAAAACACGCCGGATATAGCAGAAGCCTTTAGAATATATTACGGGGAACTCTACAAGGCTCCCCCACCCCCAGAGGAGCGGGTTATGGAGCAATACTTAAAGGGGATTCCTCTGCCTGTAATTTCAGAGCTGGCAAGAAGTCAACTCATGAAACCTGTGACCAGTGAGGAAATAAGACAGGAGATAGTTAGACTTAAGGCAAACAAATGTCCTGGGATGGACGGATACCCTGCTGAGATGTACAAACACTTTCAGAAGCAGCTAGTCCCACTATTGATAAAGGTCTTTAATGAGACCCTTACATCAGAAGCCCCCAGAGTCATGGACACAAGCAGTCATCTTGGTAATACCTAAGGAGGGTAAAGACCCCAGATTATGCCCCTCTTATTGACCCATTTCCCTTCTTAATATGGATTACAAGTTATTCATGGCAGTTATATCTCGGAGAATACAACAAATTTTACCCATGTTAATACAAACGGATCAAACAGGGTTTATTCCAGGTAGACAAGCTCAGGACAATCTAAGGCGGACCGTACACATTCTGGATCATCTCAACCGCACTAGGCAGCCTGCTATCCTTCTCAGCTTAGATGCTGAAGGCTTTTAATAAAGTGTCATGGGGTTTCCTTCAGGCAGTGCTTGAGCGGTTTGGTTTTCCGGAGCAGTTTGTGCCTTGATTAGAAAGATATATGCTACCCCAAAGCATATGTAAGAGTAAGCGGACACCACTAACGCACTTGTATTAGAAAGAGAATGAGGCCTGGATGCCCCTCTCCTCTTTTATTTGCCTTTATATTTGGAACCCCTGGCCCAGGGGATTAGGGAGAACCAATATATACTTGGAGTGCAAATAGGGGAGACCCAGCAAAACTTAGCCTTATATGCAGACGATATTCTGCTCTACCTAACCCTACCAGAGAAATCTTTACCAAGCTTATTTCAACACCTGAGGACCTTCTCAATCTTTTCTGGATATACCCTTAACGAAACTAAAACAGAGGTACTGAAGCTTAATTTCCAACCAACCACTGAGCTTAAAACCTGTTTCCCGATGAAATGGGAACTTCCATATATGAAATACTTGGGCATAAGACTAGCTTCGATGACTACCCAATTGGCCCAACTAAATTACCCACCATTGGTGAGACAGATACAGGAGGACATACAAAGGTGGAAACTTCTTCCGGTATCTATCATAACAAGGTACAAGCAATCAAAATGAATGTCTTGCCCGTTTTTATTTTTATTTCAATGTGTGCCTGCCCCAGTATCATTTAAACAGATAGGAAAGTGGCAGAAAATTATTGGGAATTTTATCTGGTTAGCTAAAAACCTAGGGTTAAAAAACAAACCTTATATCTCCCCAAAGAGGCAGGAGGCCTAGCTGTCCCCTTATTGGCGGGATACTGGATAGCAGCTCAGACAAGAATAGTTTTGCTACTACAGCATCAGGGCTATGTAACCAGATGAAAGGAATTGGATCTAGCTGTAGACCTGTCTCCCCCTTTATTGGCACAATGCACGACACTAAATCCTGAGGTTAACTGGGTGGAGATGCCCTATCAGGGGACGGAAACGGCTATACAAGGTTATAGGCAAGGGCTTATGAGAGGACTATCTAAAGTTTACCTTTGGAAATATAGTTGGTGGTCCATAAATGAAGAGAGAAAACAGGCAGACATGAACCCATGGCATAAAAACAGGGCTGTGTGGCCCCATGGCAGCTCCTTACAGGAGATCAGGTTATATCGTTTGAGGAAGCACAGGCCAAATTCGGATGGAAAAGGGGACAGCTACTTTACTATTATCAGCTGAGAGAGTATATAAAAGCAGAAATTAATATTTCAGCTAAAAGAGGGTGTGGTGCCCCGGTACCGAACATATTTGAGGGAATCTGGAACTCAGATAGGGGAGAAAAAGCCATTTCCATTCTATACCAAATTTACATAAAAGATCTCCAACACACAACAGATTATATAAAAGTAAAATGGGAAAGAGAGATAGGGGTTTTATTAAGTAATAAGGAGTGGATGAGAATGTGGCAAAATACATGGAGCACAACATCCTCTCCGGGGTGGAGGGAATTTTTATGGAAATTAAGGGTATGATTTTTAGGGCTCCTTCTGAGACAGCTAGTTGGCATAAATCTAACACCACTAAATGTTGGAGGAATTGTAGTGAGAGATGGCTAATCTGACACATATTTTTGGCAATGCCCGAGTTAAAGGGATTTTGGACGAAAATACAAAAGTACATGGGGAAATGTTCAGTATAGAGACTCCACTGGGACGAAGTACATGATGTTGGGGTTGCACTGAAAATCTTAAAGGAAAGGAGGCAAGGTACCTCTGGAACATATTGATTGCCGCAGCTGGAAAGGTGATCTCCAGAAAATGGCTTGCCCAAAGTGCTCCAACGATGGAGGAGTGGGAAGAGCTGGTGGAGGGAGTAAAAATGTTTGAGAAGGTCACTTATTCACTTAGACAAAGTCAGCCACAGTTCGAAAATAGGTGGACTAGATGGGAGCTGTCCTTGGGAGATGGAGAGGGCGAAGGGAACCCCTGAATTTTTTCCAAAAAGGGAAAGTAAAACAGGGAGGGAAACATATATTCAAAACTCCATAGGGTGTATAAGGCTGCTGAATGAGAAGTTGAAGGGTGATAAAGGGCCTAATGGATTAAGCCTGACATCCCACCCATCAAATCCTTCTGAACCAAAGGCGAGGTAGTAAGGTAAATAAATAATACAATGGATCTTGAAAATGGAACAGAAAGGTTTACAATATGAACAAACAGATAGGGCACGACTTTGTCCTTTTATACACGGTAGGTAATAAGCTGGTATAAGAAAAGAATAAAGGGGTTGGGTAGTATGGGAGAGGAAGATAGGAGATGGGTTCTCAGCCAAACTGAACGGAGATTCCTTGTGGTCCTTTTTCCATAAAGGATATAGGCAAGAAAGAAAAGTTATAGTTTTCGTGAAGGTGGCTGAGAAAAGGGAAAGCACTATGTCTCTAAGATATTTAAATCTACTAATGGTCTGGTGATACTAAGCAAACAGAAATTAGGCTGATCTTCTTTATTTGATGTAGAATAGATTTTTTTGTTTATATCCAAATATTGGTATATGGACTGTATGTACTGGAAAATAGAATTGTATACTGCGATATATAAATGGTTGGTCTGTACGGTGATGACAAGAGAAAATAAAATCAAAGTATTAAAAAAAAAGAACTGAGAGACACCCAGGCAGTCTTTCAAATAAAAGATATTTTACTAAAGATGATAAAAATATGAAAACATGTAAACACAGAACAATATATCAAAGAGCATACGATCACTTAAAAGAATAGCAAAGAAAACTACAGACAAACTCCTACCAACATACAGTTTAGATCTTTCCTATTTAATGTATTTCCTCTTTAAGTGCTTATCAGAGCTGTGTGCCTTTCTAGAGTCCCAAGATGGAATATATCTAAACAGTTCAGACATAGTATAGTTTAAACTGTGTCTCTCCACACCCCTTCTGTGAGTCATCTAGCTCCTCCTTTTAGAATATAAAAAAAATACAAACAGGATGTCCTATTAGGAGGTATATTAAATAAGTTGACATCAGCAAAAACTCATTTCCCAAATTATTAGTCTATTGATCCACCAGTTCCCTTGAAGTTTTACAACCATGCAATCCCTAACCTAAGAGTGAGATAGCTGGCAGGAATCAGCTTAATGGTGTCCTGTTTCTGAAGTCATAAAATGTATATTTTAGTTTCCCAGCTTCAGAGCAGCAACAGGTCATAAAATGGCCACAAAATGCAATTTCTCAAGGAAGTTAATTATATTACAGAGATCTCCTGTCAGTGAAATATATGTAGCTTCACTGAAATCTGGGGGCACCCATGGAGCACAGGCTGTCTTATGTGAGACAATCACATACTATATTTTTATATTACAAATAGCATACAATAATCATAACCAGCTGGCCAAGCATCACAGTCCTCCCCACCTAGACTAAATCTGGGGGCTCTATCCCCTGCATGGGATGAGCTTCCCAAGTCAATTCACTCCTCATATAGATGCGATAGACCATCTGTGTTCTGATTGGTTGCTCCAGCCCTATGTAAGATCATCATATCATACCCTTGCAACGCAAGACTCCATCTTAATAGTCTACCATTAGTTTTTTTTCCATTTGGGTCAGCCAAACCAGAGGGTTGGGATCCGTTTGTACCTCAAAATGCTGCCCTTATAAGTACAGCTCTAACTTCTTTAGGGCCCACACTATGGCGAGATACTCTTTTTCCACAGTAGAGTAAGCCTGCTCCCTGAGAAGTAACTTTTTACTCAGGTACACTACAGGGTGATCATTCCCTTGGTTGGATGTCTGACTCAGTACTGCCCCAATACCCACATCTGAGGCATCAGTCTGGACTATAAAGGGTCTGCTGTAGTCAGGACTCGTCAATACAGGAGCACTGCACAGTGCCTCCTTCAATCTGGTAAAGGCTTTTTCACAGGCTGGTTCCCAGGTAATTTTCTTAGATATCTTTTTCTTTACCAGGTCAGATAGGGGAGCAGCCAGGGCACTGTAACTGGGTACAAATTACCTATAGTACCCTGCTGTCCCTAGAAAACTCCTGACCTGCTTCTGCATTTCCAGTCTGGGCCATGCCTTGATCATCTCTATTTTTACTTGGTTAGGACAGAGCTGTTCCTGGCCTACAACATGCCCGAGGTATGCCACTTCAGCCATGGCCACCTGGCACTTCTCAGATTTGACAGTGAGCCCGGCCCTCTGTATCCTGCCCAGCACTTCCCTAAGGTGGGACAGGTGTTCCTCCCAGCTGGCACTAAAGATGGCAATGTCATCCAGGTACGGCACGGCATACTGCTCAGCAGCATTTAACACCTGGTTCACCAACCTTTGGAAAGTGACCGGGGTTTTCTTCATTCAAAAAGGCATTACTTTAAATTCAAATAGGCCCATTGGAGTGATGAAGGCCGACCTCTCCCTAGCACTGACAGTTAACTCTACCTGCCAATACCCCTTTGTCAGGTCAGTAGTCGTAAGGTATGTCACCCCTCTCAACTTGTCCAGGATTTCATCCACCCAGGGCATCGGGTGGGTGTCTGACTTTGTGAATGCATTCAGTCCACAATAGTCCACACAGAAATGAGTAGAATCATCTGGCTTGGGCACAAGGACTACGGGTGAGGCCCAGGGGCTGTGAGATCTCTGGATTACCCCTAAATCCAGCATTTCCTCCACCTCCCTCCTAATGCCCTTTTGGACAGCCTCTGACACCTGATATGCTGTCCGCCGTATGGGTGTCTGTGTCCCTGTCTCTATATCGTGCATCGCTAAGGGGGTTAGTCCAGCCTTGGCACTAAACAGTGGGGCAAAGTCTGCTAAAACCTCCCTTACTTCCTGGATCTTGTCCGGGGCCAGCTGGGGTGACAATTTAACTGCCTCTACAGAGGACTCCCACTTGCTTTCTTCCAGCAAGTCCAGAAGGGGGTCTTCATCATCCGACCCTTCCCCAGGACTACATACTGCAAACACCATGTCAGCCCTATTAGCATATGGCTTCATCATGTTGACATGGCACATTCTTTCTGTATGTCTTCTGTCAGGTACTTCTGTGATCTAGTTCACGTTATTTATCTTCCTAGCTACTTTGTACAGTCCTGCCCACTCAGCCTGCAGCTTGTCTTTCCAGACTGAAATAAGGACCATGACTTCCTGACCCACTGTGTACAAACGAGCTCTGGCTCTGCGGTCATACCACACTTTTTGTTTCTGTTGGGCAGCTGCCAGGTTGCTCTGGGCCATCCCCATAAACTCCTTCAGCCTTTCCCTAAACCTAAGGACATAATCCACTATGGGAGTGCCCTGGGTGGCATGCTTGCCTTCCCAGTCCTCCCAGATCAAGTCTAGGGGCCCACATACCTGGCGTCCATATAAGTGCTTGTAGGGGGAAAATCCTGTTGATTCTTGGGGCACCTCCCTGTATGCAAACAACAGGTAGGGAAGGTATTTCTCCCAGTCCCTCCCATGCTGTTCAGCAAACGCTTGGAGCATTGACTTCAGGGTACCGTTAAATCTTTCCAAAAGCCCATTGGCTTGTGGATGGTAAGATGTCGTGTGTCTCTGCACCACCCCACATTTCTCCCACAAACATTTCATCAGGTCTGACATGAAGGAACCCCCTCAACTGGTGATAAACTCCTGCGGAAACCCAACATGGGAGAAAATCCCAAGTAAGGCATCCACCACTTTGTCTGTCCTCAGTGAGGATAGGGCGATTGCCTCTGAATACCAGGTGGCATAATCCACTACAGTCAGGATGAACCTCTTCCCAGAGGAGCTGTGAGTATTTAAAGGTCCTACAATATCCATTCCCACCCTCTGTAATGGCTCCTCCACTATGGGCAATGGAATTAGGGCAGCTTGGGTTTTCTTACCTGCCTTTCCTATTTCTTGGCACTGGTGACAAGACCTACAGTACTCCTTCACCTGACGAGTGAAGTTGGGCCAATAGAAATTCTGGGCCAACTGCTGCATAGTGCACATGATTCCCAGATGACCAGACAAGGGAATATCGTGTGCAATCTTGAGCACGGTACCCCTGGGGAATGACAAGCTGCCTGCCTATCACCCCTCCCTCTGTCTTCACATCCTGAGTATACATCCATCCATTATCCCAATAAACCTCATGTTTACTGTCACCTCCCTGTGCTCCATCAGAGTCTGCCCAAGCCTTCAGCTTCTCTGGACTAGGGTCACTTTTCTGAGCAGCTGCAAACTCCTTACACAATCCCAAGGCATGGGACAGGTCCCCTTCAGTCTCTAAACTAGGGTCCCAAGCTCTAGTGTCAGGGCACTCAGGATCACTGTCATCCCTAACCCTCTGACAATGGATCACTCCATCTTCTTTGGAGTAACCCTCTGTAGCTGTTTGGTTAACTGCTACTGGGGAAATTTCTACCCCCTTTTCATTAGTCTCCCTATCAGGAGACACAGGCTGGGAAACCAGCCTCCTAGTGGTTTCCACAATGGCTTCTGTGGGGTTCAGGGAACTAAACTTTTCTCTTGCTTCTTGGCTATGGGTAACTGCACACACCATCCCATTTGGGATTGTTGCCAAGGATGACGTCAACTGCTAAAGTTTTGGCTACAGCCACCTGTTACACAGTACCCCAGTTTCACCCCAGTCTAGGAGAACACTAGCAAGTGGCAATGTGGTCTCCTCACCAGTGAACCCTTGTACAGTTACAAATTTATTGGTTATAAGCAGGGCCCCGATTTTTCTGAGGCACATCGGAGCAAAGTTCTGTGGCAGGGTTCTCATTTGCCGCATAGAACTTCTCGGCACTCAACCCAATTTCTGCGGCAATTCTATGCACATTTTACCATAATTTTTTCCTTTTTGTTTTTTTTGCCATATCTGACACAATGCACGTCAGTAACACAGTCATTTTATGGGTGTTTGTCACCAAATTTTCAACATAGCCAGTTTAAGACCTCTGCTCATGAACAGTATCACTGTGATTTTATTAATCTGTACGGAACATTGATTTCGCACACCGACTGCGCCATTCTGCGCTACAAGGGTGGAAACACATTTTGGGTGAGATGTGAAAAATGACAGCTGTACTACTCATAAGACAATGTGGTGAAATGGCAATGTTGAAACTCTGGAGTGAAAATATTGAAATTTAGCGAACTTACGAGCCTGCGTAGGAACTGCGCAACGCACGCTCGTTAAACAGTCATTTTTTGGAATTTTTTCACCAAATTTTCAACATAGCCATTTCAAGACCTCTGCTCATGAACAGTGTCACTGTGATTTTCTTAATTTGTCCCGTACATTGATTTCGCACACCGACTGCGCCATTCTGCGCTACAAGGGTGGAAACACATTTTGGGTGAGATGTGAAAAATGACAGCTGTACTACTCATAAGACAGTGTGGTGAAATGGCAATGTTGAAACTCTGGAGTGAAAATATTGAAATTCAGCGAACTTCGAGCCTGCGTAGGAATTAGCAATGCGCTCGTTAAACAGTGATTTTTGGAATTTTGGCACAAATTTTCAACATGGGGTTTTGGGCCCCTTCTCATGAATGATGTCACTGTCATGGCGGTATTTGGTCCGAAGGGTGATTTGCAGTCACTGCACAGTCACTGCGGGAATCCCTTGACCGAATAGCTACCATGAGTGACATCATTCATGGAAAAGATCCCAAAAACCCATGTTGAATGGTGCAAAATCAAAATACCTGAGATATGCAATAAAGTGAACCCCTCCTATCTAGCCCATTATACAGCTTACCAGCATTTCCTCAGTTGCGATGCGCCTTTGAAGAGTGCAGGCGTGTTCCGGTCCACGAAGATCGTCGCGCGGAGTCCGGAGGTAAGTATGGGGTGGGGGTGGGGGAGGCTGGAGTGCGCAGTGGGTGGATGTGGGATGTGGGAGGGGCTCGGGAGACCGCCATGGGACAGTTTTGTTTTACAGGAAAAAAAAAGGCGTCCAGGACTGCTTGCCATGCTGGGGTGGGCTCCCAGCGTGGCACAACTATTTTTAGGCGTTCAGCGGCGGGGGATTGGGCACCCGTCGGCAATAGAGCTTGCGTTGCCGCTGGGGAGTGGGGCTCCCAGCGTGGCTGCTGACTTTTAGGCGTTCAGCCGGCGGGGGATTGGGCACTCCGTCGGCAAAAAAAAAACAATTAACACATTTGCCACGCTGGGGTGGGCTCCCAGCGTGCTGCTGTTTTAGAGCGTTCAGCCGGCGGGATTGGGCACCCGTCGGCAAATAAGCGGACGTTTGTTCAGCGGGCGTAAGTCCGTGGGTGATGGCAAATTCGCGGATATTTCCGCGGTTTGCCGCATCCGCGGAATCGCGGAAAACTCGGGGCCCTGGTTATAAGCTGACCAGGCTCTACCAGATCCCCTTTTACCAATATCAGGGATGCCCTTGTGTCTCTTAACCCTTGTGTCTGTACCCCATTCACCGTGACTGGGTGCATGTGTTCCCTCATGTTCACATGCATGCTTCCAGGGACACACAAACAATCCACTTCTTTCTTAACCCCATTCTGCATATTGCTCATCCTTTTGGGACAATATCTGGCATTATGCCCAGTTTCTTTCAAACCCAACATTTGTTTCTTTTCTCTGAGAAATCTTTTTTTTGAAACCTGGTGCTAACTGGTTTCAGTGGAGGCAGTGAGGGTTAGCTGCCCTGAAGGCACTCTTTTCCTTTCTCGCTGCCCGCGCCCCATTAAGCTCTCAGAGCAGGTCTGCTCTTGGAATAGTGGTCTGAGAGTTCTGCAGCCTCTTGCACTGTTTTGGGATCGCAGTCTTCCAGCCAGGTTTTCAGCTCTGCTGGGCATGCCCCAAAAAACTGCTCTAACAATATAGTATTTTCAATTTTATCTACAGAGTTGGCTTCAATTCCTTCCCACCGTTTTAAACACTGATGTTGTTTTGTGGCCAGCTCCTCATAGCTCATGTCAGGGCTGCTCCTGAGCTTATGGAATTTAGTTCTGTATGCTTCTGCAGTTAAATCAAACTTTTTAAAGTGCAGCTTTGAGTTTTCTGTAATCATTACTGCCCTCATTGTCTATTTGACCCAATGCATCCCGAGCTTTCCCGGTAAGTAGCGGGGATAGTTGGAAGCTCCAGGATGCTCTAGGAATTTTGCCTGAATACAAACTTTTCAAAAGAATTTAAAAGGCATCCATATCCTCCCTCTTTAAATTCAGTTCTCAATTTGGAATTTAATTTGTAACCCAGTCCTGTAGTTCCAGTTAAATCCAAGCCACTTACCTGCTCTGGTGCTGGTGGTCGGAGTCGTAACTTCTCCAGTTCATGTCGCCTCTGGCACTCACGCTCTTCATGGTCAGCTTCTCGCTGTTCACGTTCAGCTTCTCACTGTTCTTGCTCCCTCTTATCCACTGCAGTTCACTGCTCTTGCTTCTCTTCTCGCTGGAACTCCAGCTCCATTCTGCTCAACTCAATCTGCAGCTTCATTGCTTCTGGCTCCAGAATGTGGGTGACCTTCCCCTGCTGCTGTGGTCCTTCACTGGCACTGGCCCTGCCGTCATCCTCACCAGATCTGAACATTGCACTGGCTGCTGGCCCCTCCACGCCCAAGGTTTGGTCCTTTACAGTCACAGTCTGTGACTCGATGCTCTGAGCACCTGCTGCCATCAGGACATCCATGAGGTTCTACTTCATGGCTCTCGCCTTGTGCAGGACTCCCCTGTCCTGGCACAACTGCCTCAAGTAGTCTGCAGTGTACCTGCTGTAGTTGGAAGCCATCTTCTTCCCTAACTACGGCTACTCTAAATTGCACTTCAGAAAAAAATAAAACAGGTAGGAACTGACCGTAAGCAAAATTATATAGTTCTGTTTCCTTTTTAAAAATAAATCTCTGCCTTATTTTGCAAGTGAACTGTACAGTATTAAGCTAACACACTGAACAGTTAAAGCTTGTGTTACCAATTTTATCACACCGCTGTCAACCAAATCTGTCACAAACACACTCAGCAGGTCAGGCCCTCTGCTCTCACAGTGCCAACCTCTGAGTGCAATAGTGTGAACAGGTAACAGGGTAACTCTCCTGTCTACTTTTGGGTCTGAATCACCTTAAGTCTCAAGTTCTGGGGGGATTCAAACTGTGAACCTTATGCTAGTGTACCCAAATGTACAGGCTCAGATACATACCTTCTCCGGGGATTGTGGTACAATCTTTCACCAGGGGCACCAAGCCAGGCTTCCCAAATGAACCCTTAAAACTCTATAAAAGACCTTAGGTATATTCTTACCTTTTTCCAGTTTAGTAACACCATCAACCGTTGAACCGTTTTTGGCAGACTTAATCTTCTATACGTCACATGCAAAAAGAACTGAGAGACACCCAAACAGTCTTTCAAATAAAAGGTATTCTACTAAAAGATGATAAATATATGAAAAATGTAAACACAGAACAATATGTCAAAAAGCATACAATCACTTAAAAGAAAAGCAAAGAAAACTACAGACAAACTCCTACCAACATACAGTTTAGATCTTTTCTATCTAATGTATTTCCTCTTTAAGTGCTTATCAGAGCTGTGTGCCTTTCTGGAGTCCCAAGATGGAATATATATAAACAGTTCAGACACAGTATAGTTTAAACTGTGTCTCTCCACACCCCTTCTGTGAGTCATCTAGCTCCTCCTTTTAGAATATAAAAAATACAAACAGGATGTCCTATCAGGAGGTATATTAAATAAGGTGACATCAGCAAAAACTTATTTCCCAAATAATTAGTCTTTTGATCCACTAGTTCCATTGAAGTTTTACAACCCTGCAATCCCTCACCTAAGTGTGAGATAGCTGGCAGGAATCAGCTTAATGGTGTCCTGTTTCTTAAGTCATAAAATGTATATTTTAGTTTCCCAGCTTCAGAGCAGCAACAGGTCATAAAATGGCCATAAAATGCAATTTCTCAAGGTAGTTAATTACATTACAGAGATCTCCTGTCAGTGAAATATATGTAGCTTCACTGAAACCTTGGGGGGGGGCACCCATGGAGCACAGGCTGTCTTATGTGAGACAATCACATACTATATTTTATATGACAAATAGCATACAATAATCATAACCAGCTGGCCAAGCATCACAGTTGGTATTTTCAATAGTAGTCTCTCAGTGGTTGGGATTTCAAGAGTCTGGATTATAAACATGTTGGGAATACAGAGTTGAGCAAATGTTTGTCAGGATTATGAGTTTCGGGATACAGTACGGATCCTCTGGATTCAAGATATTCCATAATCCTCTCCTTCAGCAGAAAATCCATTAACTTTTTCACCACTGATGTCAGGCTGACTGGCCTATAATTCCCAGCCTCCTTCCTGCTACCACTTTTGTGAAGTGGGACTACATCTGGCCTCTTCTAGTCCTCCAGAACCACTCTAATTGAATCCTGTTTGCTTTATCCGTGGCCTGCAGTGAGGCTTACAGAGTTTTAACACTATTTTTACAGGAGCTGTTGGAGGTGGTGCTGTGAAATCAACAAACCATTCTGGGGGTTTGGCCATACTGAGAAGTGGCGATGCCCCTCTGTCCCCAGGCCATAGCCCTAAGCCCTCCAACCTAGATATTTTATATTTCTCTTTTATCCTCTGTTAAACCATAAAAATGAAAAGAAAAATTTAATCTATCCTTATTTCTCTGTCTTTCTGTATTTCTGTTACCGATGCGCTGTTAAACCCTAAAAATGAAAAAAAAATGCACTACATGGTGCTGCACTGTGTGTCTCACTCCCCTCCCCTCGCCACAGACTGCCCTTCCTAACTCTATGATTCTTCTGTGTAATCCTGCATGATGTGGTGGGAAAGATGGTTGGTGATGGCTTGCTTGCTGGAGGAGAAGGCAGCAGGACTGGAGGACACCTGTAAAGAGAACAAAAAAGGAATTATTTAGACTGTACTCAACTTGCCACTATGGTGGTAATGGTATATCCATTGTCCACCCCCATTCTTACTGTACCAGTCACCTGTGAATAAAAATGAGAAATTATTTAGCCTCCCTTTGGCCACCATGCCATATGTAACCACCCAGTCCCCTGGGGCTACTAGAATCCCCTCAGTAACAGTGCTAGGCAGGGAGAGACAGCTGGTGATTAACTAGTTAAATAGTTTTTTATCTGCTCATTCTTCTGTTTACCTGTCCTCAGCTGAGATGGAAGTGATGAGCTCATTTGGAACTCTCGCAGCAGCATACTCCTTGTGCCAGCTGTTGAGGTGGGAGATATAATGTCGAGATGGGAGTCAGTGTGAGTCAGTGTAGAGTTGCAGTTTTTTTTTATTGTTTTCCCTCGGTCATGGCTCATGGGAACTCTCAGGCAACCTCATCCTTGTACCTGCCCTGCCGGAGGACTGCTGCGCCCATGCCTCTCCCCCACAGCCAGCACCCCGTTTGACCCACCCGGGAAGGTAGCCTGAATCCTTACCTAGGCTCCTTATCAAGGCAGACTCTGGCGTGCAGGTGGGACCCGGGTGGAGGAGCGATGAGGCCGGCCGAGGAACCGGCACTGGGCATGGAGGATAGGTGCCGTTGCCTATCCAGCAGAGCCAGGTTTATCCTTGTTCTGCCGTCCCTCCTCCTGCCTGCACACCCACAATGCTTGGCACCACGCTCCCAGCATCGGGCATGCTGTTACATGCCGCCTGCACTTCTGCAGTGCCCTCGATCTCCACCATGGGCTGCCAGAGCACCAGGCACCCCAATGCCTTCCCCCAGGATCAGAGAGCAGCCTGTCGGGCGCTCAATCCAATCCCTCCCCTACTGACCCCCGGCACCTGAGCTCGCTCCTGAACTTGGGTCGCCGGCATGGCGCAATGTGTGGTGTCCAGCGCCTCATCCCTCAGTGCCACCAGACTGGCTAGAGTTGCAGTTTGAAGTTGGAAGAGTGAGAACTGCTCAGCTGTGGGCTCTGAGTTGATGGCCCAGCATTCTCACCCTAGTTCTGGTATTCTCCAGCTTGCCATGAGAAGTGGTGGAGACCTTTTCTACAGCAGGATTTCCTGATTTTCATCCCTGGAGGGTTGAAAAGGACTGCTAGTGGATGGATCCAAGGGGCAATCCCCTGTTTGATCCAGGATGTTTTGAAGCTGCCTGAAATGTCTAACAATGAGTAGTATCTGACTTTTGCTAAAGGAAGCAAGTACCTGTGCTGTTGTGTTCCCTGTCTGAAAGAGAAGGCACAACGTTTCTGTGAATTCAGAAGTGTGACACTGTTTCTATTTAAAGCTGGCTTAAGTGTGTGATGTCCAGAGGTATGACTATATCACATTGTTCGGGACTTTAACTCTTCCACTACCAGTTGTAGTGATCCCAATGCTGAATGCCAAATTTCATTTATTAAGCATTTCCAAAGTGTATTTCTGAATGTTTAAGGTGCAACTCTGAAAGACTGGCTGAGTATGGATTTGGGAGCAAAGGGTGGGTAGAACCCCATCTGGAGTAACCAGTTCAGGACTAACAGTTCAGTAAGGGTGCCTGGTTACTTTAGACAAATGGCCAAATGTCTGAAGAGAATTTTACCCCCTGGTGTGTGTTACAGTTTCTTCTCTGGTTATGAAGAATGGTGCTAGTCTTAGCAAAATGTGTTTTCAGTTGTGGCCAGTGCCGCTGGAAGCAATGTTCTATGTCCTACGACATGTGGGAATACCAAGTGAAAGTGTCCCATGTCCTACTGCGATGGGAATACAAAGAGTTTCTGTCAGATACAGTCGATTTTGTTGTTCTGCAAGTTCCTAGTGACAAGATGTGTAAACCTTGGGGGTTTCCACCCTTGCTTTGAAGAACATCTTTTGGAGTAAAGTCATGATCTAGAACCCCAACTATGGTCTGGACAGTTACGTTATTGCTTCCTGTGTGGCGTTACTGGGTACCCCTCCAGAAGACAGGTCTAGCATAGCCTTAGCAAAAATTCTCTCCCCAGGACCTGGTTTTATAAATACCAAATAGTTATGCTTTTGCACACCCCCACCTCTTGATCTCTAGAAGAATGAGCCTGGTATTCATTCCCAAAGCTAGGGGTGGTACCATTTCTAAATGTCCGAGTGTGTGTGCCAGGGATGCAAACTGTGTAAAGTAGCGGGGGGTGGTTACAAAAAAATGGGGACTCGTCTGGTGATGTTTAATTTTGGGGAGAGAACCAGAATTTTTTTGCTGAGCGTATGTCTAGCATCTTTCTGTCTGGTAGCAATGTAGCCCAAGTGGAAAGGAAGCTTAGGACAAGGGATTGATGCCCAGAAAAAAATGCCACCCAAATGTGCTGCTTGTGTGCCTTCCAGTACAGTAAAAGAACAGAGTGCTGCTTGTGTGTTTTCAGCTAGTAGTGGACAGTAAAGCACTGAAATGTGTGGCCTGGTCTCTGCATCAAAAGTGCTTAAAAGAACTTTTAAAATCCAATTTTCAAATACCAAAAGTATTGTGGACTTTAGGGAACAGACTCAGATATGTGCCCTGAAATTTTCATGTGCTTACTGTACACATTGGGGGAGTCGCTAGAAAAAATATCCTGAAACTGTGGTAAAAATGGTCAAAACGGTGCTCCCGCCACTGAAATTGCAGCTGAGAAAAAAAGTTACAGTTTGCAGTTTAAAAATTTGCTCCTGTTCAACGATCGCCGTGAAGGAAGAAGAAGTGAGGTGAGACAGAGGCTCATTTGCATGGCATTGAGTGATTGGTGCGGCTGCATCCAGTCCCACCCCCTTGGCCAGTGTCTGTGTGCTGCAGAATATTCACAGAGGAAAAAGAGAGTGGCATGCGAGCTGGTTAGACCAGGATCAACCATCAAGGAGCTTGTAAGCATTCTAAACTTTAGCAAACAGACTAGTACAGTGTCATTTCAGGCTCAACCTGTATTCTGACCAACTGGAGAGTGATCAAGGCATTCATAGCTACAATCGGCGGGATCAACAGCCCATTTCACCCCAGAGGCCTTCCTTGAATTGGCAGCAGGCCGAAATTTTCAATCGGAGGGAACCAGCTAATGAATACAACATGGTTTTGGGAGCACCATGATACCCAGATCATGCCCGAGCTATGATTGCTAAGGAGGTGGGAGCACTGAGAGAGTGAAGAGAGCCTACTATGGTAACAGGTTATCCCGGATGTAGCGATTCCTAGCTATCCAGTGAGACTATGCATTGTGTGTCTAAAGGCTGGAAGGGATGTGTTTTTATACCCAATTGCTTGGACTGCATTGCAAAATTTGGAATGAGCAGGGTACAGCTCCAGAGGGCAACAAGAATTTGGTTGGCTCCTCGTGGATCCTGACAGGGACCCTGCCAGTAACAACGCATGTGCCAGGCTGAACCTGTTGGGAAAAGTTCTACTGAGTGTCCTACAGAAAGAGCAAGTGAAATTGATGTTGATCCACTGCATGGGTAGGAACAGAGAGAGGTTTCCACGCCTGTGTCCCAAATGGACAGTGCAACAGAGGAATCAGTTGACCCGTGGAATCAGGGTCCAGTCCTAACCTAGTGGGGAGGGCAAAGTACAAGAGACATTGAATTGGGAGGTGTCCACCTCTGTGCCCAGTGAGGAATGGAATGTCTCAGGAGTGAGGACGTTTGCTCACTCTGGGCACAGATCATGAGTGAGGAGGAAGAGGAGGATGAAGAAGAGTAGCTTCATGTTGAGGGATACCGTGAGTCGCCCCAGCTTTGCCTCTGAGGGCCAGTGACAGTTGACAATGGCTCTAGCAACTGTCCAAAAGAGGTAGTGGAGGACAAGTTCTTTTGTTCTTTGAGTTTGAAACACTGGCTGAACCAGGACTGGCCACCCCATGCCGGGCCATGGGCTGCAGACTAGTAAAGAGTAGTAAGGAGGAGAGACTGATCCGTAGGAGGCTGGCGACACATATGGAAGTTCTATCCTACCTTTCCTTGCCGAGTCTGGGAGGAAATCAAACAGAACAGGCAATCCTGGCTTATGGAAGAGGCAAGCAAGAATTTGCACCAGAGACACCAGAATGTGTAAGGGACAAAATTATAAATGATCACTTTAGATTCTGGAGACTGGGTAGGACTCTGTTCATGGACACTGTGCAAAATGTGGATGGGGCTGGGCAAGAGACATTTCACAGCATCAACCTAGAACACCCAGATGGGGTCGTAGTCCTCGCCCCACACCCTGAGCGGTACTACCCTTAATGGTGCCACTCCCTGTGAATATACCAAGCATGCCTTAAGAAAGCAAGCAGTGGCAGGCCGAATACCTGTCATCCGAAGCAGCAGTGTCTATGGAGGAAGATGTAGCTCTTCTATTTTCCAGGATTTCTTCAGGTGTATCCAAATTTGTCAGCCCAGCAGTTTTCCTGTTCCATCAGCTGGCCTTCCAGGACATCAGCCCAGCAGTATCCAAAGATTCCATCTGGTCTGAAGGGAGAAGGTCCTCAGCTTGTAAAAGTAAGATGATCCTTTTTCGTTCTTCAAGGAGCTGATAAGAAAACCCTTTTTATTTACATTAACTTACTTTGCACAACACATCCTACATTTGAAGTCTATCCAAGGAACTTTTCATCAAAGACTCCCCCCCCCCCCCAATTGCAATGCTATACAGGCCCTGTCCTGTCCAAGAACTGTTCTTCAGCAGGCTTCAGCCTAGAAGAGACTCTTTAATGGACAATGCCTATAGGCAACAGTGACATTGGTCCTTAGATCTGGATGTTGTACGGAATTCCATCCCAAAATGTGTTGCATAAATGTTTTCTTTCCATTTTTTAATTTTTATACTTTTATAAAAATGTTTTTTTGGGTTCTCTAGTGTTGGGTGGAGGTTTAGGCACTGGTGGAATGAAGAATGTGTTTTGTGTTTTCGTCTCTTGCAGGTGTTCCTGAAGAAGAAAAGAAGAGGCTGTCTGGAACTCATCCGAGTTCCCCTTTTCTTAGTGCTTTTAGAAATGTTTATGGTTAACAGGGTGTTAACATGTTTTTCTTCACAGGTGTGTTTTTTTGGGAAATGTAATGCAATGTAGTGTATGTTTTCCTTTTTGTTGTTCACAGGTACCCTGGGAAGTTCTGGGGGATAGTTTTTTCCCTGGCAGGTAGCATAAGTCAGATAGATTTTTCCCTAGAAGGCTAGGGGGATGGACAAGCTGGAGGTCTTAACTTGAGTACGAGCTTAAGTTCTGTCTGTCAGGACATGCTTCAAGCAGTTTTTCTTGGAGCCACTGAGAATCCATAGATAGATTGTAGGATAGGGACTGACATCTCCTCATCCGGCCTCTGTTCCTTTAGTGTTGCTTGCCTGTGCCTAGCACATGGTAGAGGAGAACTTGTGCACCCTCCCGTAGGTAACAGAGAGGGTAGAATGGTCTAGTGCCAGATGGAGATATGACTGCAGACAGTCATTTGTCTGGTATGCAGTGGTGTAACCACTCAGTCCCTTGAGGTTACTAGAATCCCTCAGTAACAGTGTTAGGCAAGGAGGGCAGCTGGTGATTAACTAGTTAAATGTTTTCACCTGTCATTCTTCTGTTTACTTGGCCTCAGCTGAGATGGAAGTGATGAGCTCATTTGGAACTCTCGCAGCAGCATCGCCTTGTGCCAGCTGTTGAGGTGGGAGATAGAATGTTGAGATGGGAGTGAGTGTGAGTCAATGTAGAGTTGCAGTTTGAAGTTGGAGGAGTGAAAACTGCTCAGCTGTGAGCTCTGAGTTGAGGCCCAGCATTCTCACCCTAGTTCTGATATTCTCCAGCTTGCCATGAGAAGTGGTGGAGACCTTTTCTACAGCAGGATTTCCTGATTTTCATCCCTGGAGGGGTGAAAGGACTGCTAGTGGATGGATCAAGGGCAATCTCCTCTTTGATCCAGGATGTTTTGAAGCTGCCTGAAATGTCTGACAGTGAGTAGCATCTGACTTTTGCTAAAGGAAGCAAGTACCTGTGCTGTTGTGTTCCCTGCCAAAAAGAAGGCACAACTTTTCTGTGAATTCAGAGTGTGACACTGTTTCTATTTAAAGGTGGCTTAAGTGTGTGATGTCCAGAGGTATGACTATATCACATTGTTGGGACTTTAACTCTTCCACTTCCAGTTGTAGTGATTCGAATGCTGGATGCCAAGTTTCATTCATTAAGCATTTCCGAAGTGTGTTTCTGAATGTTTAAGGTGCAACTCTGAAAGAATGGCTAAGTATGGATTTGGGAGCAAAGGGTGGGTAGAACCCCATCTGGAGTAACCAGTTCAGGACTATCAGGTTCAGTAAGGGCACCTGGTTACTTTTAGACAAATGGCCAAATGTCTGAGAGAATTTTACTTCCTGGTGTGGGTTACAGTTTCTTCTCTGGTTATGAAAGAAGGGTACTAGTCTTAGCAAAATGTGTTTTCAGTTGTGGCCAGTGCCACTGGAAACAATATTCTAAGTCCTATGACATGTGGGAATACCTGTCCTGTGTCCTACTGTGGTGGGAATACAAAAGAGTTTGTCAGATACAGTTGATTTTGTTGTTCTGCAAGTTCCTAGTGACAAGATGTGTGTAAATCTTGGGGTCCACCCTTGCTTTGCAGAACATATTTTGGAATAAAGTCACACTCTAGAACCCCAACTATGGTCTGAACAGTTACGTTATTGCTTCCTGTGTGGAGTTACTGGGTACCCCTCCAGAAGATAGGTCTAGCATAGCCCTAGCAAAAATTCTCTCCCCAGGACCTGGATTTATAAATACCAAATAGTTATGCTTTTGTACACCCCCCACCTTGATCTCCAGAAGAATTAACCTAATATACATTCCCAGAGCTAGAGCGGTACCATTTCTAAATGTCGGCGTATGCTCAGTGTGGGTGCCAGAGTGCTAACTGTGAAAAGTAGCCGGGGAGAGTGGTTACTACAAAAAGAAAAGAAAAAAAAAGAAAATCATAATGATACTTACCGTTGATTTAGGAAGATGTCACATAACTCCTGTCTGTTTCTTGAGGGCTGTCTGGCTTTCTGAATAAGGTGGAAGGCCTTTTGTCCTTTTGAGGCCGAGGACTGGAATTGACCACCACCAATGAGGGAGGGAGGGAGGGATAAGGACTGTGAACAACAGTGAAAGTGACTTACCAAGACAGCAGACAGAGGTAGGTCATGGTGGAGCTGAGGTCTTGCTGCCTTGATGAACTGGCTGGCTGGAGGGTCAGCTTGAGGACTGGCTAGTGGGCTGGCTGGTAGGAGACCTGGCTAATGGCATTTTTATGCTGCATCAATGTGGAAGCATTGGCCCATGCTCTTTGTGGCTGTGTAGGACCCAAGCATGCCAGTGGAGGAGGAGGAGGTGGCGGTGCCGTATCTTGCTGGCTGAAGCAGGCACGCTTTGCCTAGCTAGTAATGGCATTGTTTTGCTGCAGTAGTGTGGGGGGGAGGTGGCCCAGTGCTGTTGTGGCTGTCTAGGACACAAGCAGGCCAGAGGAGGAGGTGGCGGTGCCGTGTCTTGCTGGCTGGAGCAGGCATGCTTTGCCTAGCTGGTAATGGCATTTTTATGCTGCAGTAGTGCGGAGGTGGTGGCCCATGCTTTTTGTGACTGTGTAGGACCCAAGGAGGTCAGAGGAGGAGGAGGAGGAGGAGGCGGTGCTGTGTCTTGCTGGCTGGAGCAGGCATTGTCCCTAGACATCACATTAAGGTGGTGGAGGTAAATGTCGATAAGGCACAAGGAAACAGCAGCACAACAATTGGGAGGGGAAACAGTAAAATGACTGAAAATAACAGAATTGTGATTCATAAAGTAAAAGATTATACTGATGAAGGGAAAGGAGGAAACAACACATCTTGTTTTATGCTTCAGCCTCATCAAGGAAGCAACCCTCACAGTCTTCCAGACTGGAGTTGTCACCACACGAATTCTCTCTCCACTACTGCTTCATCCACCTCAGTGGTGCAAGACAATTTGCTAATGCCGACAGCACCTTCCTGTTCACCACCACCACCTTCATGTGGCAGGAACATGGACATGATTGTCTTGTGTGGAATGTGCCCCTCATTCATTTTAATAACTGTTAGCAAGCCAACATTTTGGTGTCAGATTGAGTAGCCTGTCCCCACAATGGCTCCAGCTGAACTGAATGCTCGCTCCACACTAACACTTGAGGGTGGGCAGCTGAGGTATTTCTTTGCAACCGAGGTCAGTGCTGGCCACTCAGTGACCTTGCTGCTCCAGTGTAGCATGGGCTCGTCTGTAATGGTAAGGTGCCTTGTGTCTGCCAAATATATATCTGCCATCGTTGCACTGCCACATCCTTCTGCCTCATCAGTCTCCTCCTCCTCCTCATTTCTTCATCTCTTCAACTCCCACCTGACATAAAACATCCCAGATGGGATTTGACATTTCTCTTTAACTTGCATGTTTTCTCAGCCCATTTCCCATGTGAGGTGGTAGTACCAACACCGGTCTCTGTGGAGTTTCATGTTGTGCCATAGATAAATGTGTCTTTAGCATCTGTGCTCCATGTACCCCTCTTACTAGATGATTGTCAACTTTTGGACTTGCTCACCCACCTTCAATTGTTGATACCAGCAGGTTTATAGCATGGGTCCAGCATAGTGGCAATCCAAAATCTTCAGACTGCAGAGCGAAATATGTGTATTGCAGTCTAAGACGTGGAGCATGTGTTCCATTAAGGCACAACTCCACTGTTACCATCTGCCTCCAGCACTTGCTGTACATTCACCAGTGTTTGCCTCAGCACACAATGTAGTGGAATGCCCTGACTGATACAGGCAGTGTCCCCTCACTGCCTGTGTTGCATGTTGAATGGCCTGTCATGATCAGGCCATCCATTTTGTGCCACTGCTCTGTTATCAGAGACATGGATACTCCAGCACTGTCACAGCTTATATGCAGCAGCAGATATACAGATATGGCTTTATACTGCTCGTACAACTGCTCGATCATTTACAGTGTCAAGTTCCATCTGTGACAACATTCAGTATCATACAGTGCTGAGGCAGTGTGTTTTGTGTCTATAGCTGATGGAGCTGGTTGAGGCCTTTCCAGAATGGGCAAAGTGGACACAGATGCGCCACAGTCAATATGGCTGTGATATCAGGATAGGATAGAAACTGCTGCACAATGAGATTAAAACAGGGTGCGGTACGGCACCTGATAAACCATCCCCATCACTGATGCATTTCACAACATTCGAGCCATTACCACCGTAATGAAACCTGCTTTCAGTGAATGGGGGTGAAACACTCATCAGTCTTGGTAGGAGCACTTCCAGCATTTTCTCACTCATGTGTGATCGAGGTATACTCTTCATTGTCAGTGTGGCAAGCTGGTGAATACCCATAATGTTGCTACCACCACAGTTGGGCTTAGTGCAATTTTTCCCATGCCCAGAGTCAAATACTACCCCAGGTACCTGTGCCCAATGTGCTGTAATGCTGGTAAGAGCTACCAGCTGTTTGGCCACTGGTCCACATATCCATGCTCAGATGTATGTATGGTGATGCTGAATGCTTCAGTGCATGGTTAATCATCTGTGACACTATCCAACACACTTCAGGAATGGCACATTAGAAAAGTCTGTGATGGAATCTGCCATTTGGAACAAGCACGGTCATCAACCTCTGAAATCCAACATTCTCAACAAAAGAGATGGCAATAGATCAATTGCCAACATTTCAGCAGCTGCTACATTTAGCTTGATGCAGTAGCATGATTGGAGGTGAATTTGAGTGACACTCAAACATGCTATACGGCATAGGCTGGACCTTTATTGGGGCTGGGCTGCAAACAGCTGGACTCATTGTTGCGGCATTGTTGGGGTGGTATTTGACTCCTGGGGATTCGTATGTGCTGCTGCTCGAGTGACATCAGTGATGTGGGGGGGGGTTCTGCAATGGCGTTACTGTGCTTTTCTGACTCTGAGTGGTACTACTCAACCCACCACCACTGCTGCTATACCCACTACTAGGCAGACCCACAGAATCCTCCCCCTCCTCTTCTCTGTAGTCCTCTTCACTCACCCCTCTGTCCGCCTGGTCTACTGCCCTGTCACTTCTGTTTGCCTTGCCTAATCATGATGACGATGAGGGACAGGGACCCCCTGCACTGACTTCCTTCTGGTGTTGATGCCAGGGTAACAGGTGTCTGTTCTTTAGGTGTGGGTGTTGCCCACCGGTGGCTAGATGACTGCCCTTTTTCCTCCTACTAACTCATACTTGACATGGTTGACAGATAGCGACTGTCTCATCAGCTGGATCAAGTATATAAAAATCCCAAACTAGGGATTTTGTAACCCTTGATTTACCATGGCAGCAGGAGTGGGACAGCTGAAGGGAAGGAAATTTGTGTTTTTTGGGGGGGATGATTTTAGAACTTCAATAATATTGTGGGGAGGACTTTGGTAGCAGGATAACTGCAAATAACATCCCTTGCATCATCTGCAGCACCACCCTTATGCTTTTTCTCTTCTGTCTCCCACAGGGGATCCAACAAATCATTATCAGCACAGCCGCTGCTGTCCTCCCCCTCCAGAGGTTTGTCCTGCTCATCATTACCGTCTTCAGGCTCTCTGACCCTCTCATCATCAGGAGTCTGAGTGTGATGCACATTTTGCAGATCTCCGCCTCAACCACTGACTCAAGCTCCACACTGTCAGGCTCAGCACCACCACCAGCCTGGGGACACCAACAACCTCCTCCTTGACCACTGTTCCTTTTTACTGCTGTTTACTTTGTCCTTCCAAATCCCCACCAGCATGGCTGCCACAGATGTGGCAGAGAAAATTGGCTACACTAATGCCACTGCCACCAACTACTACTCCTTCGCTAGTACCAGCCTCAGAGCCCACAGAACACATTGCCACAGACATAGTTTCTTTTCACTGCAGCACTAATTTACCCCACAGATTTTGAACACTTCTTTGCTGCCTCCCCAGCACCTCTCCCTTTAGTAGACCGTCTCTTCCCAGTCATTCTTATATGCTAATTGTAACTTGATTTTCGACGAAAAGTTACAAAATGTAAATAAAGCCTGCAGTACAAATAAATACCAAGAGCAGACAACGATTCGCCCTAGGAAATCAGGGATCAGCAGTGTGATCCGAAAAATGAAACACCACAGGATTAAACCAACACACACAAAAGGGGTAAAAGGTTTTACAAGTTATTAACTACCAGCAGCAGACAACACCCCCCCCACCCTTGAGAATCAGGGATCAGAAGTGGGATCTGACAAAATACTATGCCAATAGTATGTAGTGAAACCAAAAACAAAACATTTTTTTTAACAAAACACAGGGAATAATTAACACAACAGCACAAATAAGCTTCCGGAACAGACTCCTCCCCTTGGGAATCAGGGATCAGCAGTGTGGTCTGAAAAACTACTACTAAAAATAACCAAAAAGGTTTTTTTTTTTACAGAACAGGAATTAAAACGACAGGGGTAACGGGGTAATTTAATATTAAGTATAACAAAAAGAGACAGAATGCCGTCACTTTAAGAACAAACTCTGGTCAGAGCTGATATGGCTGTGAAAAGCTTTTGGAATGCTTTTACCCATTGTTTCTAATGAATTTGCACAATGCAGATCTGCTGAGAGGCAATTTCAATGTGGCTAGGGGGATAGTAGGATGCATAGGGAGAGGCATCAATAGTAGAAAACAGGAAGTTGTTATCCCTCTGTACAGACAGTTGGTAAGACCCCATCTGGAGTACTATGTGCAGTTCTGGAGACCCTCATCTCCACAAAGACATAGACAGAGTGGAGGCTGTCCAGAGAGGCAACCAAAATGGTGCAGAGTCTACACCAGAAGACATATGAAGAAAGACTAAAGGAGCTTAATATGTATACCCTTGAGGAAAGAAGGGAGAGGGACATGATAGAAACTTTCCAAGTACCTCAAGGAATCAACAAAGTCCAAGAGGGTAGCATCTTTCAGAAAAGAGATGTGCAAGAACAGGGGCACAATTTGAAGATAAAGGGGATGGCTCTGAGGTAATGTGAGCAAGTATTTTTTCACAGAGAGGGCTGTGGATGCATGGAACAGCCTCCCTGAGGAGGTCGTGGAGTCAAGAACAGTGGGGGAATTCAAGAATGCATGGGACAGACATAAGGCAGTCCTAGTGGGGGGTAGGAGGTAGTAAGTTGTTGGTTAACTAGGATCTGCAGCTTATCTGATAGGTGGGAAAATGGACAGACTAGGTGGGCCAAGCAGTCCTTATCTGCTGTCACATTCTATGTTTCTATGTTTCTTATACATTTTTACAATGAATTTCCCTAGAATATGCCTGCTGATTGCTATATATTTAGCCTGGCTAGCTCACAGAAGAAATGGCATCTTATTTTCGGGTGGCAGAGCACTGGCAGTAGGATGCTGGAATGTGTCATACATAGGCACCAGCCGTGTGTGGGCAATAACGCCCAGTGGCCATACGCCTCAGGCGCTCGCATGCAGATCCATTGCCCTGGTGCCATTGCACTGGTCAGTGCGGGTGACAGTCGATGCTGTACCCACTCACACAGGACCCAGAACAGGCATGTTACAGCTGACCTCCCATTTGTTTGTACAATTGGGGAACCATGGATGCACTATTCATTGCCTGGAGCATACACTGCAAATGGCATTGCAGGATACCACACTCCATGGCACCCAGGATATCTCAGCAGTCTGGTGGGTGGCATGTTAAACAGGGGAATGGAGGAGAGTGTGGGCCTGCAGCGGTGTATGACCGCAGGAAGATACAGCGTCGACAAGGTATGCATTGGAGGTATGTCAATTCCCTCTTATGGTTTGCCAGGAACATACACACGGCTGCATATACTGGTGGGGTGGGTCCACAGCTTGTGTAGTGCCCCAATGCATGGTACAGCCACTTGGGTCATTCCGGAGTGCAGGTCCCCGGCCTGGGTCAGTGCAGTTGATGGCTGGCCATGGCAGGGTGTGGTGGGCAGTGCCAGTCTCCGTAAAAGGTCGGGTATGGGGGCGGGGGTGTCTACATACCAAGGCAGTGGGTGGGGTCCTCTATGCTATGGCTATGAACGTGATTTCCTCTGGTGCGATTGGGTCCGGGGCCCTACACTATGGAGCTCTTGGGAGATGGAGTCGGATGGATCAGGGATGGGAGTGGTACCTCTAGTCCACCAGGGCTGCCAGGCTGCTATGCACCTGGTGCACTTCTGCAGTCCACTTGTGTGTGGCTGGCGGGTTAGGAAAGCTATTCATGGCATGACTGTTGCTTCACTGTTGCTTCCTTGTTGTTTGTTATTTCTGATGTGAAACCTTTGTAAAGAGCCTTGGCTCAAGGTACTTGTAATCCTAGAATAAATAAATAAATAAAAAATAAATAAAACTGTGGGCTGCACTGCTCTGGACTATGAGGGCACATTCCCACTGAGTATGCTGCAGCATCGGCATATGCATGGGAACGCACCTTCGACTTGCAGGCCATACTATCTGTGTGCACCCTGGCCCATTCCCTTGGAGCCAGAGCATCCCACACATTTGAATATCACACTGCGGTGCATTGTTGGAGTTGCGCGGCACATCTCCCTTTTCTGCCGGGATGCACCATGCATCTCCTTTGAATACAGGGGCCCTGGACTAGGCTACCCTGAAGAAATACATTATAAAAATGGTAAAATCATGACCCCACTGAAAACAAGATATTGCATCTAATCTGGGACAGCCTGAGTAAATACAGTGCAAAAATGTGTAAAATGAATATCCCTGTGACAATGAGATGTAGCATCTCCCCTGCCCTACCAGGATACAAAATATAGGATAAGAAATATTTAAAGGAAACCTACTCTAAACTGAACTTCACTGTGTTCACTGACATGAACAGTTTCTTGTTTTACAGTATCACATATTAGAATGCAGTATTTATTTTGAGTGTTGTGGCCATGAGGATGGTGTGTACAGAGTGTGTGTGTGTGTGTGTGTGTGTTTGCTGTAGTTCAATATATTTTTTTCTCAAAAGGCATAGAAGAAAATGCCTGCTGATTGTTACATATTCAGTCTGGGTAGTTCACTGAAGACCTGTAATATGTCTGAGACAGTACTCATCAGATAGTATCTTTAGAGATTTAAAAAAACAGTGCAAATTATGGATTTTCTGGGAAAGGAATGCTATTCATGAGGTATGAATCTTTCTTGAAAGACAATACATTCCCAAGTGAAACTAGTAGCAAGAAGCTTTTTAAATGCTACGGGTGGGATATTCAAATGGGTTGTGCATGGCACAACAGGGTTGCATCATGTGCAACCCTGTCTTAATCACGATATTCAAAGGGGCATGTTGCACTCGCAACCCGATGCCCAGGCGCATCGGTAATGTATGTGACAAGTGCGGAGCACATCCTGATATTCAGCCTGGGATGTGCAGCACATATGCTGGCATTGTCCCCGCCATGCGCCGCTCAGGGGGGCGCAAAGTTGTGCCTGGTAAATCCAGGAACAAATCCTGGCCACCCACAGGCGGGCTGTCATATTGCAAGGTGCAACACAGCAGCTGCCTGCTGTGGGTGGCCACCCGACCACCCAGGACACAGTCCACATGCCCCCTGCCCAGGGAGTGTTGTGTCACCCCTCGCCCCTTCGTGGGCATCAGTGATGTAAATCCCTGGTGGTCCAGTGGACCGCTATCCAACGCCCGATTGCAGGCTTAAGTGAATACCATCCCTGGTGGTCCAGTGGAACGCTATCCAATGCCCTATTGTGGGCTTCGACGAAGTATATCCCTGGTGGTCCAGTGGACACCACCCCCAGTGCCCGATCATGGGCATTTGTTTAACATAACCCTGTTGGTCCAGTGGAACCTCCAGTGCCCGATCATGGCGTCTGTATGAGTAACCCTGGTGGTCCAGTGGTACCCCTCCCCACCCACCCACTGAGGCCCCCACCACCCAGCACTCCCCCAGTCAGCAGCAGGCAGCAGCACCTTGCTAGACCCCGAAGTCAGTTGAAAAAACAATTATGACTGACTTACCACACATTATGACTGATCTTTTCAACTAGTTTGAAATTTCTGACTTCAACTAATGGAAGAAAATCCAACCAATTTTTTCAACTTTCACCATCGTTGAATTTTATTATGTAGTAGTTTGTCATACTTTTTTAACTTTGAATCTTTTTTTATTAAAATTGTGACTATAAAGTTAATAAAATGTATGGAAAAGTCCCCATCTCCCAAATCAATAGACACGCACACACAGCTTCACCTTCTGACATCACAAAATGGGTCTACATGTGCCTATGTGGGGGGCATGTTGGTGAGCTAAGGTCAGGAAGCAACTCCATTTTAGTATTTGGGATTTAGCAGCATTATAACATCATAAATGGTTAGAAACAAAGGAATTATTATGGCCCTCAACTCTGGGGCAGGTGGTGTGTGTATATGTTGGAGGAGCAGCAACTAGGCAGCAGCAGCTAAGAAGCTAGCTGCTCTTTAATAACAAATACAAAGTGCAGTGAAACAAATCTACACATGCAGGGACCCACTAAAGCACAATAACCAGTCAAAATAAAATATACTAAGTCCTAAGTAACAAGTTGAAGCAGGACAGATAAAACAGTATACGGTTTAGAAAAATAAGCAGCAGTAATACTAGTTACTTAGAAAAGAACTGTGAGTCTAAAATACAGTATAGGTAGGGCTGCTTAAACACACCACAGAAGCTAGAAGGTACCCTTTTGCAAACAGAGCTAACCATCAATATATGTTAGTTTACTAGTAGTCGTAGAATCTGTGAGGCTAAAAACAGTTTATGGGAGGTCCCCTAGAAATACCTCCTGTAGCGTATACTGGTATGCCATCCTTACGGTGACACCAACCCAGCAAAATACATACCTGTCGGCAAAATCAGCACTTTACCAACAGGTCGCTGTGTTGGTGTGCCTGAGACAGGGGCATGCTGTTTCCCGGTCCTGCACCCCCACCTCGAATCAACTCCGACTGGAGTTGAGAATCCAAATGATGGGGGGGCGGGGGCAGGGCCCCCGTATGGGGGGTTGGGGAGCTAAGAGCCCTGATAAAAAAAAAAAAGGACCGGGAGACATACAGGAATCATGTAGACTGCAACTTGCGGTCAACTTGATTCCTGTCTGCGTAATGCCAGTTGACATAAAGAATGTTGAACCGGCATGGTAGAGCCAGGTATACCAGAACTGAGATGTATCTATAGTTGAAATTTAAAGGTAAAAAAATTCATGCATATTAAAAACATTTTCGGACAGTTTCTGAACTTGTCTTGTCTTTCAGCATGTACACTAGTGTGTTTTAATTTTATTTATCTTGCTGTGAGGACTTTAATATTTAGTCTATCTGATTCCTACAGTGGCAATCAGAAACATTTTGTCCATTGGACCCGACCAACCATGCTCCGTGCTCCGGCCTTCTATGGGTCTGGGAACTCACCAACCGACCACCTGCACCTGGCCTGCTCCATGACCTCGTGGGGAGTCTGACTTATTCACAATGCCACCACAGTAAGAGAGAGTCCATTTGAGCCACCAGCAGTAGATCGATGATGATCGATCACCTTGGCTTTTCAGGTTCGGCTCCTGTGCACCCAAGCCCTCAACCAGCCAGACAAGCCAGCCTAGCATGCAGCAGACACACAGACAGACTGAGTAGTCTGTGAGGTCCATCCTCCTCCTTCCTACTGTGCACTGCCCAGCCCTGGTGAGTGCCGCACACATCTCATACAGTACCTTGCTCACTGTAGTAGCCTGTTGCCAGTTCGGTCAGGTGTTGGCTGATGAGTCAGCGGTGGGTGGCTCCATGGCTCAGGCTACCACTGCTGCTCTACTCGGTGGTAGTGCCAGTGTTTTTCTGAGCTATGTGCTCCCTCCTCCCAACCTGCACAGTCGGTCCCCAACCCAGACCCGTCCCCCTCCGGCACTCCGGCAGTGGAACTAATACCACCACTCCTCCTCCTCCTCCTCCTTGCCAGCTCTGAAAACCTGGCCCGAGGCTGAGTGAGAGTTGCCGCCTGGCGATTGGGTCACAGGCTGATCCCAACCATGCCAGACCACTGACTTGCTGCCTTTACAAGATTGCTGCTTAACTTTGCTGGAGGACTGACTGGGACCTGCACGCCACACACTAGTCTCTCCAGACACGGACACGTCAGGACAGTGGACACAGTTAACTTTTTTTTAAATTAATGGCGAACAACCAAACTTCATCCATGCAGAAAAATGCTGCTTGCTCTGTTGCCACACACAACACAGATGCCTCTTCTCCTGACAGTCTCCTCTCCTACCGGGCATGTCTCCTGCCATCTCATGCAGCCAGTCACAGACCTCTCAAGCTACTCTCTCCTCCTTCTATCTCTCCCTAATTGGTGGAAGTTTCATGTTCCAGGAGCCAGGAGTGCATTTATTGGCTGTAAGGCTCAGTGCTGGCAGTTGAGGACTGTTAAGATATTGCAGTCCCCTATTTCCCTTCTCCCTGGGAAAGAAAAAAGAAAATACACTGCAGTGCACCACAAAAACAAACCTGGATGGGTCACGGAATCGTCAACTGCAGTGGATTTCAACTCCACTATTTTACGACTGCAATCCAATGCAATTGCAACTGATTGCAGCTGCATTGAATAGCAACTGACTATTTCAACTGCCGATGACTGCTCCGGGGTCTACACCTTGCCCGCATACCACCCAGCCACCCGCCGATTGACAGCGTACAGTAGGGTCTGTACGCCTATTGGTCCACTGTGTGGGCCAATGGATGTGCAGACCATACTGTACTACACAGGCCCGAATTGTGAATGAATGCGTTCATTCACAATTGAACCTATGCTACTATATAATCTGCACACCAACACGCGCAGTGAACCAACAAGCGTACGAACCATACTGCGGCTGATGACGGCGGGCGACTAGGTGGCATCTTGGCGATAAGCCCGGCGGCTGACTGGTGGGGGTGCTGGGTGGCAGGGGCCTCCAGTGGGTGGGTGGGAAGGGGTACCACTGGACCACCAGGGGTTATTGATACAAATGCCCGCGATCGGGCACTGGAGGGGTGTCCACTGATCACCAGGGATATACTCCGTTGAAGCCTACGATCGGGCATTGGATAGCAGTCCACTGGACCACCAGGGATTCTATTCACTTATGCCCACAATTGGGCATTGGATAGTGGTTCACTGGACCACCAGGGATTCTATTCACTTATGCCCATGATCGGGGGTTGGATAGCAGTCCATTGGACCACCAGGGATGATATTCTGTAATGCCCGCGTACGGGTGCGGAGAGCGCCTAGGGTCAGCAGGGCATTGGTCCCCGACGGCTGCAGCCTGGCAGGGTTCCAGGTGCAAGTCACCAGGGATTGGCGCACCACTTGCAAATGGGGCCATAATGACATGCAAATGGCCTCATTTGCATGCCCAGTGCTGAATATCGCGTTTGATGCACCTAGCACAACCGCACTTGCGCTGGTGCATCCCCCTGCTCCCCTACTGCCACTTGCGCTGGTGCAGTGCCACTGCGCCGTGCGCTGTGCGTCTGCCCTCGGTGCCATATTCAGTGGTGCTGAGCCATGGCGCAGCACCATTGAATATTGCCTGGTCCATGCCCTGGCACAGTCCAGTTGTGCTGCACACAGGCATGCACCTCTGCCTGGTGCAGACTGAATAGCCCACCCAAAGTATTTAAATGTGCAAGTTGTTGCATTCCGAAGGGGGTAAACAAATCTTCGGTTTAATAGGCATCCAATATTTAACAAATATTTAACAAGCTGTTTCAGTTTACTAATGGCATCTGATAAGCAGCTTGGAGTCATGTCTCCAACATTCTTAACAGAAAGAAGGGAGTGTTTTATTTCTGTTGGCATGGAAGGATACATTGAAAAGTCCAAAACATGTGTTCCATGATACTCCATTTTCCAGCTACAGATAGCAAGATGGCTGTAGGCTCCACCCACAGCCATAAAAATATATCTAAAAAAATCACGACTACAGAAGGACACTGATAAAATACTTTACTTACACACAACAAACTAAACCACAGAAATAAAAATGAGAAATTACTTACTCAGATAAAAAATAATGAACAAGAAAGACAAAAAAGCTCCGGCTCTTGCTTTACACAGTACACCTACCCTCCTCCACAGCACTGCTTCACAGACTGGCAAAACAGAAACCACTACTTTAAAGTAAATAATCACTGACAAAATAAACAAACAAAAAAAACTAATCTAGCTGCACAAGGCCCTCTAGGACAATTTGTGAGCAATCTGGATTCAAAAAGCTTGGTTTTGGAATGTATTTTACAAATGTTTTTTTCTCAGACAGGCACACATAGACTTCTCTCCCTACTCTCTCTTCACAACACTGCTCTGAAGACAGCCTCCGTGTGGCATACTGGCTGTTTCAGCAACATGTGACCTTCAGTCCCATAGTACATTGCAAACTTTGCCTCCATGCAAAACTTCGCTGGCAAAGTTGCAACTTTACGTTCTTGTAAGACTTTTTCTCTGTGCCAAACTCCGCTGATGAAGTTGCAACTTTGTGTAACCCCCCCACCCGTTCTTCTCCTAGTGTCCCCTGATTCATCACCGCGACAGCCTGAGTCCAGTGATCTGCCCCAGGTTCCTCGAACAGCCCCTGTATTGATTTTAGCCCATTGTGGGCTTAAAAGTCGAATCGCAAGCTGCTGGTATCTTCCCCATGCTGCCAGCACTCACGTATGGGCTAGAAGGTGCTTTGATCTTTCCGGCCGCCCTTGCAGTCTAGCGGAAAAGCTTTCAGCAGTCCCAGTGCCCTTGTCATTTTAAATGGGGACTGATGTCCAAATTAAGGCCATTGAGAGGCCTCTGGGTTTAAATAATTGAGTTTGAATCAGGGTTAATATATATGCATGACCCCTTCGTGAATATTAATGAGCTGCTGCCTGCTGCTGGGGACACTGTATTATGCGGGGTAGCAACAGGGAAAGTACTGGGTATAAATATAAAATATTGTGGTCACTAAAGAGGGCACAGTTGGGGCTACATAACATAATGTAAATTAAAAGTATTCTGTCTGGCTGCCCCAGAACTTTAAAGTGGGAGCTGTATAGACTGCTTGGGAACTTTTATATTTTACCAGCCATCTTTGCAGCCTTGCAGCCAATCATGAGCCAGGATTATTCACAGAGACTCTTGGGACTGTGCCAGAAACTTTTGGGGGGGAAAAGGAGGTACAACTATTGGTGCCCAAATTCTAACCAATTAAGAGACTTAAACTGTGACTAACAGCTTGGGCAGCCAATTGTATTGCTGGAACTTTGCCCTTTATTTAAGAGGGACTGCTTGAATTGCGTTGGTCTGAGTCAGGCTGGGTCAGTCTTGGGGAGTCTGTGGTCAGAGTTAGAAGGCTCCCTGCAGCTTGAGGGAAATTTGGGGAGAGACCTGCTTTGTCTTTCCTCAGCTTAAACTCTTTTTGAGTCATTGGGACTGCCAAGTCTGCAGACCGAGCTGCAGTTCTCCAGAAAAGGAGAAAAAGAAGCAATTTCCCTGGAGTTAAATTCTAGACTGAAAGTGGGATTGGAGCTGGAAAGATCCCCAACCTGCATCTTTGCGAGAAGCTGTTTGCCTCAGAGACTGTGGCCTAATTCGCAAGCCTGGGGTCACCGGAATTGTCTCCAGCCAATTTGCCAGTGGGAGACCTAAACAGCTGCATTGCCAGCTTACATTTCCAGCAGGTAAGCTGTGCTGCCTGTGCCAGAACTGTATCAAAGCTGAGCCTATGATGCCAAATAAATTGCTTAAGAGACTGCTGTTGCCTGTGAGACCAAAGCTGCTAGACAACCAGAGAAAGGAGACATTTCTTGTGACAAAGATCATTGCGGGTTGCGGCCACCCTTGTAAGGGATGCCTTGAAGTGGGGGTGAGTCGTGCCAGCCCGGGGCCCTGTATCCTGGTCCTTGCCAGAAAGGACAAAGTCCTGCAGCCTGCAGCTACAAGTCAGAGAGCTGAATCTTGCCTCAAGAGAAGTTGACCTGGAAATCATCCCAGATCCTGAGGTCCATAGTTCAGTGAGTAACAACAGGGCCTGTCCCAGCAACAAATTGAAAGTTTCTTGTCATCTGATTTGTCTTTCAGTTTCAAGCTGCTGTTTAGACTGTTTTTTGCAGGCCTGGGGATTACAGTTTTCTCAGGAATAAAGTGTTGTGCATGTTGCAAAAGCCAAAAGTCAAAGAATTATTAATCAATATTTTGATTAAGGGCCCCAACCAGCTGAAACGCCGGCTGACCCACAGCAACGCTTCAGGCCTGCAACGTAGCTTATCCTGGGTACCCAGTGAGGTTAACTGGACAGTACAGGGGGTGGATATGTTGTGTCAGATGCTATGTAATGACAACATACTGCTGAAACCTAAAGTACTAATTAATTTAATTTCAAATTGCATCACCTACCCCTTGTTTAAACCCCTAAATAAATCAGTTTGTTGTTTGAATGTTAACTTAGTCCATGAGCATATTATTATTGAGTGCTGGGTTAATTCAAATAACTGCAAAGTATTGTGTTGGTATTGCTGGTAACAATTTCTTTGCAGGGGCACAGGGTACATGCAAGAGTTCCAGACCTTGTCGGTAAGTGTGGTCACTGTGAGCATATTATTAGCACTCTCCCTTAATTGTAAATTGAATGCAAAGTAAAGTGTGTTATGGGAATTTATGCGTAAGGTCACTAGGTAGGGCTGTGGATAGGTACAACATCCCAGAGGGTTATGCTGGCTTAACATCTAACCCACTTAAAGAACTCTCTGGGTGGAGGCACCTCGGTAATAGCAGTATGTTGTTAAAATAGAGCCCCTGGTAACAGCTAAACCCGAACCAGGCCCTTCAATCTGCTTCTGGGTAGACAGGAAGGGGTAGTAGCCCATTTTGAGGTGGCTGCCGGGTTACATCTTTGGGGGCACCACTGGGATTATCACCCCCTAATGGCCAAACCCAAAAAAATTCAGTTGGACCCCACATATGGAAATTGGTGGCAAAATGGAGAAAGTTACTGACCACAATGTTGAAATTCCTGCAATTAAGATGGCTGTATACTGTCTGCTTGGTTGGTGTGAGGCAGAAGAGGCTGACCCCCAAAAAGCTTTGTTGTTGCTAGACATTGCCCTGGGCACAAGTAAAAGCACTATTGAAGAGGCCCTCGCCAAAGTCAAATGCATTGGTCAAGCTGTTGTGAAGGGCCAGCAGGCTAATTTGATTGCATGAACACTAACGATCCTGGTGGAATGTAGCAACCCAGTGGACAGTGAAAGAGTGTCCAGTGTTATACACCCTGATGAGTCCGGGGTGGGTTGGAAAGTAATTACCATGTACAGTGTAACATCCACACCTGAGGGGCCCCATGAATCTGAAGGACTCAAAGAAAAGTTAGCCAAACTATTACAGGCCGGGGGTCAAACCCTCGAGGACAAGCTATTTGAAATCCCTCAAGGTGCCCTTTCCCCAGGACCTGCTCTTGCATCTACCACTGCCCCTTCACCTGCACTTGCTCCTGCCCCAGTATTGGCACCCATGCCTAATCCTGTAACTGTGCCTGCACCAGCCCCCGTGTCCGTTCATGTGCCCTCAATCAGTCATGACTCTTATTGCAAGCTGCAAATGTTTTTGGGCACCCTTCCCACACCCAATGCGGAGGATGACCTGGTGACCTGGATGGACTCAGCTACTATGCTAGTGCAGGACTGGCAGTGCTCCGAGGCTGAAAAAAGAAAATGCTTGGGGGAAAGCCTCCGAGGACCCGCTTTAGATGTTATTTATTCATTGTGAGCCACTAACCCAAATGCCAGCACGCAGGAGCATTTGACCACCCTAGAGTACGTATTTGGGAGTACCGATACTGCAGAAGGCTTAATGTGGAAGTTTAAAGCTGTTAGGTAAAGAAAGGGAGACCCCTTATCTGCTTACTTAACCAGACTAGAGAAATTGTTACAGAAAATTTTCAGGAAAGGAGGCATTCTCCAGTGAGCTGGATCATGTAAGACTGGATCACATACTCAAAACTGCTCAACACTCCGGTTGGGTACTGCTTAAATTGTGGCTGCATGACTGAAGAACTAATCCCCCATCCTTCTACATGTTGGTGAAAGAAGTACATGAAGCTGAGGAAGAAGACTCCTGGGACCTCTGTACCACTGTAGCCACCATAACTCCTGCCCCTGACAGGGGGATGGCCAATGATGGTCCTGGATTCCAAGAGATACTTAAAGAGACTCAAGAACTGAAAACTGGGGTTACAACTAAAGCTACGTTCGGTGAAGGCCAAGATATCCATCAGAATGCATCTGCCATGGGAGTGGGAGTGCATGTCCAGGCATCCCCTGTAGATGGCAGTTCAGAGACTTGAGTAAGTGAATTGTCTGTCATGGTAAAAGAACTGATGGGACGTAATGTGCAACCCCAGGTTTGGAAAGGAGGAAGGGAGACTCAACAAGGACCCTCTGCTGTCAGTGCCCCTGCCCAAGCTTCAGATACATGCTCTGCACCACCCCCAACCATGAATATAGGCTGATTAATGATGTACGGCCACAGATGCGATGGCCCAGAGAAGGTGTGTTCTGCTGCAAATGTGGAAAGGATGGTCACCTAAAGAGGGAGTGCCGATCTCGAGAGGACCCAGCCAGGATGAGAGACTAGCTGCTTGCTGAAAAGCACCCAAGGCAAGGAAATGCCAGTGGGGCCCCGGCTCAGTCCCGACACAATGCATTTGTGGAAAAGTCATTTGTTCAAGTTCCTGCAAAATCCCCTCTGGATTGGTCAGATTTGGTAGGTCCTACTATGGAAACTACTGTGCATATGGATGGAATTCTGGTTTGAGCTGTCCTAGATAGTGGGTTTCAAGTTACAATAATTTTCAAAGACTAGTATGACCAGAATTTATCTGACCGCCCAGTACAACCTCTTGATGGACTGCATGTATGGGGGTTGAGTGATAAGTCATATCCCTTTCTTGGTTATCTGAGGATGTGACTTTCTTTTCCATGTTCTGTGGCAGGTGTGGGAGAACTGGTGGAGACACTAGCCCTGTTATGTCCTTCTGGATTGTACAGTGGTGTCCCTGTGTTAACTGGCACCAATGCACGCATGTTCAGCCACCTTGCCCAGCTATGTCAGAAGAGACAGCAAAAGAAGACTGGGAGAGCCCTGCATGTTCATGCCATGATCCAGAAAGCCTATGAGATGTAAATACACCCTGAGTGACAAGGATGAACCTGTGGGGACTGTTCTCCCTCCAAATGCTGAGTGCACTATCAGTGGAGAAGTGCAGCTGCGCAAAGACATGAAAGACAAAATACTGATGCTGAATGCCCAGGAAGAAGGACAGCTGCCTGAAGGACTGCTGGTCAAGCCCAGTGTGCTTCCTGTCCGTGCTCACTCTTATGCCCAAAGAGTGGAGATCCAGGTCCAAAATGTTAGAGATCGAGAAATCAAGGTGAGCCAAGGTTGCACTCTGGCTAAAGTCTATTGCGCTGACACTGCTGTCCTGCCATCCAAGTGCCAGAATGGAGCAGAATGTCAAGTTTCACCTGATGTGTTTGATTTTAGAGAGTCTCCCATCCCAACTAGCTGGAGGAACAGGATTAGCCAAAAGCTGGCCAGGTAAACCAAAATATTCTCCCTCATGGAGTGGGAAGTTACCTGTGTAACTGGGGTTGAACATCACATACGATTGCACGATGAGAGACCCTTCAGGAAAAGGTCCAGATGCCTAGCTCCTGCTGACATCTATGAGGTAAGTCGTCACCTGCAAGAAATGTTAGCAGCTGGCATAATACAGGAGTCCTGGAGTCCCTATGCCTCTCCGATTGTTGCAGTGCAGAAAAAGAACATCTCTGTCTGGATGTATGTGGACTACAGAACCCTTAATAAAAGAACCGTCCCTGATCGATATACTATGCCACGCATACAGGATGTGTTGGACTGTTTAAACGGGAGTAAGTAGCTTTCTGTCCTTGAGCTCTGCAGTGGATATTTCCAAATTCCAGTGGCTCCAGAAGACAGAGAGAAAACAGCATTTACCTGTCCTTTAGGATTCTACGAATTCCTTCATATGCCACAAGGAATTTCGGGAGCACCCGGCACATTTCAGATACTTATGGAGTGTGCTGTGGTAGACATGAACCTCCTTGAATGCCTGGTGTACCTCGATGATGTTAGTGTGTTCGTAAAAACCCTTGAAGAGCATGGGGGAGGCTCGCCTGTTCAAAGTGCTCGACAGACTTGAAGAGTTTGGACTGAAGTTATCAGTAGACAAATGTCAATTTTTTCCAGAGCTCTATAAAGTATGTAGGCCACATTGTGTCTCCAGAGGGAATACAAACTGACCCCAGCAAAGTGGAAGCCTTAACAAACTGGCCAAAGCCCAATAACTTAAAAGAACTTCAAAGGTTTCTTGGATTCTGTGGCTATTATCGCCGTTTCATCAAAGACTGCACCAAGGTAGTACGCCCATTGCTAAACTTAACTCAAGGGTACCCACCTACTCATACAAAATTCAAAAAAGGTGCTGCTAAAGAGACTGTAAAAACATACTTCAGACCCCACAAGCCATTTGATCAGAGATGGACTCAGGTTTGCGACACAGCTTTCCAAGAAATTATTTATCAGCTTACCCACGCACCCATGCTTGCCTATGCTGACCTGTCCAGACCTTACGTGCTACATGCAGAGACCAGCCTGTGTGGCCTAGGGGCCATACTTAATCAAGAGTATACAGAGGGATTACGCCCAGTGGCTTTCACTAGCAGAAGTCTGACACCTTCATAGAAAAATTACCCAGTACATAAATTAGGGTTTCTTGCTCTCAAGTGGGCAATCATGGACCAATTTCATTAATACATGTATGCCGCAAAGATTCTGGTTAAGACAGACAACAGTCCGTTAACCTATGTTCAGATGTCTGCCAAATTAGATGCTACTGGACACCTATGGCCTTCAGCTTCATCAACATATGATTATGTAGTGGAGTACCGACCTGGCCTAAACCGTACCGATGCCGATGCTCTATTACACAGGCCTGCCTCAAATTCTCAATGGGTGCATATTCTGGAATAGTCAGTAAAAGCCCTATGCCACAAGTTTGAGCGTTATGAAACTTCATCTTATAAAACTGTAAATTGCTTGGCAGATTGCTTGAGACTTCTTTACACATGCCTCCCTGTAGCGTAATTGTAGTTTCACAGCCTTGGACTTAAGTGCTTCATCCCAGCTAACTCCAGTTGATATCCAAAAAGAGCAGCACTATGATCCCTTGATGGTAAAACCAGTTCTAATTGCCTTAAGAAAGGGAGAAGACATTTCCAGAATGCTGTCCAGTGACCCCAAAACTGATTTCTGTTACGAGAAGGGTCTAAGCTTAAGCTACGTGAGCAGTTATTTACAGAGAATTGACCGACAGTCAAGGGGAAGTTGTGAGAAAGCAGTTAGTGTTGCCTTCAAAATTTAAGCATGTTGTGCTAAAGGCCCTGCATGACAACATGGGACACTTAGGTAGTGAAAGGACTCTGGATCTGGCCTGTGCACATTTCTACTGGCCTAAAATGGGTCTGGACATCGACCAGTATGTTAAGACTTGCAGTAGGTGTTTTCAGCAAAAGGCTCAACCTCAGAGAGCAGCCCCCCTGATTAATGTAACTACTAGCGCATCAATGGAGCTAGTCTGCATCGCTTTCCTGAGCTAGGAGCCCGATTCGAAAAACATTGCAAACTTGCTAGTAGTGACAGATGATTTTACAAGATATACTCAGGCTTATCCAACAAAAGACCAAGAGATACGCCGGCTCCGTGGCACTGAGCAAAAGGGTTCGCTCTGCATGCTGGTGACCCAGGTTCGCACCCCGAGCCCAGGTCCCAGGAGTGGAGGCCAGCAGGGAGAGATTTCACAAGCATCCATTGGACGTTTCCCTCCCAGAGGGGGTGGGTTTTGCCTGGGGCCCTGTGAGCAGATTGGCAACGAACTTGGGGGACGTGATGCCTCAACATGCCCCCTGTATGGCCCCGCTCCAGGTTGCCCCATGCTCGCGAAAGGCCGAGAACTGTGTGGGCGGGGCACAGAAAATCAGAAATGTGCGCCCAACTGACCAGATGACAATCGCTCGGCTCCTGCCACCCGAAGCCCCGGAGTCAGCTTGGAACCGACCCCACAGCTCCTGGACAACGTGCCGTTGGCCATCAGGCCCTTCCCCCTCAGAAGAGAGGGACCCTCCCAGTCCAGGGATAGACCAGGGTTTCCAGGTAGGCTGCAATTGGGGTCGATAGTGGTAGCATGGGTCGGAGGGTGGCAGGGAAGCACTGGTGATCTGAAGGAGTGGCCGGTCGGGTCACAGAGGGAGGAGCATAAAGAAAATGCACACACAAAAAGAAAAAGACCAAGAGGCTGCCACTGTAGCAAAAGTTCTCATGTTAAAGTTCTTTGTCCACTACAGTGCTCCTCAGAGAATACATTCGAATCAGGGCCGAGACTTCGAAAGTCACCTCATTAAAGAGCTATTGTCCGTCTGGGGTGTAAGAAAGTCCAGAACTACGCCCTATCATCTGCAGAAGATCCACAACCGGAGATGTTTAACCAGACTTTGCTTGACATGCTTGGTACCCTGCATCCTAAAGATGAACCAAGGTGGAGCCAACAGATCAATGCCCTGGTACACGCATATAATTACACGAAAAACAACGCTACTGGTTTTTCACCCTACCACCTCATGTTTGGCAGAGAAGTTCGTCTTCCAATTGATATCTGTTTTGGAGTTTCTCAAGATGGTGCCCAATCAGACAACTACCTACAGTATGTAAACAAACTGAAGGCTCAGCTAAACTATGCATTTCAGCTGGTCAATACCATGGCAGCAAAGAAAAACCTGGCTGACAAAGCTCGTCACAACAAGCATGTTAAGGCCCAAGAACGTGAAGCAGGAGACCGTGTATTGATGCGTAATTTATGCTTCCAAGGAAAACATAATATAGCTGATCGATGGAGTCATATTCCTTATATTGTTGTTAGCAAGTCGGCCCATCAGCGCAGTGGTTGGATTTCCGCTTGCGACGCCAGTGACCCAGGTTCAGGAACGAGCCGGAGGAGAAGACTTGAGCATCCTATGGACAGCTCATCGTCTCCAGGGAAGGAGGGGGGATAACGTCCTGGCACATGACTGGCCCCAGGCAGAGGTCTTGGGCACAGCATGCACCGAGACAGAAGTAATGGGGAGGACGTTGTGGATGTCGGTGCTATGTGCCCTGATGTCAGGGGTTCCTGTGATGCCCGACAGAACACCAGAAAAAGCGCTCTCCAGGCTCCAGGTAGATGGAGCCCCGGAGCAGACCCCTAATGGCTCCCACCTGCCTGGCCAGTCCCATGATCCCGACGAAGATAAAGCAGCTTGGGGGTGTACCTGCCCCACCTTGTCCCCACCCAGGGGGTAGAACCGAGGCTACATGGGGGATTCCCGGATGGCACAAGCTAGGTGGCTGAAGTGGGGGTAGACTCCACTGGGGACTCCTGAAGGAGCGGGGTCTGGGGAGAAGGTAGGAGGGTAAAAAGAAAGTAAAAAATATATATATATATTGTTGTTAGCAAGTTACCTGACTTACCAGTATACAATGTGTGCCCAGAAGGAGATCCTTGTGCCGTAAATACAATCCATAGGAATCCCCTCCTGCCAATTGGGCAAATAGTTTTGGACACAGTGCCACAAGCTGCAGCTCCAACAGGCTCTGTCACTAGATCTGCTACTCGGAACAAGCAGCTCAATCTGCCTCCTACTGCTCAACAGTCAGAGTCCTTAGCCAATAATACTACTACAGCTGACGATGCCAATTCTGAAGATGATGAAAGTGAGTTTGGTGTTGCTTATTACCCATCCTCTGAACTTGAAAAACTGTTCCAGGGACCTCCCTCTGTTGATCAAAGCAATACCCCTGAAAATCTAGTGGTTTCAACTGACTCCATCCTATCAATTGCACCTGAACTGCCAGAGAGTGATGTCCACAATGTGAGCTCGGAAGTAGTCGATTCCCTTTGCATGGTGGAGTTAACTGAACTCAGTGTACATGATATAGAAGAAACAAGTAGTGAACCAGCAAGTAAACTTGAAGGTGTTACTGAACCAAGTGGGCTAAATTAACGGTTCCAGTCCCAAGAAAGTGTGGCTGTTTCTGAAAATGTCAGCTGTGTGGTAGATGATTCAGACTTTGCAGAGATACCCCTCACAAACGAGAATGAGCATTCAGAGACTAAGAGTGATGGTGATGTTCAAGACAAAGGGCCCAAAACTAATAATGACAACCAAGAAAGTGCAGTAGTACCCATTTCTACAGAAGCTGCTTCATTAGCGAACAATGAACCGGGGGTCACAAACTCGAGTGCTGAAGAGGAAGTGCAAGTGCCAGTGCCAACTTTGCCACATCGCTCAGAAGGGTCTGTAAAACCAGTAATGAAGCTCACGTACGATACTCTTGGAGAACCTGTCAATCTGCCCATGAATGTTGTTCACAAGGGAGTGTACATCATGACCAACTCTTTGCCAAAATAGTATTCACTGCTTCTTCTAGTATCCAAATCAAAACCTCCACCCAGCATAAAAAGGGTCTATAGGTAAAAAAAAGGAGAATAAGGTGAAATGCACTGGTAAATGGTAGTAAATGATGATTCAATTAAAAAATGTGGGTTTGAAATTCCTAATGTGATTTCTAAACTGTTGATATGTACCATGGTATATTATGAACATACAAAAACACCAGAAGAAACAGACCTCATGGTCTATCAAGTCTGCTCCAATGTGCAGTTAGCTCCTCAACTTGCAGCTGCCCCTTCCACCCCTCCCCATAATTACTCTCCCTCTCACTCTGTCCCATACCCTCTTAAAACCATCTACCATGCTACAGGCTACTACCTCCTCCAGCAGTGTATTCCGCTTATCCACCACCCTCTCAGTGAAATAATGCCTCCTGAATTCCCTCCTGAATCTTCCCCCCTCCAGTCTCATCTGGTGCCTCTTCGTGACCCTCTCCCTTTTACTCTGGAAAATCCCTTCTGTACTAGTCTTGTTAATCCCCTTTAAGTATTTGAAGGTTTCGATCATGTCCTCCATCACTCCTCTCCTCCAGGGAATACATGTTCAGCTCTCCCAGCCTCTCCTCATAAGAGTAGCCCTCTAATCTCTGGATCATCTTTGTTGCCCTCCACTGTATATCCTCCAACAATCTGATGTCCTTCTTCAGGAATGGGCACCAGTACTGCACTCAGTATTCCAGGTGCACCCTGACTAGCGACCTGTAGAGGGGCAGGATTACCTCCCTATTTCTGGAGAAGATTCCACTCGCTATACACTCCAGCATCCAATTGGCTTTTGCTGCTGCCCTCCTGCACTGAGCTGAGTTGTTCATACTCCCCATTATAAGCAACTCTCGATCCTTTTCCTCCTCCGTGCATTCAGGCTGTACTCCACCCAGCTGATAGCTCCTGCCCTGGTTGTTAGCCCCAAAATGCAATACCTTGCACTTTTTGGCATTAAACCCCAACTGCCATGCATCCAACCGCTCCTGTAGTTTGGTCAGGTCCTCCTGCAGCCCCCTCCACCCTTCGATGTCATCTACCACAGCTCCCATCTTTGTGTCGTCTTCCAAGAAACTGATTTTACTCCGGACCCCATGGGAGATATCATCTATAAATATCCTGAACAACACCTGACCCAATACTGATCCCTGAGGCACTCCGCTCATCACCTCCCTTGGTGATGAGAGTTCCCCCACCAACACCCTTTGCTGCCTTCCCTTCAGCCAATTGGTGATCCAAATTACCATCTTTGATCCCACCCCTATATATTCCAGTTTCCCCCCCAGCCTCCCAATGCCATACAGAATCAAATGCCTTGCTGAAATCCAAATACAGGGCATCCACCACATGGCCTTTGTCCAGTCCCCTGGTCACCCAGTTGTAATAATCAAGTTTGTCTGGCAGGATCTTCCCGAGACAAACCCATGCTGCTGACCGACCTGGAGACTATTGATCTCCAAAAAGGTCACCAGCCTTTCTTTTAGGATCGTCTCCATGAGTTTTCCTTTCGCTATAGAGCCCCTTCCTGGCTAAATAATCTCCCTTCAGACATCCACAACATAGCCTCCCTGGCTCCTCTAAACTTTATCTGCACCAGCACCTCACCCAACAAAGCAGTTGTGACTACCCTCCTAACCCCTAGACCCAGCTCAGCTCCAGGATTCTGGCCCACTCCTTGCTCACCTGGTTAGCTCCCCCCTACCCCTCACCCCCCGCCAATGCTTCACCCCCTCCCTTTCCCACCCATCTTTCCTCCCCAACTACTCCCACCCCCAACCTGACTTGACAAGGGCACCTGCCTGCCTACCCCCCCTTTTTCTTATCTCCCTCTTCTTTATTCCAGTATCCTCTCTTTACTTCCCCTCTTTGCTTGTCCTTCCTCTCTGAGCCCTGACTGACAAAGTTATAATCAGCTGACTGCACCCCCCCTTACTCCCTCACCTCCTTATCCTACCACTCATGCAGTTGTTCCTATAGGTTGAATTCCCTACTGTATTCATACATTGTACTTTGTACACCAACTAGAATGCTTATTTCTGTTTATTGTGTAACTGAGTGTTTAAGCACACTTGTCATCTTGTTAATTGTCTACCTTCCTGCCTTGTAATGTAAAATTCTAATTTGGCATGCACAACTTCTGTATTTTGTATCTAACGCAGAACCTTTGTAAAAGAACCTTTGGTTCAAAGGTATTTCAATCCTAGCAATAAATAAATTAATTGATGTGAGGCTTACTAGTCTGTAGTTGCCTGGCTCATCCTTAGGTCCACTTTTGTGAATGGGTACCACATGGGCCATCCTCCAGTCCTGTGGTACGCATCCAGTGTCTAAGGAGGTATTGAACAGGTTAGCCAGTGGTCCTGCCAGGATCTTCACTAGTTCCTTAAGTACCCTAGGGTGAATGCCATCTGGACCTGGTGCCTTATCCCCCCTTGGAACCCTTAATCCTTTCAGTACCCTGTCATCTGTAATCCCTATATCAAGTCATCTCCCCCCGGCCCACTCCTCCTCTCCCAGGTGGTATCTGCACCCCTTTCTCCTTTGTGAACACAGAGCAGAAGTAATCATTCAGTGCCTCTGCCTGCTCCTCCCCCTTCTCCACCCAGCTCCCATCCTTCCTAATCCTCACAATCTGATCTTTGTTTTTCTGTCTTTCTCTGATGCATCTGAAGAAGTCCTTTTCTCCATTCTTAATGCCCTGCGCCAGTCTCAGCTTCCTGGAAGCCTTGGCCACTCCGACTAGCCTGATGACCTCCCTGGACTTCTTCATATACACCTCCCTGTTATCCCTGTCATCGAGGCACAGGTCAGGAAGCATAGGAAAAACCAAGAGCAGTTGTAGAATTTATGAAAAGTGTTTATCAGTACTAGCAGTAAACATAAAAAAATAAACTTGTTCAGTATAACTATTTACAAAGGCAGAATAAACAAAGAATAGCCATCTGAGTTTTCCTTCGATCTCTCTGTCTCCCTTGCAAGCAATTGCATCTCTGTTTTTATAAGTCTTTGCAACCCCACTCCTTAACAAACATCCTGCTTTTTCTAAAATATTCTTGTATGTTTCAGGCAGGTGCAGCAAGAACACAATGTCCCAGAACTGAGGCCCCTTCTCCACAGCTCTTCTGAAAAAGGGCTTAGAAACTGTTCTCAGGCTAACCCCTTGAGTTCCAAATAGTTTTGCAATCATTTCAAACTATAATTATATGCATTTCAACAGAAACACTATATAATTTCTAAACAAAGGGATCCCAATGTCAGTTACATTTCCACATAATGATTTGCATATATTTTTATACCAGCAGATATGCAAGGGAGGAAAAGACAGAAACAGCAAGGGAAGACTGAAAGACAGTGAGAGGCAAAGAACTGTGAGACTGTCGGGGTGATCAAGTCCTAGGTCTCATGGGAAAATTTGGTTGCGCAACCAGACAGACAAGAGACAGGAAAGAAAAGAACAGAACAGATCCCTGCATTCAGACTCTCCAAAGCAACTGGGACATGGTCCTATTCAACCCTGTCACAATCCTCCCTCCCTGTTTCTTGAGTCTCCAAAATGCCTTTTTTTTTTGGGCCCTCACCCTTTTTTTTGCCCTTTCTGTCTTACACCTAGTTCTTGTACATTTCCCAGTAACCTCCACCAGCCCTTTCTTAATAACATCCAATTTTTGGCTAGCATCAATGTGTGGCTGAATTTCTGCCAGATGCCTGCCAAAATTTCACCCATCCTTTTAAAGTCCGCCACCCCTAAAGTCTATCACTGTGGTACCCATACCTCCTGCTTCTCTGCCCATGTTAAGCGTGAACCATACCGTGTGATGGTCACTCCAACCAGAGGGTCCTCCACCTCCAGATCCCTTACAGCCTCCCCATTTGATAGAACCAGGTCCAGAGTCCTATCCTGTCTAGTAGGCTCACTGACCAACTGCACCAGGAAGCTGTCCTGAAATGCCTGTAATAAGACCTGCTCCCTTGCACTCTTGGTAGTTGGGATGCTCCACTCCACCCCTGGTTGAAGTCCCCCACCACCACAATGTTCCCTTTCCTACAAACCAGTCTGATTTGCTCAGCTAACTCCCTATCCAGATCATCCCCTTGGGCTGGCAGCCTGTACACCAACCCCATCCTCAATGTCCTACTTTTTGAGTCTTGAAGCTGCATCCATAGGGCCTCTGTTCTGCCTTCCTCCCCTCCTCCCTTATGCACCTCATCCCCTCCTGTACATATATTGCCATGCCCCCCCTTTCCATTAGCCCTATCCTTCCTGAATATCCTATACCCTGGGATCATCAAATCCCATTTCTGGTACTGGGTGGCCCATGTTTCTGTGATGGCTGCAGTGTCTACCTTCCCTATTGCCAAGAGAGCCTGTAATTCCATTAATTTATTACCAAGGCTTCTTGCATTCCGTGAGACCACCCTCCAACCCATCCCTGACCCCACTCCTCCCTGAATTATCCCTCTCCTAATCCTCCCATGCCACTGCTCCAAGTTCCTCCCTGCTAGCCTAGGGGTAATCTTGTTTGGCTCCCCTCTCTGGGATCCCTGTCTACCATCTGTCCACTCACCACCCCCCTACATAGTTTAAATCCACCTTCATAGTTATGTATTCCCCTACCCTCTGCTTTAATACCCCTTCCCCTCCCCGCTGAAATGAAGCCTATCCCTTGCATAAAGTTCATTGTTGTCCCAGATTCTGTCCCAGCCCCCTACCAACCCATATCCCCTGGATTGACACCATTCCCTTAGCCAGGTGCTGAACTCCCCAATCCTTACTTTCCTCACCATACTAGTGCAGGGTACTGGGAGCACCTCTGAAAAGGCCACTGATTCCCCTAGTTCCCCACACAGCCTGCCCAATTCCTCGAACCTCTCCCTCACTACTTCCACCGTCTACCCCGCCAGGCCATTTGTACCCATGTGCACCATGAGATGTGGTTTTCTCCTACCCCTCCTCAAGTTCAAGTTCTAGTTTATTGTTCGGCTTAACAATAAGCCTTTATAACACTTAATACAAACATTTATAAAAACATGATATGTTGCACTTTACAAATAGTTATACCATATTCTTACTTTCTTAATCCAGTACACATATTACAATTACATATTTATAAATATCTGAAACCAATAAATACATTTAACATTATACATGGTGCACTATGTATCCATCTCATTGCACTTTGCTCATTATCTACTGTTTTGATTTTTAACCCTTAAATTTTAGTGGTTATATTCTTCATATGTTTTTTTTTTATTCTCAATTATATTACAAAACCATGCTATTGCCTCAAGATGTCTTATATTAGAAGTTTTCATTAAATAGTTATGTTGGTAACGGGGCTCCATATCCAGTAGTTTAAGGATACCTCCCAGAAACTTTATTTTCTCCTGATTGTATTTAGGCCAAAAAAGAAGTAAGTGGAGTGGTGTATCTTCTTCCAGATGACAAGCGCACATTCCGGTTTGGGACGTGCGATACTCTAACCTTAAGTATTGGCTATCTATATACCCAAATCTGAATCGTGAGTAAGATTTTCTATGCACTGGGTTTTTTATTTTCTTTAAATAGTTTTCCATTTCAAAATATCTTTTGGAATTTATTACTAACCAATTACTGAGTTTATATCTAATCAGTCCACTTATTTATTTTTGTCCATAAAGATCTTTAATTCTCCTTTTTATCTTAATAAATATATCCATTATTGGTTTTGTATATATTTCCATTAAGCATTCTAGTAAACCAAATGGTTTTATAATTTTTTCTACAATTTGGAAATATGAAACCAATCTCTGTATATGATAGAGTTTCTTCTAGACATATTCTTGGTAGTCTCTTGTCTAACATATTATACACTTTAATCCAGTATATAGCGTGTCTAGAGTCAACATTGCATTGTTTTGATATTTGACCTAACTCCAGTCTTACAAGACCAGAAGCGGCACTTATTGGGAGCCCCAATAGTTGTTTATGTATTTTATTCATTGATATCTGTATTGAATCTAATATTCCCTGTCCCCATATTTCTGTACCATACAAGATCTGACTTCTAACTTTTGCATTGAGGACCCTTAATGTACCTATTATGGATTGTCTGCCATATTTATATGAAAACCTCTCTATAACTGAGGCTAATCTATTAATTCTATTAGATAATGAGCAAATGTGCTTCTGCCAATTTAAATTATAGACAAATTCCATCCCTAGGTAGATAAAACTTTCAGCATATTCTATTGAACAATTATTACATATTAAAGTCATTAGCTTTCCCTTCTTAATCTTACTATGGTTAAAAATCATACATTTTGTTTTGCTAAAATTAATCTCCAGACTTGCCTTGCAGCATTCTTTCTGAAATTTGTTAATACTTCTTTAGATTCCCATATAACTAGTTGCAATCAGGACCACATTGTATTCATATGCTAGGTAAGGGCACCATCCAGATCGCAATCTTGGCATGTGCAGTTCTGGATCATTCAAGGTTTCCAGCACAGTGTTCAAAAAAATGTTCAAAAGTATTGGGGAGAGCACACAGCCCTGTCTCAACCCCATATTAGTTGAAAATTTGGATGTGCAATCTCCCTCTTTGTTGTATCTAACCACCATATAGTTATTTTCATAAAGAATTTTTAACAGATTAAGTAGTAATTTATCTATTTTGTATTTTTCTAAAGCATCCCACAGCTTACTTCGATCTTTTTTATTAAAAGCTGCTCTTAAGTCCACAAATACACAATACAATTTCTGTCTTTTAATATTGATGTATTTATGGACAAGGTGTGACAATACAAAACACTTACTATCCATGTCATTATTCTAGACAGTATAATTTTTGTAAATAATTTTAGGGATGTATCCAATAAGCTTATTGGTCTGTAATTATTTGGATAATTCTTTCCACCTTTTTTATAAATGGGTACTATAATATTCTCCCTCCAGGATTTATGAACTTTCCCTGTCATTAATACATTATTAAATAATCCTTTAAGAGCTGTTATCCACAATTCAGGGTCATCTAAAATAATATCCATTGGGACACCATCAGGCCCAGGGGCCTTATATCTTTTTGTTTTATCCATAGCCCATCTTATATCTTTTTCTGTTATTAACTCCTGTATGGGCTCCCATTCTTCAATTACTTTTATATCCTTCTCTATTTTTTTATCATAAAATATTTTTTTATAGTGGGATTCCCATGTTTGAGGGTCTATATGGTTTTCTAATTTTTCAGGAATATAATCCCATCCATATAAAACCATTTTCCAGAATTTTTTATCATCGTTTTCTTTTACTGTTTTCTCAAATTGTTCCCATAATTTTTTTCCTATAAACTTCCCTTTTACAATTTAATAGCTTTCTATAGTTTTTCCTCATTTTATTCAGTTTTATTTTTCCCTTATTTGTAATTTTATTATGTAATTTCCTTGCATATTTATTGATTGTATCTTTGTATTTTTTACAATCTAAGTCAAACCATCTACTTCCTTTATCTTTTATTTTAGTTTGAGTTACCTTAATAAGCAGTGAGGAAATTTCTTTCATTATTTTCTCAAAGTTATCTTTCCCCCTGAGCTAATTCCTTGATTAATTTCCTAATTCCAGAATCTGATAGTAATTTTACTGATTTAAAATGTTCAATTAGTTCCCATCTTATACCTTTTCTTGTCCTAGTTATATCCTTTTTATCTTTTGCAATAATTATATTATTCTGCCAAAACCCCATTTTTACTCCCAAGGGTTTGTGTTCACTCTCTGCTCTCATCCCCACTCAAAAATCTCTAAAGTCCATCAATAGATCAAATGAAATCCAACAATGGTCTATGACTGAGGCCCCCCTGGTCCCATATAAGTAAATGCACCCATTGGATCTCCACAAGACCTCACATTTATTAACAGTAGTTCCTTGTTCCCTAATTCCTTTACAATCTGTTTTCCTCTTGTGCATTCTTTTAGATCTTTTGTACTCCTGTGTTCTTTTAGCACTTGATGATCCAGAACTGCACATGCCCTACTAGCCTCTATTGTGAGATCCAAACAGAGTCCTATTCTAGCATTAAAGTCTCCAATTAACATCAGTCCACTGGATGGGCTTTTATATTTAATTTGTTCTAATACTTTGATAAGTTCTTCTATCATATTATTACTCTTACTTCTAGATCCTCTTGGAGGTAAATATCCTACCCCTCCTAGCACATTTTAGAATGGACTGCCCCACCCTGCCTGTAGTTAAGCCAGGTATGGACTCAACCCAGATGCAACTATGCCATTCCCCCTAGTGGCCCCATCTAATCCCTTTAAGTATGGAGTCCCCCAGCACTAATACCCCTCCATCTCCAATCCTCATCTCCCCCCATCCTTTTAACTTGGTATCTACTGCAAGTATCTACTGCAAGAGTCCACCTCAGCTGAAACCCTGCCCTTCCCTCCTATGGTCCCCCAACCCCAGACCTATCCCCATTCCCCCTTACTGTTCTCTCACCCTCCTCCCCATCCTTCATCTCCACCCTGGTCTCCCCTCCCCTCTGCTAAGTCCCTCTTGTTCTCCGCTCTAGCATCACTCCTCTTGCATTTACCCCTGCTCCCTTCATCCATTCTTCTGGCTGTGTCCCTCCTCCTTACCCCTACCACAATCCTCTGCCCGACTACTGACCCTTATTCCATCCCTTACCTACCCCCTCCTGGAGATCCCTCACCCCCCCACTCCTCCAGTGTTGCTATCACTGCAAACCTATTATCTGCCCTCTCGGCTGTGCATGATGTGAGCTCCTTCCTCTTGCTCTGAACCCCCTCCTGTGCTAGGCCACCTATTTGTATTGTTTCTGCTGCTCCCCATCCCCTGAACCATTGCTCCACCCATGTGGTGTCCTTCTGTTGCCCTCATCCCAGCTCCCTTCCCCCCTTCTCCCAAACCTCCTAAACTCTCTACCAAGCCACTGCACTTCTTCCTCGAGTCTCCTCAGCCTGTGACAGACTGGACACCCTCCTAGCTTCCACAATATGTTCATCCAGACTGTTGCCCCACAACCATTGAAACCCACTATTCTACCCCTGATGGCCCCTCTAGCATCTTGCTGCCCCCTATGCCCCCTTCCTTTGCTGTTCCCATCCTCCCCCGCTAGTGTCACTCCACCCCAAGTGTGTTTTTCCCCAGCTCCCTCCATTTGCCTGCCTCAGCATCTCTTTACTCCCTGAATACCCCAGTACATAGACCATATCTAACGTGTCCTTACCAAACCCATGCACTGCTTCCTACAAAGACCCTAGACTTAACAACCCTTCCCTATGTAGTGACATTAATTTGAAGCTCCTCCTACGACCCTGGCAGTGCTTCCTGTGAAGACAGTAGAAGACTGAGTACCCCTCAAACGCAATACATACAATTGAATTCCTCCCTAGAACAACAGCTACACACTCCACCAATTGTCATAAAACCAATCACTTTAAGTTCCCCTTATAATACAGAGCCCAAACAGTTTCAAACACCCCCAAGTGTCAATTAACAGTCACAGTTCCCATGCTCTGTATCACATCCTCCAGAAATGGAACAGTACCCTGTTCCTGACACAGCCACAGTGCCCTGACCCTATAATCAAGCCTCCCTAAAGACACAGTACCTTAGACCAGTAACATCGCACTTACCTCTGGATGTATTCCTGCCTTCCAGGTCACCCAGGGACCACTCCTTCCGATGAGTGCCTCCTCCTGCCCCTTCTGATTTTCTTCCCCCAGCAGAAGACTCCCGTGATGCACAGCTCCTCAAGTGTTCACCTCCTCTTCACTCTCCACCTCCACCCCTCCTGATTCATTCAAAACCACTACTGGGAGTGGTACAAGAACTATTTAATAGAGGAGGAGGTGCTGGGCGGGAGAAAAACCACCAACACAACTACTGTTACACGGCTGGGCCTGCCCCTAAATAACCCAGCCTCAATTTAAATCTTGTGCCCTTTTAGCATTGCCTCCCCGATTGGCGGCTCCAGCAGGAGCCATCAGCACTCCAGTGAAACCTTTACTTTGCTGCTGATGTGGCCCTCTATGGCTCCGGTGGGAGCCCCAACACTGCCTCCTTTCTCCCTATCACTGATGCAGCTTCAGGCGTGCTGCTGCCTCCCCGGTGCCGACTGCTGATATGGTCACTTCCCTGCCTCTGAGCACTGATGCGGTTGCCTCCCTCGTGGTCCAAAAACCACCAACATAATATTCTTAGAAGTATATTTGTAAAAATGTCATGACAATGTAGATGGTGTATAAAATGTAATATGATAGCATGCTACATTGTAGATAGATAGATATTATATGTCTGTTGAGATGTGTATATAGTAAAATGCTAATTAAATGTTGTACTTACCCGAGCTATATATAGTAAAGTGTGTATATAGGAATGTGTTATTGTGGTTACCAGTCTAATATAGTCTAGGCGAGGATGTGAAGCTTTCTCAGGCAAGGGAGAGTGTAACACACACCCCCATTTGGGGGGCTTACCTTAATACCTCCCGTCTGCCCATTCCTCCTCCTGATGTCCCCCAATTCATCACCGCCACAGCCCAAGTCCAGTGATCTGCCATAGGTTCCCCGAACAGCCCCTGTATTGATTTTAGCCCATCTGGGGCTTAAATGTTGAATCGCAAGCTGCCAGCATCTTCCCCATGCCGCTGGTACTTGCGCATGCACTAGAAGACATTTTGATCTTTCTGACCTTCCTTGCAGTCTAGCGGAGAAGCTTTCAGCGGTCCCAGTGCCCTTGTCATTTTAAATGGGGACCGGGCACCAAAGTAAGGCCATTGAGAGGCCTCTGGGTTTAAAAAATAAAGAGTTTGAATCGGGGCATGTATCAAGGCTAATACATATGTATGGACCCTTCATGAATATTAATGAGATGCTGCCTGCTGTTACGGGCGCTGTGTTACGGTTGCAGCAACAGGGAAAGTACTTGGCATAAATATAAAATATTGTGGTCACTAAAGAGGGCACAGTTGGGGCTACATAACTGTGGGGTTAATGTAAATTAAAAGTATTCTATCTGGCTGCACCAGAACGTTAAAGTGGGAACTGCATAAACTGCTTGGGAACGTTTATATTTTAGCAGCCATCTTTGCAGTCAATCATGAACCAGGATTATTCACAGCGACTCTTGGGACTGTGTCAGAGACTTTTGGGGGGAAAAGGGGGTACAATTATTGGTGCCCAAATTCTAACCGATTAAGAGACTTAAACTGTGACTAACAGCTTGGGCAGCCAATCATATTGCTGAAACTTTGCCCTTTATTTAAGAGGGACTGCTTGAACTGGGTCAATCTGAGTCAGGCTGGGTCAGTCTTGGGAAGTCTGTGGTCAGACTTAGAAGGCTCCCTGCAGCTTGGGGAAATTTGGGGAGAGGTCTGCTTTGTCATTCCTCGGCCTGAACTCATTGTGAATCATTGGGACTGCCAAGTCTGCAGACTGAGCTGCACTTCTCCAGAAAAGGAGAAAAAGAAGCAATTTCCCTGGAGCTAAATTCCAGACTGAAAGTGGGATTGGAGCTGGAAAGATCCCCAACCTGCACATTGGTGAGAAGCTGTTTGCCTCAGAGACTGTGACCTAATTCGCAAGCCAGGGGTCACCGGAATTGGCTCAACCAATTTGTCAGTGAGAGACCTAAATGTCTGCATTGCCAGCTTACATTTCCAGCAGGTAAGCTGTGCAGCCTGTGCCAGAACTGTATCAAAGCTGAGCCTGTGATGCCAAATACTGTATATACTCGCGTATAAGCCGAATTTTTGTACTCCAAAACTGAAGTCTAATATCTTATCCCTCGGCTTATACGTGGATCATTTGGCATGACAAACCAACTTATAAAGAAAAAGTGTCACCAGCATGTTAGTACTTTTGTGTACTAAGCTTGAATAGGCTCAGTAGCAACCCCAACAAGGTGAAATTAATTAAATGCAGTTGCGATGCAGATGTGAGCCGTAAAAGTTAGATGGAAAAAAACAAACTGTCAGTATTTTACCAGGTCCCTGTTCACTGTTTAGCCTTCTGGGTACTAGCACACTTGTGCTTCAGGCACCTCTGCTGCTTATCTCCTTGTCTACCTCTACAGTCCCCCTTAAGCCCTATCGCTGGTTACCAAGCACTATAAGGGTGTAGTTCTATCACTTGTACCGGTACCTCAGCTCTATCACTGGTTAGCAAGCACTACTTCTAAATAATCAGTTAAGCACCATCAAAAAACCATAGATGTACCGGCTCCTCTGAGGTCCTATGCACTTTTAAATATCGTTCCTCAAATTAATTACTTAAGGTTTTTTTACTTAATTACGTGTATGCTTGCACACATTTACTGGTAGTTAAATAAAGATTTAAGCATCAGCTAATACACGAGTCAATAGTGTTTATTGAAGTCAGCGGTTTGAATCGGGGGGTAGGCTTATACGCGAGTCGGCTTAAACCCGAGTATATATGGTAAATTGCTTAAGAGACTGTTGTTGCTTGTGAGACCAAAGCTGCTAGACAACCAGAGAAAGGAGCCAGCTCCTGCAATGAAGATCATTGCGGGTTGTGGTCACCCTTGGAAAGGATGCCTTGAAGTGGGGGTGAGTCATGCCAGCCAGGGTCCCTGTATCCTGGTCCTCACCAAAAAGGACAAAGTTCTGCAGCCTGGAACTACAAGCCAGAGAGCCAAATCTTGCCTTGAGGGAAGTCGACTTGGAAATCATCCCAGATCCTGAGGTCCATGATTCAGTGAGTAACAACAGGGCCTGTCCCTGCAACAAATTTAAAGTTTCTTGCCTTCTGCTTTGCCTATCAGTTTCAAGCTGCTGTTTAGACTGTTTTTTTGCAGGCCATCTGGTCTGGGGATTACACTTTTCTTGGGAATAAAGTGTTGTGCATGTTGCAAAAGCCAAAAATCAAAGAATTAGTAATCAATATTTCAGTTAAGGGCCCCAACCAGCTGCAACACTGGCCGACCTGCAGCAATGCTTCAGGCCTGCATCGTAGCTTATCCTGGGTACCCAGTGAAGTTAAACAGACAGTCCGGGGGGGGGGAATGTGTTGTGTCAAATGCTATATAATGACTAAATACTGCTGAAACCTAAAGTGCTAATTTAATTTCAAATTGCATCCCCTACCCCTTGTTTAACCCCCTAAATAAATCAGTTTGTTGTTTGAATGTTAACTTGGTTCATGAGCATATTATTACTGAGTGCTGGATTAATTTAAATTATTGCAAAGTATTGTGTTGGTATTGCTGGTAACAATTTATTTGCAGGGGCACAGGGTACATGCAAGAGTTCCAGACCCTGTTGATAAGTGTGGTCACTGTGAGCATATTATTAGCACTCTCTCTTAATTGTAAATTGAATACAAAGTAAAGTGTATTATGGGAATTTATATGTAAGATCACTAGGTGGGGCTGTGGGTAGGTACAACTTCCCAGAGGGTTGTGCTTGCTTAACATCTAACCCACTTAAAAAATTCTCTGGGTGGAGGCACTGCGCTAATAGCAGTATATTGTTAAAATAGAGCCCCTGGTAACAGCTAAATCTGAACCCAGGCCCCTCAATATGCATATGGGTAGGCAGGCAGGGGTAGTAGACTGTTGGTAGATGGCTCCCAGGTTACATTTGCAATTCGTGGAGTTATCAGTTTTTCATGAATTTGAACTTTGCACAGTGGATTAATTCATGAAATGAGGTGAATTTGTGAAAAAATCCATGGAGAAAAGTTTTTCAGCTTTGCACATCACAATTCGGCAGGTGAAGTGGTTGACTGCCTCAGCCGTGGAATTCAGCGCTGTCAGCAAAAGCCAAAAATAGAGAATAGCAAATTGGCATCCATCCACCCACATGAGATGGCTGAATGGGGTGGGCTATGTGTGTGCCACAAACTAAAATAAAGCTGGGTGTAGCATATAAGGACTTCAGCGGGTTAAATGGCTGACTGACTCAGCTGTGGAACTTAGCGTTACCAGTGAAAGCTGAGAATTAAAAAAGTACAGTGAAGAGGAGGAAGAACAAAGTCAATCTGTGGTAAAAGCTGCGGCCGGTTCATGCAGAAGAGAAAAAAAAATCTGCATTTTACTCCACCAAGTCGGCATCCATCCTACCGCATGAGATGGCTGAACAGGTGGGCTGCGTAGGTGCCACTAGCTCCAGCGCATGCTCTGCAGCTTGCTCCTGCCTCCTCACATCCACACTTCAGTTGTAACGCAAAGGTGATCATTCTGCCTGTCAGTACTGTCTTGAATCCACCCGACCATATACCTGTGGAAGTTTCTTCCTTGGGGTTGTTGGTTGCATATTCCTCTAGGCATTGTTCCACTAACATTTTATATTCTAGGTTGTTTAGCAGGGATACATTCAGTCTCCAAGTGGATGAGTTTACCTCTGGTTTTAAGGAGATATCCAATACTATTGGGGCATGATATGAGAAGGTCCTTGACTCTGTTACACAGTGGTCCAAGGTGTATTGCCATTTGTTAAAGATGAAAAAATAATTGATACATAGGCCTGGTGTGGTGCCAACCAACAGACCTTTGGGTGCAGGAAACAGCATACTTCAACCATGCCTAGTTCTTTTGTTAGGCATTTCGAGCATCTGGCAGCCTTTCTGCAGTCTTCTGTTCTGTTACCTCACATATCCACCTTGGGGTTAAGGACTGTATTAAAATCTCCACCCAGCAGAAAAGTATCACTTGACTTTGGGCCCATTTGTAATATTATTATAATTACTGGTGACCCCCTTTAATGTACGGACTGGATCTGTATTTCAAATGCCGTAATAGCTGGGTTACCCAGTTAGTATGGTGTTTTGTTTAACTCTCCCTTCAGTTCATGTAGCATGCTGGCTCATTGGCTCTCATTCTCTGTGTGGGAGGGCTGAACCGTTCCGCAAACATGGCGGCTTTGTTTGTTGCTTATCAAGAAGACGCTAGTACCAGACTTGTAAGTCTCTCCTTGTTATTTTTTTTATTATTTATTTGGTTGAGCCTACTTTTACAGTTTACAGAGTTGTATTTGGATGAGCCTAGTTTTAAAGTTTACAGAGTTGTATTTGGTTGATCCTACTTTTACAGTTTACAGAGTTGTATTTGGCTGATCCTGGTGTTTGTCAGCTTCGGGAGATAGTGAGTGTGAGCAAGAATGGGGCTGTGGCTGACTGCCTATAGCACTAGTTAAGTGCAATTGTGATTCCATACTGTACGTTAAAAAAAACAAAGAACAAAATGTTCATACTGTGGGGAAGGGGGGAGTGTGTGGGAGTGTGTGTCTGTGTGGAGCACGGGGACTGAGTAAGAGGCAGCAGGAATTACAGCAGAACTGTTTTGGTGACTTTCTATAGCATCGACTCCCTGCACCAGTAATTATAAAAAATAAAGCATAGACAACTGTGTGTCTATGAAGTTTTTTTACACACCCTCAGTGTGTCATGACCTAATAAACTCCTCAAGCTTCACTCTCGAGGTTTATGGGTCATCATACACCTCAAGTGTGTAAAATTCATAAAACACAGCCGCCTGTGCATTATTCTCAATTTTTTGAGGAAGTCTGTGGTCTCTTTGTCTTGATTACAGGCATATATGTTTAGTGCTGTGCACAGTATTGTTTTTCACTTACCTTTGATACAAATGTATCCTGATTTCTGTGGGACAATCCCTGTGGTGTAAACTGACCACTCCCCTCTTGTGGGTGTGGGCCAGAAAGGAAGAATAACAAACTGCCCATACCCATGTCCTATTAGTTTTGCGTGCTCACTCTGGGTAAAGCAGGTTTATTGCAGGAATGCAACTGATGTTCTGAGCTTTTTTATAAATCATTTAGGACCCTTGTTCATTTGGCGGGGCTGTTCAGCCCCCTTACATTATATGCTACTACCCTACCTTCCATCTGCTTGTGTTATGCGTGCTCTTACCCCTAAGCCCCATTCAGACCTGACCCTTCTTAAGACTTAAAGTGACCATGTAGCAAACAAACAGTGAACTGTGAACAAAGAAGCAACTGATCTAACTTAAGAACAAACACTTCAGTAGGTCTCATTACCACCCTGCCAAGCTGCTTATTGGTCATTGGCTGGCAGGATGTGACTTTTTTCTGAGCAGCCACGTGCTGTTTTGACACTTTGTGAGCTGTCCTCCTTCATTTTCCCTCCTGGCAGCTCTATTTGTGTACCTTCTACCCATGGACAACATAAATCCACAGTTATTAATTGCATCAAGCCCCCCCCCCCAGATGGGGACTTCCGGTGACGTCTGCGGTCAAATGGCGGCTTAGTTTGGAGCTCCACATCGCCCTAAAGATAATCGCTCAGCATCCATTGTCTACGACCATGCAATCCCCAGCAAAGTCAACTCGCTCTAAAGTGCTGTTAACAAAGAACTCGCAGACCCCAGTACAGAAGCTGCACAATATGTTACAGTAGGAAAAATGGGGTTCATTCTTGGAAGCTATGGGAGAAGAACCTGGACTAGAAATGGCAGACCCGGAGGGAGAAGAGTGCTCCCAGCTCGTGGCTTCAATTTTGCAAACAGCCAAGACGGTTAAAAAATTAGATAGTACTCTGGACGAACTAAGGGAGGACATTAATAAAATTGAACACAGAGCAGACCAAATAGAAATAGGCCTGATGAACGTCATGGAGCAGGCCAATCGCCACGACCGTTTGATGTTATACTTGTTGGCCAGAGAGAGAGAGAGAGAGAATTAACAAATAAACTAGATGACCTAGAAGGAAGGAGCCGCCACCAGAACATAAGTGTATATGGTGTTCCGGAAGACTCTAAGGATGGGGCTAAGGACATAATTACTTTCTGGCAGGGAGTTCTTTGAGAGGCCTTGAACCTACCACCAGATTATGATCTAACAATGGTCAAGGTGCACCGCTCGCTGGTATGGAGGCCCATGAATCCCGGGGCCCGACCTCGATCTTTTGTTGCAAAGCTCACTTCTTACAACACCAAAGAAGACATATTGAGGCTAGCCTGGCAGAGAACAGCCATAACATATGGGGAGCACAGAATTCAGATCGACAATGACAATACAACTCAAGTGCAAGAAAGCCAAAAAGTCCTGTGGCCTATTATGAAACAACTAAGGGCCAAGAACTTAAAGGCCCAAATCTTATATCCTGCAAGACTGAGAATTGAAACAGAAGGGGGAATAAAAATTTATGAAGACTTGGTGGCGGCATCTCAATATCTGGAAAACATTGGAATCCTGGTTCCTCACCTGGTCAAAGAGAGGTTAGATAAGGAGCTGATTCGTGCGGCCTGGTCTGTGGGTAGAAGATCCCCAGCGCCTAGTCAGACCACAACAACTGCTTTGTCGCCTCTGCGTGCAGATGTCTGCACCATGGTTAAACAGTACAACTAATCAGTACAGAGAGACTCCATAATGGCAAAGGAATGAAGGGGACAGACGAACAACTCATCTGAGCCCAGAACCAGCATGGCAGAAGCGACGACCTGAATACCATACGAATTTAAAGAGGCACCAGTTTGGAAAGAAAATCTCACCCCCAAGGATCCCCGGTCCTGCCAGTGACTACCAACAGGTACTGTAAAAAACGGGGCACAACTTGGGTGAGGGGTAAAGGGAAGAAAGTGGGGGGTGGAAAATAAACGATTTCGGTCACTGAGGGATTACTTTTCCTTCTGTTGTCCTTCCCTCTCGCCTCATATGAGCATAACCCAGACTGCACACAACTGACTTTTGGCTCGAATCTCAGAAGCAAGTCAGCATCCTAAAATGAGAATGGACCTTGGGGACATTTATACCCCATGGCAAACAAAAGCACGTTGCAGAAAGTTTGGGACCTCTATAGGTGCATGTGTAAGGAGACAGCTAGTCCATCAGCCGTCTGTCGTTGTCTTCGGGTCTTAAAAAGGGGCAGGAGGGGCGGGAACAGAGAAAAGTAAGGGGAAAAGGAAAAATATGTGTATACTATCATTTGCTGTTGGGCTAAGGACATGCTATCACTAGATCTGAAATAACAGATGCACAACCTTGGTGGGGAATATATCTCAGCTGCAATAAGATTTAAGTAAAATTCCTCTGTCTCCCCCCCCCCAATTAATTTGTATATAAAGGGCATAAGGGAGCTAATTAACAACTCTCTAACACCTAATGATTTGGCTACTGTTAGTACCGCTGACATGGGCTATTTTCCATGGGGAAGGGCCATGACAGTCTCCACAAAATGGCTTTACCCCATACCACACTTGGGGCTAAGAGTCCAGGACCGGACTACACCTAGCAAGGAGTTAATACCCCTTGCTGACCAAGGAAGTCAGACCCCAAGAAGTTGGGAATTCTCCCACCAAAACAATACTGAACCGCAAAATCAGCGGAATCACCTAACCAGACCAAGACAAGGCACTAAGCCGCTCTGTGGGCAGGTAGAGATCCCCTCCTTACCAGATTTTCCTTGGGGGAAACTGAGAACCCGTACCCAAAACTATCAACTACAGCTAAAGCTTCCAGCAAAACAAATAATTGCTGGAGATCAGCTACATAAGGTTTTCAAGGTTATAGTCCCACCTAGTGGAGAAAGTTGGAACGGTTCTACTTATTTACAGTTCTGGAAGTTTATGTTGAATGGCTGGCTGTATTTTTTAATGTTTCAAAAGCAAGAAAGACATTATGTTATTTTGATAAACTCTGTTCTAGTTTCTCATGGCACTAAAGCAGGCAGACTAGCAATAGTTAAGAGAAGCAGCACAAGACATAGATCAACAGAATAGAGATGTTTATATTTGGGGGGGGGGGCAGAGGAGGACCGGGAGACCCCCAACAGGATTACAGACCCCCTTAGATCCTAAAAATCACCACAATTAAAACCAAAGTCCTATCCTACAATATCAATGGCACCAATCATCCCATTAAAAGAAAGCAAATCCAGAAATTCATTCGGACCCAAAAATGTGAAATGAATTTTTTACAAGAGATGCACTTATCTCCTAAGGAAGCCCTAAAGCTTAAAACTAAGGGTTTCCTAGTCCTCTATCATGCCTCATTAGAAAAAGGTAGAAAGAGAGGTGTTGTTACAATATTGTCTGAAAGTCTTCTGTTTGAAGAGGTGGAGGTGGTAACTGATGCTGGGGCCCGCTACCTAATAGTGGTGGGGAAGATACAGGAGATATGGGTAACGCTGGTCAACGTCTACACCTGCTCCACCCCAATCACCAATTATTTTTTACTCGGACCTCCTACAGCTGGTGGCACAGAAATTGAAGGGGGTGGTGACAGCTGGTAGAGATTGGAACTTAGTTCTAAATAGAAGATGGGACTTTACCACTGGTATCCCCACCTTAGAGAGAAGTGTTGCAACACAATTTTCTAGACTTCTGAGGGACTGTGGTCTGACATATGTCTGGAGAGAAAAGTACCTCACTGCAAACTATTACACCTGCTACTCACCTAGACATAGGATTTACTCCAGACTAAATATGTTCTTTGTGTACAACAAAGATATCTCCCTATGCCAAGATATGTGGGTGGGTACGGCCACATTATCGGATCATCAGCCTCTCTTTCTCGAGGTAGATTTACACATTCCCAAAAACCCACACACTGGAGATTAAAAAAACCCTCTGAGGGATGAGGAATTAGAAAGGAGATACAAAAAGTATTTAAACAGACCATAGAATACAGTGACAGGCCAGGCACCACACCCCAAATCTTGTGGGATATGGTCAAGACTATGGGCAGAGGAAAACTGATTTCCCTGTCATCCTACAAAAAAAAGGAAAGGTTCAAACATATACAGAGTCTCACCACACAATTGAGATCCTTGGAAGCACAACAGAAACAACAATAGAGTAAAGAAAGAGATACTGAAATTAAGGCAACAAAAAGTAAAATCCAGTTAAGTAAATTAGAAACTGAAAGGACCTACACTACTTAAAGCAGACATACTATATGGGGCAAGGCAGCAAAACTGCTGGCATACGCCTATGCCAGAGGACAGCTAAGACAACCATCACTGGAATGAGGGACCAGACCTCAGGAGCACTTAACCACAAATGGAAGCAGATAATGGACTCCTTTGTGTCATTTTATAAAACCCTATCTAAGGCTGAATGGGTGACACCAGTAGCTGACACTACAAAATCCTTAAGAGACTTGGGGTTACCAAGACTGAGCGAATCCCAAACCCAGACTCTGATGGCCCCAATATCAGTGGCTGAAATTACTGCCACAATCAAAACACTCAAACCAGGTAAATGCCCAGGCCCTGACAGTTATACCAGTGAGTTTTTTAAAATATTTTTGCCCCAGAGATAACAACACTATTAAGGGGGGTTTATAACCTAATTTGGCTGGAAGGAGAACCTGTTCCCTCATCCTGGAACTATACCACCATTACAGTTATACCTAAGGAGGGAAAAGACCCTAAAGAATGTAGTTCCTATAGACCCATCTCCCTATTAAACGCAGACTATAAAATCTTTACAGCCATGCTGGCAACTAGATTAAACCCACTTTTAACTCAATTAATACAACCAGACCAGATAGGGTTTATTACAGGGAGGCAGGTCCAAGAAGGGATCAGGTGAACAATTAACATCATAGACCTAGTAAATAAACACCACATCCCCACTTGCCTTATCGCCCTGGACGCAGGAAAGGCATCTGACAAGGTTGACTGGCACTTCTTGTTTACAGTTTTGGAGAGGTTGGGCTTCCCTAGGCCCTTCCTTGCAGCAATTAAATCTCTTTACGCCGCCCCGCCCCCCCCAGGCCTGTGTCAGAGTCAATGGAGGTACATCACAAAGGTTTACACTTGGGAGAGGCACTAGGCAGGGTTGCCCAATGTCTCCACTATGGTTTGCTATCGATATCGAACCCCTAGCTCAGGCAATTAGGGAAGATCCAGCCATAAGGGGGTTTATGGTAGGGGAAACAGAACATAAAATATTGCTATACACAGATGATGTGTTATTATACATAACAAACCCGGAAGAGTCACTACCAAGGGTCTAGGAACTTTTAAATAAATTTGGAAGACTTTCAGGTTACGCCCTAAATAAAAACAAAATGGAGATCCTTAAATTCTTCTTTACCCCTTCTTCTAAAATAAACCAGCTCCTCCCTTTGAGATGGAATACCTCCAAAATTAAATACCTAGGAGCTTATATCCCTAAGAACTTAAGTCAACTGTTTGCAAGTAACTTTGACCCCCTATTCTTACAAATTAAGCAAGATATTAAAGAATTGGAACTTTTAAATTTATCCTTATATTCATGAACTGAAACAATATCTATGAATGTTCTACCCAGGTTCCTGTACCTCTTTCAGAGCCTCCCTACCAAAATATCCTCAGAACAATTCAAGAATTGGAAAAATCAATTATTAAGTTTATCTGGTCCAACAAAAAAAACAAGCATTAAAACTCTGGCTTTACAATCTAATAAGAAAGCAAGGGGGAAGGGCAGTACCCAACTTAGAGGATTATTGCTTTGCCTCCCACCTACGGTGTGCCCTTCTATGGGCGACACCTGATTATCAAACACTCTGGAAAATCATAGAAAGGGAACTCACAGAGGGTACCCCCCTGGAAGTGAGACCATTCACTCCAAAACTTTTGGTTCAGGATGCATGCCTCTCCTTATACTCAGTCAGAAACACCCTAGCTGTGGTGCATAGACTTTGGGTAAAGCATAAATGTCTTGGTGAACTATGGCCCTTTAGAAAGTTCGCTTGGGATGGAGATTTTGAACCTGCCAGACAGGACCTTACCTTCCAGAGATGGAACAGGCTGGGCCTGAATTCCTTGGGACAATTCCTGAGTGGAAGTATAATCAGGGAGTTTGCAGATATTAAAATGCAGTTCCAACAGATACCTTCAACTCAGGACTCACATCCAGAACTTGCAAAAGAAACATGGTCCCATGGTAGAGCAATCCGGGCTGCAGGTTGTTATGGAAGAAATCATGAGCTCACAATTATGCAAAGGCCAAATATCTGCCCTATATGGGGCTCTCTGGGATGAAGGGGAAATAAATTCGGTCCCCCTTAAGAGCAGATGGGAAAGCGAATTAGGGGAACAGCTAACAGAGAGAGATTGGGAAACCTTCTTTGCCCAAGCCCACAAAACCACATACTCGCAGAGATGGAAAGAGTTTGAGTGGAAAATAAGATCATGCTACTTCATCACTCCGATGATGAAATATAAATGGGATGGAGGGCACAGCTCAGCCTGCTGGAGAGAGCATGGAGAGGAAAAGACAGGACACCTGCACGTTTTAGGAACCTGCCCCAAACTGGCACAGTTTTGGCAGGCTGTGGTGAGGGCCCTGGAAAGCATATTTTCTATAGAAGAATCCCTTAATGCTAAACATCTGGTACTGGGGTTGATTCCTAAAGGGGTGAAAAGCAAAGATCAGACTTACCTATGGAATGTCCTGGTGACTGCTGCCCACAAAGCTGTAACCAGAAGGTGGCTATCATTGGATCCACCCTCCCTAGAGAACTGGAGGGAAATAGTCAGTGAGATCCAGGATATGGAGGAACTGACACACAAAATACACCTCAGGTCCTCATTATTTGTAAACAGATGGACTAGATGGATAGTGTGGCAGGGAGATAGGAGGGAAGAGATACGGGAGAGAGAAAATCTGTCCGGATGAAAGGACAGGAACAGCCTGATTTCATAGAACTCTTTTACTATCATACTGAGAACCTCAACCACTGTCCTACCCTCAAATAAAATGAGAAAGTGAACTTTAAAGTTTACATTAAAGAAAATTGCTTAAAGAGAATATGATCCATCAGTGAATAAATTTAACCAAAGATTGCCTAAGCTGCTATGTAATAGATAAGAAATGCCTGTACCCTGAATGGGGAAATGTGTAAATCCATGAGAATATGAATTTTGTATATATGCCTGTAACCTTAATAAACCTGAATTTTAAAAAAGAGCCCCCCCAAACAACAATGAGGTTGGAGCTCCCCCCCGGAGCAGCCATAACCAAAATGTGCCAGTATTCTGCCCTCTGCACCCCCATACTTCCTTCAGGTTACTAAGGTTTATGCTTCTAAGAAATGTGAGGAGCTTAAAGGCATGTGCCTATGTATGCTCCTATAGCAACTAAAATACCTTAAGACCCCCACAGAAGGTATGCATTTGTCCCCCCGCTACTTTACACAGTTAGCTACCCCTGGCACCCATAACTGGGCGCCAACTTCAGAAACATTTAGACAGTTGGTGCCTATAAGGTATCTACAATAACCAGGTCCTGAGGACAGAACTTTTTGCTAGGGCTATGCTAGACCAAACTTCTGGCGGGGTACCCAGTAACTCCACACAGGAAGCAATAACGTAAATGTCCAGACCACAGCTGGGGTTCTAGAGTGTGACTTTATTCCAAAAGATGTTCTCCAAAGCAAAAGTGGACCCCCAAGGTTTACACATCGTGGCACTAGGAACTTGCAGAACAACAAAATCGACTGTATCTGACAGAAACTCTTTGTATTCCCACACTGCAGGACATAGAACATCTTGCACTTGTATTCTCATATAGCATAGGACATTTCTTCCAGTGGCACTGACCACAACTGAAAACACATTTGCTAACAGGACACTTGTACTTTGTTTCCCACGTGTCGTAGGACATTTAACATTGCTTCTAGTGGCACTGGCCACAACTGAACACACATTTTGCTAAGCACTAGCACCATTCTTCATAACCAGAGAAGAAATTGTAACCCAGGGGGCAAAATCCTCTTCAGACATTGGCCCTTTGTCTAAAGTAACCAGGCACCCTTATTGAACCTTTTAGTCCTGAACTGGTTACTCCAGATGGGGGTCTGCCCACCCTTTGCTCCCAAATCCATACTCAGCCATTCCTTCAGAGTTACACCTTAAACATTCGGAAACACACTTTGGAAAATGCTTAATTGAATGAAACTTTGGCATCCAGCATTTGAATCACTACACTGGAGGTGTGAAAAAACTGAAGTCCCGACCAGTGTGATATAGTCATATCTCTGTACATCACACATTTCAGCCAACTTTAAACTAGAACAGTCTCAGACTTCTGAATTCACAGAAAAGTTGTGCATTTCCCTTTTATTCAGAGAAAACAACAGCACAGGTACTTGCTTTCTGCAGCAAGCCAGATCCTACTCACTGTTAGATATTTCAGGCAGCTTCAAACATCCTGGATTAAAAAGGTGTTGCCCCTTGGATCCATCCACTAGCAGTCCTTCTCACCCCTCCAGGGATCAAAATCAGGAGATCCTGCTGTAGACAGCGGTTTCCACCACTTCTATTGGCAAACTGAAGAATTACCAGGACTAGGGTGAGAATGCAGGGCCCTCAACTCAGAGCCCTCAGCTGAACAGTTCTCAGTCCTCCAACTTCAAGCTGCTCCTTCCAACTGCTGACTCACACTGATCCTCATTTCAAGATTCTAAAACTCTTTTCTCACAGCTGGCAAAGGATTATGCTGCTGCGAGAGTTCCAAATGAGCTCATCACTTCCATCTCAGCTGAAGCCATGTAAACAGAATGATGAGCAGGTGAAAAAAACATTTAATTAGTTAATCACCAGCTACCTCTCCCTGCCTAGCACTGTAACTGAGGGGATTCTAGTAATCCCAGAGGACTGGGTGGTTACACTCACCACAACCAGATGAATGACTGTTCACAGTCATATCTCCATCCAGCACTAGGCCATCCTCCGTGTTACCTGAAGGGAGGTAGCGCTACTTCTCCCCTACCATGTGCCAGGCACTGGCAGGTAAGACTAAAGGAACAGAGGCCAGCTGATGAAACTTCAACTCCTATTGGTTTCTGTACCCAGGGTTCCCCACAGACTGAGTGGGCAGGCAGCTAGAGGACTGGCTGTGCCCTCTAATCCTCTTTGGGCAGTGCTTTGCAATGCCAGGTCGATGAGGAATAAAACCGCCATTTTTGTGGACTTGATTTCTTCTGTCAACCTGGATTGCATCACGGACACCTGGCTGAATGACGAAGCAGGCCCTGTTTCTGAGGCCGCCATTCCCGTTGGTTATACTGTAGTGCACTGTCCGAGGAAGGATCGCAGGGGTGGGGCAGTGGCCATCATTTTTTGATCCAGTCTGGGTTTCTTGGTGCACCCAGTCAGTAACACCTGATCCTTTGAGTGCGTCTCCATGCATGGGGGTGCAGGTGCAGGTTGCAGGATTTTCCTCATTTACCACCCCCTGGGGTGGGAGGGGAATTCCTGCAGGAGGTAGCAGACTTTGTCATCGACCAGGTGTTGGAGTCCCCCAGGTGTTTTATCCTGGGGACTTCAGTGACTGGGTTGACAACAAATCCTCATGTTTTGGTTATGACCTCCAGTTCTTGCAATTATTGGGCCTTTTACAAGTGGTTGCTGCTGCTACCCAGCCACACGGCCACACATTCGATCTGGTGTTCCAGCTGGGTCTTGAGACTGACAACCTCAAGATTGGTCAGGTTGTTTGGTCTGACCATTGTACCATGGAGTTCAGCTTTGGGGCCCCCCTGAAAGTCCCTCCCCTGTGGAGATGGCCAGCTATCGCCCCTTAAGGGGTGTTGACCCAGAGGGACTATTGGCATTAGCTGACCTATCTAGGATTGATGCAGCATGTACGATGGCACTGGAGAGACTGTGGCCTCCTATAATAGGGTGGTTACTGAAGCTCTAGATGCCATCGCACCAGTCCGTATACGACCCAGATCCTCTCACTTCAGATCCACTTGGTTTGATGGAGATCTCAAGGTGATGAAGATCAGGGGTCAGAAGTTGGAGCATTGCTGGCGGAAGACCCGGCTGGAGGCTGACAGGCTGGCCCTACACAGTGTTGGGTAAGTTACTTTTTTTCTATTACTTTCTATTTCTTTTAGAAACTTGATCTAGGAAGCTCTGTGCAGTCACTAGCAAGGATGGAGAAGTACTAGAAAAAGTAATACACCTGACAGTTAGTTACTTATTTCTTTTTATACAAAAACAATAAATAACTATAACAGATGACATTTATTTGAAAGTAATAGGTTAGTTACTAGTTATTTTCAAATAAATGTAATCAGTTACAGTTACGTATTACTTTTATATAAAAAGACATAAGTAATTGTAAATGTAAGGTGTATTACTTTTTTCAGTACTTCTCCATCCTTGCTAGTGACTGCACAGAGCTTTCTGGAATGAGTTTCCAAAAGTAATAGAAAGTAACAGAAAAAGTAACTTACCCAACACTGGCCCTACATTCTCACTATGCTGAGTACTAGGGGCAATTTCCCGTAAGAAGGCAGAATTTCTGTTCAGGGAAATTGCTGCAGGGAGAAACAGACCATCTCAGCTGTTTCAGACTGTGGACAGGCTTTTACATCCTGCCTGTCTCCGGCCAAAAAAGCTTTTTCAGCCTCTTTATGTGAAGAGTTTGCTCTGTTTTTCTCTGACAGCGTGTTGGCCATCTGGTCGGGGATTCTGCCATGGATGCTTCTGCCTTGCAGTGATCGAGTTGGGCATTTCAGAGGCATCCTGTCTGCCTGGGAGGAGTTTAGGCCAGTGGAGGTGTCTGAAGTGACTAAGGTGATCTTGCATCTGAAGCACACCTTTTGCGAACTGGACCTGGCACCGACGCATTTCTTAATGGGATGTGTCGATGCCATTGGCCTGGTGTTTGCCAGGATTGAAAGGTGCCCGATGGTGGAGGGGGTCTTCCCAGTTGCTTTGAAAGAACCACTGGTGAAGCCCCTCATAAAGAAATCTTCCCTTGACCCAGACATCCTGGCGAATTACCATCCAATCTCCAACCTGCCGTTTTTGAGCAAGGTTGTTGAGAAATTGGTGGCACATCAGCTTGAGGATCGCCTGGTGTCCTTGGATATCTAGGGGCCTTTCCAGTCAGGTTTTCGGGACAGACATAGCACTGAAACTGTTGTAGTGCATAATGATCTGCTCAGGGCTAGAGATAGAGGAGAAAGGTCAAGTTCTTGTGCTCCTCGATCTCTCCTCAGCTTTTGACACTGTAGATCGTGTCATGCTCCTTGATCAGCTCTGTGAGTTTTGTGGACTCGCCGGCACCGTCATCAAATGGTTCGAGTCCTATCTCTTGAACAGAGTGCAGTGGGTGGTGATGGGGAATTTCTTCTCCTCCTCAATGCCTCTGTCTTGTGGAGTACCTCAGAGCTCAAACTTGTTGCCGATGTTGTTCGCAGTGTATATGCTGCCCCTGAGCGAGATCATTCGACAATACAGCGTGGTGTTTCACTGTTATGCAGATGACACCCAACTGTATTTGTCTTTTGCACCCAGAACATCAGGAGCAGTCGAAGTGCTTAACAGCTGTCTGGCTAAAATCAATGACTGGATGGCTTCCAGCTGGCTGAGACTCAACCCGGGTAAGAATGAGGTGCTGGTGATTGAGACTGGTCGTGAGCATGATGGGTTGCCACAGGGGGCTGACTCTGGACTTGTTCTGGGGTCTGCTCCATTGGTGGTTTCTCTGAGGGTGTGAAATCCGGGTGTGAAGCTTGACAGCAGATTGACCTTTGAAGATCAGGTGTCAGCTGTAGTCAGCAGTGGTATTTACCACTTGTGAAACATTGCCTGAATTAAGCCCCTCATTCCACCCAAGGACCTGCCGACACCAGCACATGCCTTCTAGGCTTGACTACTGCAATGCTCTGTACTTTGAGGTCACAGGAGGGACCCTCTGCTGGCAGCAGCTAGTGCAGAATGCAGAGGCCTGGTTGCTGATGGGCCTTTCGAGGTCCAGTCATGTGACTCCAGTCCTGCATGCTCTGCACTGGCTGCTAGTCAGGTGGAGGGTCCTTTTCAAGGTGGTCTTCTCACCTTTAAGGTTCTATATGGGCTGGGTCCTGGTTACCTGTCTGATCTCCTGACACCGGTGTCCTCTGCTCGCTCCCTCTGTTTCTCCTCGAGGGGCCTCCTGGACGTTCCCAGAGTTTGGCTCAAGACCTCGGGGGATCGTGGTTTTGGTGTCGCTGGGCTGACCCTGTGGAACTCGCTTCCACCTGCAGTCTGGGATGCTCCCTTGATTGAGGTATTTAAGGGGAGGCTAAAGGCCCACCTCTTCAGCCTGGCCTTTGACTGCTGACATCTTCTTTAGTTTTGGCCAGTCCCTTGAAGTTTGACTTCTGGAAACCTCTATTGTACTGAATTTTAATCTGGTTATGTTTTAATGAGGTTTTATTATAGTTTACTGCTGTATATTCTCATTTATGTTTGGTGCCCAGAGCCTCTGGGATTGGATGCCCTATAAATAAAATTGCCTTGCCTTGCCTATCCTACGCTCTATCTATGGATTCTCAGTGGCTCCAAGAAAACTGCTTGAAGCATGCCCTAATAGACCAGTACTGAGAGCCCCTACTGCAGATCAGGGCCCCAGTCTGTCTATCCCCAAGCCCTCAGGGAAACATCTATCTGACTTATGCTACCTACCAGGGAACATATCTGCCCAAACTTCCCAGCGTACCTGTGAACAACAAAGGAAAAATACACTACATTGCATTACATTTCCCAACAATTGCACACCTGTGAAGAAAAACATGTTAACACTCTGTTAACCACAAACAATTCTAAAAACACTAAGAATAGGGGAACTCTGATGAGTTCCAACATCCTCTTCTTTTCTTTCTTTTTTTTTTTTTTTTTTACTTTCTATTTATCCACCTTCTCACCCTGGAGCTACTCTTCTTCGGGAGACACCAGCTACCACCCCGTGACTTGACTTACCTGATTCCGCAGGCGTTCCCCCATGGAGCCGTGGCTATACCTCCCCAGACGGATATGGGATGAGACCCAGATGTCTCGATGCTTCAATGTCTCGTTGGGTCCCCCAGTGGTCAGGCAAGCAGTCGCCATTAGGGTCAGTATTTTGGTGCTCCGTCTACCCATGCTCCGGCTGTGTTTTTTCCCCTTTCTGAGGAAGTGGCCGGTGCCCTGACGTCATCGAGTTTCACCGATGACCGCCACTCCCAGCCCTTTCTTGTACATGTTCTTGCACTTGCTGTTCCTCTGGCCTCCACCGGAGGCCAGCCAAGCACTGGGCAAATGCCCCCCCCCCTTCCCGGGAGAGGAGAGCTGTCCCTCGGAAGCTCAGTCCTCTCCCTTCCCTGCTGACCCCCGACGACCCAGGCTTGTTCCCGAACCCGGGTCGCCGGCATGACGCGAGGTGTGGCATCCAACGCCTCAACCCTCAGTGCCACCGGGCCGGCCATCCTCTTCTTTTCTTCTTCAGCAGCACCTGCAAGAGAAGAAAAACACAAAACACATTCTGAATTCCATCACAGTGTCTAAACCTCCACCTAACACTAAAGAACCCCAAAAATATTTTTTATAAAAGTACAAAAGTAACAAAAAAGGAAAGAAGAGATTTATACAACACATTTGGGGATGGAAGTCCCTAAAATGTCCCAAACTAGTGGTCAAATATCACTGGTGCCCATAGGCATTGTCCATTAAAGAGTCTCTCCTAGGCCGAAACCTGCTGGAGAACAGTTCTTGGACAGGACAGGGCCTGTATAGCACTGCAAACCGTGGGGAGAGTCTCTGATGAAAATTAAAGTTGCTTGGATAGTCTTCAAATGTAGGATGTGTTGTGCAAAGTCAGTTAATGTAAATAAAAAGTGGTTTCTTACCAGCTCCTTGAAGAATGAAAAAACTTTCCCTTACTCTGCGAGCTGAGGACCTTCTCCCTGGGATGATGATGTCCTCTGGAAAATAAATGATGAAACATGAAAACTGCTGGACTGATGCCCTCTGGAAAAACAAACGATGAAACAGGAAACCTGTTGGGATGATGTCCTCTGGAAGGCCAGATGATGAAACAGGAAAACTGATGGGCTGACACCTGAAGAAATCCTGGAATACCAGAAGAGCTGCATCTTCCTCCATGGATACTGCTGCTTTAGATGACAGGTATTTGGCCTGCCACTGCTCGCTTCCTTTAGGCATGCTGGCCATATTCACAGGGAGTAGGTGACACCATTAAGGGTAGTACCACTCAGGGTGTGGAGCGAGGACTATGACCCCGTCTGGGCGTTCCAAGCTGATGTTGTGAAATGTCTCTTGCCCAGCCCCATCCACAGTTCGCACAGTGTCCATAAACAGAGTCCTGCCTAGTCTCCAGATTTTAAGATGATCACTGGTGATTTTTTCCTTACACATTCTGCCACACCTGGGTGCAAATTCTTACTTGCCTCTTCCATTGGCCAGGACTGCCTGTTCTGTTTGATTTCTTCCCAGATTTCAGTGAGGAAAGGTAGGAAAGGACTTCCCATATGTGGTGTTAGCCCTCCTATGTATCAGTCTCTCCTCCTTACTACTCTTTACTAGTCTGCGGCCCATGGCCCAGCTTAGGGATGGCCAGTCCTGGTCGAGCCAGTGTCTCAAACTCAAAGAACAAAAGAACTTATCCCCCACTATCTCTGTGGACAAGTTGCTAGAGCCTTCTCCAACTATCTCTGGCTCCTCTGAGGCAAGAGCTTGAGGTGCCTCACAGTAGCCCTCAACATGAAGATGCCTTTCTTCATCCTCCTCTTCCTCACTCGTTATCTGTGCCCAAGAGTGAGCAAACGTCCTCACTCTTGAGACATTCCAGTCCTCACTGGAGCAGAGGTAGGCACCTCCCAATTCAATGTCTTTTGTAATTCATCCTCCCCCACTAGGCTAGGACTCAGATCCTGATTCCATGGGTCCACAGATCCCTCTGTTGCACTGTCTATCTGGGACACGGGTGTGGAAACCTCTCTCTGTTCCTGCCCTTGCAGTGGATCAACGTCAAGTTTACTTGCTCTTTCTGTAACACACTCTGTAGAACTTTCCCCAGCAGGTTCAACCTAGTTCTGCATGCTGCTACTACTGCAAGCAGGGTCCCCTGCCTGGGTCCACGTGGGAGCCAATCGAATTCTTGTTGCCCTCTCTGGTGCTGCAGTTCTGCTCATTCCAAACTTCACAAGGCAGTCCAAACAATGGAGTCTCAGAAACACATCACTTCCAGCCTTTAGATACACAATGCATAGTCTTACTGGATAGCTAGGAATGCTACTTGTGGAGATAACCTTTCACCATAGTAGACTCTCTCAGTGCTGCCACCTCCTCGGTGATCGTAGCTTGGGTATGCTCCGGATAGCAGGGAGCTCCCGAAGCCATGTCTGAAAGCAAACACACAAACTTTTTGTTACTGAATTGCTCACTAGTCACATATTGTCTCACAAAATAGCTCCCTGCTGCTGTGTTTACATTGCTGACCCTGCCCTGTCATGGCGTCTGTAACTTTTCTTCATGCATCAAAATCTGTTCAACTTGCTCAAAATTGTGTTTCAGACCTCTCTGGCTACTGAAATTACTTTAAACTGCAAACAATTTCTCTGCTGGTACATTTTTGCACATTCATACGAATTTTTAAACTGGTAACTTGACTTTGTGATCAGCATAGTTCAGGGAAAACAATCTATTTACGCATGCTCAAAGTCACATGTAAGCCCCACAGTCTTTCTTTGCAAAGGATTGCCTGTTTGCTGCATCCTCCGTATATAACTCACAGTCCTGCTGCTTAGAAGTTTACTGCTGCTGAACCCATTCCTCAATTATTTATTTTATTTATTTATTAAATTTTGGTAACCGGGTGAGCCCACTGGGCCCCGGAGGTCCCTTTTTCAGGGGCGACCCGGGATTTACATAACATAAAATACATCACAAACACGGTACATGTAGTGCATACATACATGATACAGCTTTATACATAGATGTACAGTCAGCTGGTTACATATGCTGAATTCGGCATTAGGTTAGTGCATTTGTTATAGATACTACCCTCGCTCACAGTCTATGCTCAGAATTTTCTGTTTGTTGCACCTGTCTTTACAACTTACAGTTCTTCTTTGCACATAAATCACAATGCTTGCACACAGGTTTAGCTGGCTTGACATTCACACACAGTTTGTTTGCAGAGTTTACTTGTTTAATCACTGAATTCAGTACCTGGTTCCATTTCGGCCTGCTGCCAATTCTAGGAAGGCCTCTGGGGTGAAACGGGGTGGCGATCCCGCCGATTATAGCCACGAACACCTCGATCACTCTCCAGTTGGCCGGATAATGGGTTGAGCCTGACATCATACTGTTCTAGTCTGTTTACTAAAGTTTAGAACAGCCACAAGCTCCTCAATGGTTGATCTTGGTCTAACCAGCTCGCATGCCACTCTCTATCTCTCCTCTGCAAACACTCTGCAGCACACAGACACTGACTAGGGGATGAGACTGGATGCAGCCACATCAATCACTCGACGCCATGCAAATGAGCCTCTCTCTTTCTCCTCGCTTGCTCTTCCTTCATGGTGATCGTCAAGCAGGAGCACTTTTTTTTTTTATCTATTTGTTTTTCCTCCTGCGGCTCGGTCTGCTATCGTCTGTCTGCCATCCTCCGCACCCCTAGCGATCCCCGTCAGCTCATTCACCCGAGTTAGCATGCAGTGCCCTCAGTGGGAGACCCCCTAACCCCCGTCCGCCAGGCCTGGATCTAATACCCGGGTGCGATTCCTCCAGGTCCGAGGGGTTGTGTGGAGGCACGGCCATTAAGCCGCCATGACCGACTCCCATTTTCCACCATAGTTTCTCCCCTAGGAGTACAGACGTGCAATGATGTCAAGGCACTATGTGCTGACGTCTGCCGTTCCCCTCCCTCTAGATGCACCATGAACTGTGGAACCGTCGATTTCCACTTGGGGGTGCTGCAGTGCGATTCCCTAACCCTCCCCAGGGAGAGGAGAGGAGAGCAGTCAGCAGATTCTCAATCCTCTCCCTTCCCAGCCGACCCCTGATGACAGAAGCTTGTTCCCAAACCCCGGTCGCCAGCGTGGCTTGAGGTGTGGCATCCAGTGCCTCAACCCTCAGCGCCACTGGGCCGGCTGAGCAGGAGCAAATTTAACCTGCAAACTGTAACTTTTTTCTTGGCTGCAATTTCAGCAGCGTGAGCACCATTTTGACCATTTTTACCACAGTTTCTGGACATTTCCTCTTGCAATTCCCCCAATTTGCACACTAAACACATGAAACTTTCAGGGCACATATCTGAGTCTGTTCCTCAAAGTCCACAATACTTTTGGCACTTGAAAATTGCATTTTAAAAATTCTTTAAGCACTTTTGATGGAGAGATTAGGACACACACTTCAATGCTTTACTGTCCATTACAAGTTGAAGATACACAAGCAGCACCTGTTCTTTTACTGTACTGGAAGGTACACAATCAGCATATTTGGGTGGCATTTTTTCTGGGCCCAAATCTCTTGTCCAAAGCTTCCTTTCTGTTAGGGCTACACTGCTACCAGACAGAAAGATGCTAGATATACCCTCAGCAAAAATCTCGGGTTCTCTCCCCAAATTAAATAAGCATCCTGGAGGAACTCCAATTTTTTTGTAACCCCCCCCGCTACTTTACACAGTTAGCTACCCCTGGCACCCATAACTGGGCGCCAACTTCAGAAACATTTAGACAGTTGGTGCCTATAAGGTATCTACAATAACCAGGTCCCGAGGACAGAACTTTTTGCAAGGGTTATGCTAGACCAAACTTCTGGCGGGGTACCCAGTAACTCCACACAGGAAGCAATAACATAAATGTCCAGACCACAGCTGGGGTTCTAGAGTGTGACTTTATTCCAAAAGATGTTCTCCAAAGCAAGAGTGGACCCCCAAGGTTTACACATCGTGGCACTAGGAACTTGCAGAACAACAAAATCGACTGTATCTGACAGAAACTCTTTGTATTCCCACATCGCAGGACATAGAACAGCTTGCACTTGTATTCCCATATAGCATAGGACATTTCTTCCAGTTGCACTGGCCACAACTGAAAATTCATTTGCTAACAGGACACTTTTACTTTCAATCAATCAATCAAAATCTTTATTTATCCAGGCGAACATCGAGCAGAGCTCTTTTACAAGATGGACCTGGTTAGAACAGGGTCGGGTAACATCCATCATAAAAACATATAAATACATGTAAATAAGTATATAAACTTCTTTTCCCACATGTCGTAGGACATTTAACATTGCTTCTAGTGACACTGGCCACAACTGAAAACACATTTTGCTAAGCACTAGCACCATTCTTCATAACCAGAGAAGAAATTGTAAACCACTTCAGGGGGTAAAATCCTCTTCAAATATTGGCCCTTTGTCTAAAGTAGCCAGGTGCCCTTACTGAACCTGTTAGTCCTGAACTGGTTACTCCAGATGGGGGTCTGCCCACCCTTTGCTCCCAAATCCATACTCAGCCATTCTTTCAGAGTTACACTTTAAACATTCGGAAATACATTTTGGAAAATGCTTAACTGAATGAAACTTCGGCATTCAGCGTTTGAATCACTACACTGGTAGCTGGAAAAGACTAAAGTCTTGAACTATGTGATATAGTCATACCTCTGGACATCACACACTTCAGCCAACTTTAAATTAGAACAGTCTCAAACTTCTGAATTCACAGAAAAGTTATGCATTTCCCTTTTAGTCAGAGAACACAACAGCACAGGTACTTGCTTTCTGCAGCAAGTCAGATCCTACTCACTGTTAAACATTTCAGGCAGCTTCAAACATCCTGGATCAAAAAAGGGGTCACCCCTTGGATCCATCCACTAGCAGTCCTTCTCACCCCTCCAGGGATCAAAATCAGGAGATTCTGCTATAGACAATAGTTTCTACCACTTCTGTTTGCAAACTGGAGAATTACCAGGACTACGGTGAGAATGCAGGGCCCTCAACTCAGAGCTCTCAGCGGAGCAGTTCTCACTCCTGCAACTTCAAGCTGCTATTTCCTAGCCGGACAGGTGGCACTGAGGGTTGAGGCGCTGGACGCCACACCTCACGCCATACCGGCAACCTGAGTTTGGGAGCGAGCTTGGGAGCCGAGGGTCAGCAGGGGAGGGACTGGATTGAGCGCCCACTGGGATGCTCTCCTGTCCCGGGGGAGGGCATTGGGGAGCTTAGTGCTCCGGCGGCCCCTGGTGGAGATCAGGGGTGCCGCAGTAGCGTGTGTTGCACGTAATGGCGTGCCCAATGCAAGACAGGGTTTCCATGCACCTAACAGCATCAGAGGTGCACACGCGGGGGGGGGGCAGAACAGAACATAGGAAAAACCCGGCTTGTGGGGCAGGCGACGGCACCGGTCACCCATGCCCTCCACCGGGTTCCTCCTCAGATGGCCTTCCAACATGCTCCTTCCAGGGCCCATCTGCAGTCGGAGTCTGCCTTGTCAAGGAGCCCAAACGGTGTAGGGCTACCCTCCCTGGGCGGGTGGTACTGGGGGTGCCGACTGCAGGGGAGGAGAGGAGGTATAGTCCGAGGGAGCCTCTGGCAGGCAGGACAAGGACCGGATGCCTGAGAAAGATCCTCATGAGCCGCGACCAGAGCGAAAGAAAGTTGGAAAAAAAAAAGCTACTACTTCCAACTACTGACTCACATTGACCCTTGTCTCAAGATTCTAAAACTCCCTTCTCACAGCTGGCAAAGGCTTATGCTGCTGCGAGAGTTCCAAATGAGCTCACAACTTCCATCTCAGCTGAAGCCAAGTAAACAGAAGGGTAAGCAGGTGAAAAACCCATTTAACTAGTTAATCACCAGCTGCCTCGCCCTGCCTAACACTGTAACTGAGGGGATTCCAGTAACCCCAGGGGACTGGGTGGTTACATCTGCCTTAGTTCTACTTACTACCATGACCACTTAAGGTTACCCTTCATTCTAAATCGGGAAATAATGCTATGTTGTTCTTTTTTTAACTTCAAAATATTTTATTAGGGTAAAGATGCAACATCTCAACATAGAATACGATATAAAACACAGTATAGAACATCAGACCATATATTGGTACCATAAATTATATCACATAACAGTATAAACCCATTGGTGAAGTATCCAGTCCAAAAAATAAAATCACCAAGGGTCTATAAGGTTGTCAAACTCCTTATAACCAAGAGTCTGGACAAATTAAGTAGCTTGCTATGTAGAAAAGATGTGCACTGAAAAACAAATCCAGACCATGTACTGGGATAATAGAATGTGCTACAATCAGCATATAAAGAGAAAACAGAAAATACTACTTATAGAGTAATTAATGTCAGTTAAACAAACTTAGGTAAAAGAAGAATCAGCATTTTTTATAGCACTTTTTCATAAACAGTGTATCCCAAAGCGCTTTACAAGCAATGCTAGACTGGTAGTGAAGTGACTGAATGTGTAGTGGCAGCCACATCGCACATCATCACCCACACACAACCTGGATAATTGCATGAACCAGTTTATGGGAAGGGGAATGTTGGCCAGGACACCAGGAATGTTCCCTACTCTTTGCGAAGAGTTCCCTGGGCTCTTTTACTTCCATCTGGACACCCACCAGGACAACACCAGGATGGGTAGAAGGGACCTCGGTTTAACGTCTCATCTGAATGACGGCACACCTCAGCAGTACAGCACCCCCCTAATACTGCACTCGGATGCCAGCGATTTTTAGGTGCAAGCCCAATCCTGGTGTGTGATGAGAACCCACGACCTTCTGGTCCAAGGGTGGATGTGCTACCAACTGAGCCATGCTGACACCTTTTTAACGTCTTTATAAATGACATTGTGGAGGGACTGAAGGGAAAAGTATGCCTCTTTGCATAGATCTGCAACAGGGTTGATACACAAGGGGGGGTGGAACGGATGAGAAGGGACTTGCCAAGGTTGGAGGAATGGTCAAAAGTATGGCAGCTTTCGCTTATGGCGGAAGCCCACAGCTCCAACTTTGACCCACTGGCACTCTATAGTGTCAGTAATCTATTACCTGGAACGACTCTTTGCTGAAAAAGCTGATCGTATTCCCCAGTTTCAAATCTATTGGAGGTCATTGGTCCTCTATATCTCCCCATTAGATGACTCATTTATCCCTTAATGAGATAATCCCCTTGGGTCCTGCTTCTCTCTTCCCACATGTAGACCATTATCAATTCAATGACACCGAGGGACATTATATGCCTGAAGTGATTTGTACAAATGGCTTAAATTGGGAAAAATGTCTTGTAATAAATGAATTTCCACTGTATGTGTATATCATGAACAATGAAATTGCTGTACATATGTATTCCTGCTGTAATACTGACCTGAAAAATAAAGAATATAAAAAAAAAAGTATGGCAGCTTAGATTCAATGTAAAGAAGTGCAAAGTAATGCACCTGGGAAACAAAAACCCAGGGGAAGAGTACACAATGGGGGTTACTAACAACAACAAAAATGGAAAGCGACCTAGGGGTAGTCATATCAGATGACCTAAAGGTAAGCAAGCAATGTGAGAAGGCAGTAAGGAAGGCTGGGGAGATACTGGGATGTATTGGGAGAGGCATCACCAGTAGAAAACAGGAAGTTAGCCCTCTGTACAGACAGTTGGTGAGACCCCATCTGGAGTACTGTGTGCAGTTCTGGAGACGCCATCTCCACAAGGGCATAGAATGGAGGCAGTCTGGAGGAGGGCAAATAAAATGGTGCAGAGTCTGCACCAGAAGCCATACGAAGAGAGACTACAGGAGCTTAATATGTATATCCTCAAGGAAAGGAGGGAGAGGGGGGGACATGATAGAAACTTTCAAGTACCTCAAAGGAATCAACAAAGTCCAACAGGGTAGCATTTTTCAGAAAAAGACGTGCAAGAATGAGGGGGCACAATTTGAAGATAGAGGGGGGATGGCTCAGGATTAACATGAGGAAGTATTTTTTCATGGAGAGGGTGATGGACACATGGAACAGCCTTCCTGAGGAGGTTGTGGGGTCAAAAACAGTGGGGGAATTCAAGAATGCATGGGACAGACAAAAGGCAATTCTGGTGAGGGGTAGGAAGAAGTAGGCTGTTGGTTAACTAGGATCTGCAGCTTATCCAATAGGTAGGGAAACCAAGCAGTCCTTATCTGCCGTCAAAGTCCATGTTTCTGTGTTGTCCAGGACAACAGCCTTATATTCAGTTTTACACATAGATTCTGCATTTCAGTCTCTGGCCCTAACAAGCACCTGCAGCCTTTCTCTCTCTCTCTCTCTCCTTTTTATTGGGCTCAGGTGCTGCTTGTTAACACCCTTCCTCCTGAGGGACATCCAACACCCAGTGCAGGCAGTGCAGAGAGATCTTAAAGAGCCAACATTAAAGACAGTGTTTGACTGCCCTGAGATGCAGAGCAATCCTTGTGTACCGCCCACCTGACAAGGGGCAGGGATTGTTTGTAGCAGTTTGTGGAGGGGCTGTCAGAATGGATTTTGGAAACCCTGAGGACTCTTGTCCTTGGGGATCTCAACAGTAGGATCGATAAGCCCTTGGATGTATTTGCAACCAACTCCTCCAACTCACCACAGAGTTGGGTCTCTGGCAGGAGATTACCGCAGCCACGAGCTTGGGGGGGGGGAGGGGCACATGCTTGACCTTATCTTTTTGACGGGGCTATTGATAGATAATATCTTGGCGGGAGCCTGTTTTGCTGGATAACTGCACCATATTGTTAAATGCTGAGGCCATAAACATAGAATTTGACAGCAGAGAAGGATTGCTTGGCCCACTCACTCTGCCCATTTTTCTTGCTTATGAGTATCACCGCAGACCCTACTTGATCTGCAGCTTTCTCCCTCCCCCTCCTTTCCATTAAGATTCCTCACATCTATCCCATGCCTTCTTGAACCCCACCACTGTTTTCACCACCACCACGTCTGCTGGAAGGCTGTTCCAGGAATCCACCACTCCTTATGTGAAGAAGTACTTCCTCACATCTCTCCTGAATCTACCCACTTCCAGCTTCATAGCATGTCCCCTTGTTCTTAAGCTCCTTTTTTTCTGAAAAATACTTCCCTGTTGTACCTCATTTACCCCTGTGCGGTATTTAAAGGTCTCTGTTATATCTCGCCTCTCTCCCAGGGTGTACATTGTAACGTGGCCCAGGTCATGCCTGAAAACAGTCCCTGGGATCAGTGCACCTACCCGGGTTACCAAAGTCATAAATAAAGTAAATAAAACATATTGAGGTGCTTTAGTCTCTCCTTGTAGGTCTTTTGGTGCAGACCCTCATTTTAGTTGCCCTTCTCTGGACCGCCTCCACTCTGTGTCCTTCCAGAGATGTGGTCTCCAGAACTGGACACCATTACTCCAGGTGGGATCTTACTAGTGATCTATACAGGGGCAACATCACTGCCCTCTTTCTGATGGCGGTACCCTACCTATGTACTCTGGCACCCCAGTAGCCTCCCAACTGTCATGTCACATTGCCTGGCTACCTTTAGGTCATTCGGTATGATTACTCCCAGGTCTCTTTCTTTTTGTTTTTAAAATTTATTTTAATTGAGAACAAGTTACGAGGCATGAGTAAAAGGTTACAACTTCATTTAGGCATGTATGTAATGATTTGACAGGTAGTGTACAACAGAATACGTTATAGAATTACAGCAGGTGGATGTCTTATCACGGCTCTCTCCCTCAACAAAGTAAACATTTTGTCTTGGCTTATCTTTGTGAAATACAGTTTTTATATAATATTATCTGGCATTCAAGGAACAAACTCATCTGCAGTCAACATGTAGTTACCCCCAGGTCTCTTTCCCGCTTGGTGGTCGTCAGTACCACTCTATCCATTCTGTACATCACCCCTGGATTTCTGTGCCCTAAGTGCATTATTTTGCACTTTTTCGCATTGAAACCCAGCTGCCATACCGTTGCCCACTCTGCGAGTCTTCCCAGGTCTCTGCTCATTCTTTCCACCCCCGATCATTGTGTCCCCCGGATTGCAGATTTTGGTGTCATCCACAAAGAGGCAGACCTTCCCTCCAGCTTCTCTGCAATATTGCTTACAAAGACACAAAATAGGATCGGTCCCAACACTGATCCCTGAGGCATCCTGCTGGTCACCCTCCCTTCCTTGGCGTGAACTCCGTTTATCATCACCCTCTGTCGCCTACCACCTAACCAATTTGTTACCTCGTTTATTACCTTTGGACCCACTCCTAAACTACTCAGCTTTTATTTCATTTATTTCTTTAGTTTTTGTTGACTGGGTAAGTTCACTAGACAAATCTTGCCTATTTTCAGGCACGACCCGGGGGAGGGGGATACAGATGAATGCCAACTGACCTTGAACCAGATTAAGCTGTTGTTTAGTGCTTCTTAAGCTTGCTTATTAGTCTGCTATGTGGAACTCTGTCAAAAGCTTTACTGAAATCTAGGTAGGCCACATCCACTGCTCTACCCAGATCTAATTCCTTGGTCACCCAGTCAAAGAAATGTAGCACATTTGTTTGACATGACCTCCTCCCGTGAATCCACGCTGCCTTGGTTCTTGTAACCCACTGGATTCTAAATATCCTGCAATGCTTTCCTTCAGTAGTGATTCCATTAACTTTCCCACCACTGATGTCGGGCTGACTGGCTTATAACTGCCAGCCTGCTCCCACTTTTGTGAAGTGGGACTACATCTGCCCTTCTCCAGTCCTCCGCAACCACTCCCATTTCCAGTGAACTGTTAAATAGGGTTGTCAGAGGTGCAGTCAGTTCCTCCCTGAGCACCCTCAATATCCTTGGATGCGCCCCATCTGGCCTCATTGCTTTGTTCATTTGCAGATTAAATCCCTTCAGGACTCTCCTCTGAAAATGAACTAGTGTTCACCTCCCCCATCCAAAGCTCCTGTTACTTTTTTGTGGCCCCTCTCTTTCTCCTTCCCCTATGAACACTAAACAAGAGTATTTGTTCAAGATGTCTGCTTTTTCCTGATCCCTCTCTGTACAGTCCCCTTCCCTCTTTAACCTTACAGTTCCTTTGTATTTTTTTTTTTTGCTTACATGCCTAAAAAATGTCTTGTCCCCTTTTGATATTGCTGGAGCTATTCTTTCTTCAGTTTGCACCTTTGCACTCCTTACTGGTTTTCCTGCTTCCCTTTGTCTCCCTGATACACCTCCTTAAATTCCTCCCTCTGCATCTCCTTTTACCTTCTGAATAAGGAAACCATCTTTGACTGTGGAAGTGATCAAATAAGCATTCCAAATGGGATCTGGATCCAGTTAGGATTCTAGATCATTTGGACATTTCAGGCCAGGTTAAGGACTCTACCATGGGGTGTAGTACTGCGGTGAAGGCCTATAAAGGGTCTTTCACCACGGCACTGGTCTCCCTGGCACCAGTCCATTCATGTCTGCAGGTCTGTCACCGAAGTGCTCCCTGGTTTTCACCTGAGCTTCAGCAGATGAAGACTGCAGGTATAAGTTAAAGCACAGGCTGAGGAAGTCGCAGGTGAATGCAGACAGACTTGTTCTCAAGGAGCACTTGAGGCTATACTGGGAGGCTAACATGTTTGCAAAGAAGGATTTCTTTTCTGCCATGACTGCAGTTGAGAACAGCCATCTGTCTGCAGTTTTCCATGTAGCAGACAGTGTTTTACACCCCGACTGTCTGCGGTAGAGGGATCATGTTTCCATGGAGTAGTGCAAGTGGTTAAATGAATTCTTCAAGGCCAAGGTTGTTGGCATCCAGGACCAGATTTCTACCACTACCCAGAGAACAGACAACAGGGATAGAGAGGGGATTTTGAGTGCATCAGTGGATGGTTATGGGGCAGTTTCAACTTTTGGATGAGGAGGAAGAGGTCCTCTGGGTGGTGACGAGTTTGTGGTGCACCACACATGTTGTGGACCCTGCACCAATCCAGCTGTTCAAGGCTAGGTAGGGGTTAAAGGTTCCAGTATTGACTGGTATACCCAATACTTCTCTGTAGGATGGCTGCTACCCTCACCCTTAGGAAGGGTAATGGTTTAGCCCCTGCTTAAGAAGCACTAAACAACAGATTCCATGCCCTCAAATGGAGTAACAAACCTAATGTCTACACACACAGAGTAGATTTTAACTTGTCTAATTTAATACTAAGAAATAACAAACTACTTAAATCCACAAGTGGAAGCATGCAAAGCTACTGACCGCACTTTCCCCAGCACCTCCGAGTTCACCGACTCGCTCTCAGAAGCTCCATTAAGTCTATAACTTCATTGGAGTGCATGGAATCTGTTGTTTGGTGTTGCTTAGGTTAGGGCTGGCCACCCTCCTTTCATTGCATCTACACTGCACTGTGATTTTCATGGGTTGTTCCTCTGGAGCCCTGCTTATGAAGGCATTGTTAAATCCTGACATACTTGCTAATTATTTTCCTGTCTCCAAACTTCCCTTTCTGGTGAAGGTTGTTGAGAAGGTGGTTGCAGCCTGCTCATGAGTCATCTTAAGAGAAATTACCTCTTTGAATCATTTCAATCTGGTTTCCAAAATAAACAAGGCATGGAGACAACCCTGATCAGGGTACATAATGATCTCTTCCTGGTGAGGGATAGCAGGGAAATCTCTTTTGTGATCCTTTTAGATTTTTTAATTGGCATTCAACACTGTAGATTATGCAGATTTATTTGCCAGACTTGGGGAGCTTGTACGGTTGTCTGGGACTGTCTTACAATGGTTCTGGTCTTTCCTTAGTGATAAAGAGCAGTCTGTGTGCTTGGTTCTTGCCTATCTTTGCCAGTTGTTCTCGTCGGGGGAGCTCCCCAGGGTTTTGTGCTTTGGCATGTGTTGTTCTCAGTGTACATGCTTCCACTGGGAGGGATCATTAGGCACTACAGTGTGGAATTTCACTGCTATACCCAGTACCTCCACACAGGAAGCAATAATATAACTGTCCAAATCATAGTTGGGCTTCTAGAGTGTGACTTTATTCCAAAAGATGTTCTCTAAAGCAAGGGTGGACCCCAAGGTTTACACAATGTGGCACGAGGAACTTGCAAACCAACAAATTGACTGTATCTGACAGAAAACTCTTTGTATTCTCACCGCAGTAGGACATAGGACACTTGCACTTGGTATTCCCACATGTCGTAGGACATGGAACATTGCTTCCAGTGGCACTGGCCACAACTAAAAACACATTTTGCTAAGAACGAGCACCCTTCCTCATAAACAAAGAACAAACTGTAACCCACTCCAGGGGGTAAACTTATCTTCAGACATTTGGCCATTTGTCTAAAGTAACCAGATGCCCTTACTGAGCCTGTTAGTCCTGAACTGGTTACTCCAGATGAGGTTCTGCCCAACCATTGCTCCCAAATCCATACTCAGTCATTTTTTTCAGTTACACTTTAAGCATTTGGAAACACACTTTGGAAATGCTTTTTGAATGAAACTTGGCATCCAGCATTCGAATCACTACAACTGGTAGTGGAAGAGTTAAAGTCCCGAACAATGTGATATAGTCATACCTCTGGACATCACACACTTCAGCCAACTTTAAATTGAAACAGTCTCACACTTCCGAATTCACAAAAAAGTTGTGCCTTCCCTTTTAGACAGGGAACACAACAGCACAGGTACTTTCTTCCTTTAGCAAAAGTCAGATCCTACTCACTGTTAGACATTTCACGCAGCTTCAAACATCCTGGATCAAACAGGGGATTGCCCGTTGGATCCATCCACTAGCAGTACTTTTCACCCCTCCAGGGTTGAAAATCAGGAGATCCTGCTGTAGACATGGTTTCCACCACTTTTCTTGGCAAGCTGGAGAATACCAGAACTAGGGTGAGAATGCAGGGTCCTCAACTCAGAGCCCACAGCTGAGCAGTTCTCACTACTCCAACTTCAAACTGCAACTTTACACTATTGACTCACACGGACTCCCATCTCAACATTATAACTCACTTCTCAACAGCTGGCACAAGGGTTATGCTGCTGTGAGAGTTCCAGATGAGCTCATCACTTCAGTCTCAGCTGAGGCAAAGTAAACAGAAGAGTGAGCAGGTGAAAAACTATTTAATCACCAGCTGCCTCTCCCTGCCTAGCACTGTTACTGAGGAGATTCTAGTAACCCCAGGGGACTGGGTGGTTACACATGCTACACCAGGAACAGCACAGTGAGGCTTCAAGGCTACCCCCCCCGGGGCAAAGGCAAGCCCCGCTCAGTAGGGGACTAAACCTACTCAGAAGCTTGTCATACACCACAGTGTTAAAAGCTTTGCTGAAGTCCAGATAGACTATGTCTAAGCTCCTCATGTCTTTCCATCTCCCTGGTCACCCCCTCAAAGAAGGTAATCATATGGCTTTGGCATACTCCTCCCATCATGAAACCATGCAGAAAGGGGGCTAGCTCCTTGGCCTCAACCAAGTGTTCCATTTTTCTGTTCTTCCTTGATAATGGCTTCCTGGACTTTGCTCAACATTGATGTCATGCTGACCAGACTGTAGCTGCCATGGTTTGATCCTGCCCCCTTCTTGAAGATAGGGTCCACATGGTCATCTTCCAGTCCTCCGGCACCATAGGGGCCACACTGATCACCTTTGTAGTCCTCTAGCACCACATCTGTTTGGACAAACTCCTGAATGATTACTACAAGTGGACCCACCAATTGTTCCTTTAGCTCATAGAAACATAGACTTTGACGGCAGATAAAGACCGCTTGACCCATCTATTCTGCCCATTTCCCTACCTACAGGATAGGCCACAGATCCTAGTTAACCAACAGCTTATTTCTTCCTACCCCCCCCCACAAGAATTGCCTTATGTCTGTCCCATGCATTCTTGAATTCTCCCACAGTTTTAGACCCCACAACCGCTTCAGGAAGGCTGTTCCATGCATCCACTATCCTCTCTGTGAAATAATACTTCTCACATTGCCCCTGAACCGCCCCTCTATCTTTAAATTGTGTCCCTTTTTCTTGCACGTCTCTTTCTGGAAGATGCTACCCTCTTGGACTTTGCTGATTCCACTGAGGTACTTAAAGTTTCTATCATGTCCCCCCTTCTTTCCTCAAGGGTATACATATTAAGCTCCTTTAGTCTCTCCTCACGGCTTCTCTTGCAGACCCTGCACCATTTTAGTTGCCCTCCTCTGGACTGCCTCTATCCTGTCTATGTCCTTGCGGAGATGGGGTCTCAAAACTGGACACACTACTCCAGATGGGGTCTCACCAACTGTCTGTACAGAGGGATAACAACTTCCTGTTTTCTGCTGCTGATGCCTCTCCCTATGCATCCCAGTATACCCCCAGCCCTGCCTACTGCCTTCTCACATTGCTTGCTAACCTTAAGGTCATCTGATATGATTACCCCAGGTCCTCTCCTTTTTTTGTTGTTACTACCTCCCCCATTGTGTATTCTTCCCTGGGTTCTTGTTTCCAGGTGCATTATTCTGCACTTTTTGCATTGAATCCTAGCTGCCATACTTCTGACCATTCCTCCAACCTGCCAAGTCCCTTCTCATCCTTTCCACGCCTCCTTGTGTATCAACCCTGTTGCAGATCTTTGTGTCATCTGCAAAGAGCATACTTTTCCTTCCAGTCCCTCTGCAATGTCACTTATGAAGATATTAAAAGGACTGGACCCAATACTGAACCCTGCAGTACCCACTAGTAACCCCTCTTTCTTCAGAGTGGACTCCATTTACAATTATCTTCTGTGTCCTGTTGTCCAGCCAATGTTTTACCCAGGCTACCACCCTGGGACCCACTCCCAGGCTGGTTAATTTGACTATTAATCTTTTGTGTGGGACTGTGTCAAATGCCTTGCTAAAGTCTAGGTAGGCCATGTCCACAGCCCCTCCCTGGTCTACTACTTTGATCACCCAGTCAAAGAAATCTATTGGATTCGTCTAACATGACCTTCCCACTGTGAACCCATGCTGCCTTGGGTCCTGTGCCCCACTGGCCTCTAGGTACTCAACTATTCTTTCCTTCAGAAGTGACTCCATCACTTTCCCTACCACAGAGGTCAAACTGACAGGTCTGTAGTTTCCTGACTCTGTCTTGGTCCCACTTCTGTGAAGGGGAATCACATCTGCCTTCCTCCAGTCCTCGGGTACCACACCATCCTCCCATGATTTATTAAAAAGAGTAGCCAGTGGTTTCACTAGTTCCCCCTTTAATTCTTTTAGAATTCTGGGGTGAATTCCATCAGGCCCAATTGCTTTGTCCACCTTCAATTTTAGGAGTTCTTGCAGAACCCTTTCTTCTGTGAAAGGACTGGGATCGACCCTCCTATCAAGAGTGCTTCTGTTAATTGGATTAGGCACTTCCCCTCCTCTTGTGAATACTGAGCAGAATATTCATTCAGTATCCCTGCTTTTGCACTGTCCCCTCTGCCCACCCACCGCTCATTCTATTCGCCTCACTGTCCTCCCTTTGTCTTTCATTGCTGATGTACCTATAAAGGTTTTAACACCCTTCTTAACGAGTTGGCTATCTTTTCCTCAGTTTGGGCCTTTGCTATTCTGACTTCCCTCCTGCTTCCTTCTGCCTTAACTGGTACAGCTCTGTCCTGCTCCTTCTGTGTTTCCTTATACTTCCGGAATGCTATCTTTTTCTTCCTGACTTTCACAGCCACCTCTTTTGAGAACCATAGTGGCGTTTTCTTTCATTTTGATTTGTTTATTTGCGTCACACAAAGGCTTGTTGCCTCTGTGATGGCAGTTTTGACTATTCCCCATCGTTGCTCCACACCTCCTTCTAGCCTGTTTGCTAGTGCTTTTCTGAGGCACTCTCCCATCTTGCCAAGGTCAGCCCCCCTGAAGTCCAGTACCCTCACTTTTGTATGGCTTGACTCTGTAGCTGAGTTTAACGTGAACCACACTGTTTGATGGTCACTTGTTCCCAGATGGCAACCCACTTCTAGATCTGAGATCCTCTCACTGCCCCATTTGAGAGTATGAGGTCTAAGATTGCTCCCTCACGAGTGGGTTCTGAAACTAGCTGTCTGAGGCCTGCCACCTGTAGGGCATCAAGAATGGCCCTGCTCTTGGATGTGGCTGCAGCAAATGTGCTCCAGTTAACATCTGGCATATTCAGGTCTCCCATCAACAGTATCTCCTTTCTCTGCCATTCTAAGAATGCCTTCTATCATATCCTTGTCCATTTCCCTCCCCTGACATGGGGTCTGTACACAACCCCTGCGAGAATGTGGTGCCTTTCTAGTCTCCAAGGTGACCCACAGTGCCTCCTCCTCCTGCTAACTCTTTTTGTTCAGTTGCTTTTATCCTTCCTTTACATGAGGAGCTACTCCTCCCCTTTCTCCCTGCGTGTCTCTCCTGTAGGTTATGTACCCTGGTATGTTAACATCCAGTCATGGTTCTCTGTGTACCATGTTTCTGTGACTGCTACGATATCCAGGCATCCCTCTTCCATCAAGGCCACCAGCTCAGGGAGCTTGTTGCCCAGACTACGGGCATTGGTACTCATTACCCTCCATTTCCTGATGGCCTTACTCCTTTTTGCCCCATCGCTGTCCTTCTTGCCTTTGTCACTTTCTCCATTTACCCCTGCCCTTCTCCCTATCGACACCTCTATGTTGGTGTTTACCGCACTTACTACCGCAGCTCCACTGTGATCCTGGGGTGTGTCTTGTCGACACCATGGGGCTTATATGGTTTAAACTTCACCAAGTAGTCGGTAACCAAGGTGGGTGTATTGTTAACAGGCTACATCATGGTTACCAACACTCCTAGGAAGTCCTGCACTTGACTGAAAACCAACACAATATCCTGTGGTTACAAATTCCAAATGCTTTAATGTTTCAATGTAAAATAAACAGAATAACAGAATATTGAGGATGGACTGACAGACGTCCACTACTCGCCCTGGCACTTTGGGTATGGAAACTCTTCGTCAGGGAGCGTGGCTAGTCCAGAAACATATGTTCTATTTATATTAAGTGCTCATGAATAAAAATCAATCGATTTGCATAAATAGAGTGATAAATAACAGTATAAAAAGATTGAAATGCTCACATTTATACTACCTTATATGTCTGTGATCAGTTTGTTCAAAAAATGTAATCAATTTCAAAACTTAATTCCATTTAGAATGTATTTGAGACAAAAGGCAGTATATTTAATTACTTTAAATAAGGAAATGCAGATCGAGACAGATGGAGCGCTGTTGCAAATGTTCAAGGCGCACACTCTTTGCAAATAGCTATGTCCATACAATTAGGAGTAGAGCCTGATGGTGGGTTGCTACAGTCTCCAAGGCGTCAGTTCTATATCAATCACCATCTTCCAAGTGTAAAAAGTAGTAGAGCAGATGGGAATACCCCCTGTAGAGAAGGATCAGCGAGAAATACATCATCATCTGTAAAAGTCTATAGGCAATCATAGACAGTATTGTAACAGAAAACATAACAGAAAGCAGTGCCCAGTACAGTGTATGTGATGTGATCTACCATGCCCTGTTACCAGTACCATGCCCCAAAACTCTCTGAATTAACTTGAGTGATCAAATATCATCAGTGTTTAAATAACATCACACTTTTACGGGTGACCATCAGGAAGCATCTTCTAGTACCACAGGGGGGTAGATATCTAAATTAGAGAAAACTTACTATATAATTAATTTTCTTATGCATCATGGTTACTCCTGTTGCCATGGGCCCTCTCAGTTATCAGCCTCTTTCCTCCCCCTGGAAGCCCCATGGGGAGCACAGAAATGGAGTACTGTATTTATTCAGTATCTCAGCCATCACCCCTGGCTTTCTCACTGGTTCCTCCACATTCCTGTTTTCAGAGGCCCAACCACATGCATTAAGTTCTCTGTCCCTTCTTAATGAAAGCATCATGACATTTTGTTTTCTCGGGGTATCTTCCATGTTGCCTGTTTGGGCTGGGACAGTCAAGTCAGACCAAGGTTATCCTGTGTAGACAATGCAAGTGTCAGTGTCAGAACACCGCTCAGTATGCAGGAGTGCATATCACTGGACATGGCTGAGAAAAGGAATCAAACTGAGACTGGTACGACTCTAGTATTCCTTGTGTCAGCACCACCCCGAATACAGTGCCCCTGCCTGATTCTCCCATTCTCCCTCACCTGCTGGAATGCCCCTTACATGCTGGAATTCCCTTCAGCCTCTCAGAGTACTCCCACCTGTTACAATACCACCAACTATACCTCTTAATTGCCCCACATTATGAGGAATAGTTCCTCATTTTATTTCACAAAAGCTCCATGTTCCACACTGAGAGGATGTGTCCCACATTGCATGTTAAGATTTTAAAGCAAGAGTACATAGTAAATACTGTGAAAAATATATTATTCAATTAACAACAAACTTTGTGAACAACAGTGCACACATGTGCACAGTGTTCTGAACTCCTTGGTAAAAGATCTGATTAAGTGTTCTGCATTTTGTCTATTCCACATTTTGAGAGGCATTATTCCACATCTGGGGGACAAAACATTGAGAGGTATGCCCTCAACCTGCGAATAATACCCCCAGCCTACTGAAGTACCTGCCACCCGTGAGAATAACAGCAACCTACCAGAATACTCCCGTGTGCCACCTCTCCTTGGAGTCTGGTGTTTCATTCATACCACAGTTTGTATGAACTAGTTCATATGCTGGACGGTCAAGGTGACAACTGCACTGTGTTGACTACCTTCCATGGGGAGACTGGGGGCTGTGAAAGCAGGTGGAGTTGAGGGGACCACTAGGCACCAAGTAGAGAAGACGTGAAAGTGGATTCTAGAAGGTGGTAGCCATTCTGGATATAAGCCTTGCCTCAGTGTGCCTCTCCCAGTTATCAAATGTCAAATAAATTAATTCTGTCAGATGGGGGGGGGGCATTCTGACAGGTTGGGGGGCCATGCTGGCTGGTGGGGTACTCCAGCAGGTGAGGGGTGCCATTCTAGCAGGTGTGTGTGTGTGTGTGTGTGTGAGATGTCCCAGCATGGTTGTGGGTTCTGTGGGGCAATCCCTTAGGCAGGACATGACCCTAGGAAAGTTTGAAAAACAAGCCTTCTGGTTAGAATAAATGCCAGTTTACACTCATTCCCCAAATCTCTATCCATAGGTGCATTTCATTGCATATCTTTGTGTCTGTGCACTGTACATTCAGCATGCACCCTGTAATAAAACACATATCCTACAGCCAGCCATAGCAAGCAATTCTCAGTTGCTTTATCGTGGCCAAATTAACTAAAAAATGTTTTCTGCAGGGTAAACAGTACTACGGTCCTCCTTTCTGAAAAGGTAAGAATGTTTCCTTTAGACAGTAATCACCGTGGTTTGGGGAACGCAGCATGGTTAGTTTAAGATGGAGGCTGCCTGTGCTCATTAGTAACTTCATGGCAGGTTTCTTCATGGGCATTATCCCACCAGATGTTGCTTTGAGTGTGCTGCACTGATACAGGCATAGGAGATGGAACCAGGGAGTCAACAGACCCTTCATTTTGTAGCTGATGGGTCAGCCAATGCATTTTGACCCTCATATTTCAATCAGCTTGCAACATTAGCTTAAAAAGAAATGAGGCTGGTGGAAATTCTCTAATAGCAACAAGCACGCTGATTTTAAACTTTGTAGTTCTCAGTGTGCACAAAATAAATCCATTTTTTTAAAGTTACACTTTTTTTCACTGGTGCGTGGGATTGCATAGTATATTTAGGTGTTCTTCTTACACTCAAACTCTGTAACCGGGGGGAAGGAGCCTACTGTCACCATGGCCAGATGTGCTTTGCTCCAGCTCCTCAATTCAGCACAACAGAATCCTTGTTATTGTTTTTTAAACAGTCTCAAAGTTATTTTCAAAGTTATTCTTAATAACTACTAACTCTGGGCAACCGGACCAGTTCAGTAAGTTGTGCATTATGGGTTCACTGAAGAAATCGGCCACAGATAGTGGTGGTGGTGGTGGCAAGGAAAAGCAGCAGGCATCTAGGGCTGGAGCCAAAGACAAGGCAACAAGTTCAGCGGACTATGGTGGGGGGTGAGACCATCACAAGGACCATCCAAGCACTAGAACAAGAAGTTTTTGCCCTAAACCAATAAGCAGCTGACTTTAACAGCAAGCTTGTGACGTTGGATACTTGGGTTTCTGCGGCGATAGCGGAGGCTAAAGATGCAGCTGATGCGACCCTTAAAGCCACCGCAATCACAACAGGACTCATAAAAGAAAGTAAACTTTTCAAATATTGCCTGGAAGGGCTGGAAAAATCAGGCTAGGTGCAGCAATATAAACAATATGGATTTGCCCGGAGTCAGCTGAGGGAGAGGACCCTAAATCATTTATTAGTGCTTGGCTGAGGACGGAACTAAATCTAGAACCTGCATCAGTGTTTATGTGTACATACAGAATTACACTATACAAAAATATGGAGTCAGTTACCACCTCACATACCGTCCTGGCCGCTTGGGAGGGACTGATGAGTACAACAGGGTGTTGGAAGCAGCATGCTGGACTGTGCCCCTGGAAACATTAGATGGGGAGAAGATGTCCATTTTTCCAGACTTGAGCAATGAAACAGAGGGAGACTTTGATATTGTGGCAGTCACTGAAACATGGTATACAGAAAGCCATGACTGGGACATTAATATACCTGGGTATACAGTCTATAGGAAAGACAGGAAGGGCAAAAAGGGAGGAGGGGTAGCGATCTATATCAAGGAAGGGATCAAGGCGACTGAGATAAAGGGAAAGTAGGGAGGAGAGGAGGCACTGTGGATCACACTGGAGTCAGGAAATGGCACCACTGTCTGCACAGGGGTTATCTACAGATTCCCCATGCAAGGGAAGAAAACAGATAGGGTAATGCTAGATAACATCCTTAAAATGGCAGAGAAAGGAGAAGTGTTGTTGGTAGCAGACCTAAATATGTCTGTTGTTAACTGGAGAACCTATGCTGCAGCCACATCCAGGAGCAAAGTCATTCTGGATGCCCTGCAAGGTACATGCCTCAAGAACTGTTAGAAACAAGGTCAGTTGCTTGTTAGAGTGGAGAGAGTGAGCAGCTCGAGCCACTGAGAGACAGCTCCAGGAAAGGAGCTGAGGAGAATTGGAAGGGCGAGGCCTGACTTGCCTCCCTGCTATTATTTCCAGCATTGGACTGCCTGATAGCAGTAAAACAGACTAATCCAAAAGTTAACTTTAAACTGCGGCAGTGAAACTCTGAAGAGTGCAGTTTCGAGGTACTGGACTGCAAGGAGCTTCTGTGCAGTGTTCGGCCTAAGAACTGTGATCAGAGACTGTTTCTACAGACTAAGAGTTTTACTCAGTGAATTGACTACAATTGCGAACCGGCCTAAAACTGAATTGACAGGCAGAGAAGTGAATGTTTGTTTCCATTAACTATACTGAATGTTCATTGTGGGTCAAGGCCTACTGTCCAGGGACTCCTGATTGCCAGAAAGGAGCCCATATTTACCAGTGATCGAACTGCTTGCCAGCTGGAGGTTTTTACCAGCAAACAAACTGAAATTTGCCAGAAGTGTTTGTCCAGCCTTGGGCTCATGCCAAACCAGGCCCAGGCCGACTATCCTTGCATCAGTTACTGTTTTCTCGGTGACAGACCAGTTTGGGGATCCAACCCCTGCGCAGCAAGAAATCGCAGGTTGCAGCCACCTGAAGGGAAAGGAGTGAAGCAGAGGTGAGTCATGCAGGCCCAGCTTCCCCATGCTCTTCAGTATTCTGCAGCAGGTCTTCATATTGCCAGCCCACTGGTGTTCTGAATAAACTCAGGGTAGCTCCCTGCAACCTTTCTTTAAACCATTTTGAGGTATCATCTGATTCCGGCCGAGGATACAAACAGCCAAAGTCTTAGTCACTGCATGTTTAACTGCCTTTCTTTCCACCAAGGGCCCCAACAACAGCTGCAACCCCGGGCAATGATCAGGCTAGCCACTAACAGTCTGGGTACCCAGCAGCTGCAAAACTGTACAGCGGGACTAAATGCATGCATGCAAATGTGCCTGGTTTAAATCTAGTATAGCAATCATTCATTTAAATCTGCCCCGTCCCTTGTTCAAATTTCCCTTAATAAATCGATTGGTTTGTTTCACTGTTACATTGCCTGAATATCTCATCTGGGTTGAAGTTGATGTGTTTGGGGGAAATGAATTTAAAAGTGCATGCCTGTATTGAATGTTACTTTATAGGGAGTTCCAGATGATTTGCTGAAGACCAGACCCTGGTGGTAAGTGCAAAAGGTGTGTGCATATTGTAAATGTTTATTGCCAACTGTGTGTTAACTGCTAAAAGGGGCTGTGTTTATTTCAAAGGTCCTTGGTCACTAGGTGGGCTTGTGGGTGGATATAGCTTATAGTGCTGCCTAGGGATTACATCTTTGGAGGCACCAGTGGGAATGGCGCCCCCTAGTGGCTAAAACTGAAAATTGCAATTACTGTCTAATCAGGTACAAAAGTGAAAATGGAGCCATTTCCAAGGGTGAAGCGTATGAGTCCGCCTCACAAAATGGCTGTGCACCGGTTAATGGGGTGGTGTGAGGCAGAAGGAGTTGATCCCCACCATGCCATACTGTTGTTGGATATCCTTCTTGGCACTTCTAAAGCTGACGTAGCAGAAACAGTGACCAAAGTTGAAAGTTTAGGTACTGTCACTGTACATGGGCAGAATGCTGATTTATTTGCGCAGACCATAGTAGCTTTAGTGGAGTGTAATGCTCAGTTTGAGATGGAACAAGTGCCCCCTGTTATTATCCCTGAAGGATCCCAGGTGGGTTGGAGAGTCATTACAATGCATAGTGGAGCGTCCTCCCTTGGGGGGTCACCCAAAGTAGAGGGGTTAAAAGAAAAGCTGGGAAATTTGTTAGCAGCTGAGGGGCAGACCTTTGAAGATTTAAAGTGGGTGTTAGAGAGTGCTGGGGGGCCACTCCTACAAATTCCTCCCCGACCACTACGCCTTTGCCCATATCGTCCCCACAGACCGTGTTTCCTCTGGTACTGCCCTCTGTGAACTTGGACTCTTACCACAGGCTCAGGCTATTTTCAGGTACTGTTCCCACCCCTGTGGGGGAAGATGACTTAGAAACCTGGATAGACTATGCATCTCCATTAGTGCAAGAGTGGCAATGCTCAGAGGGTGAAAAGCAGAAAAGGCTTATTGAGAGCTTAAGAGGCCCTGTACATGAAGCAATCTGATTTCTGAGGTCCACAAACCTGGATGCCTCTGCCAACAAATACCTGTCTGCACTAGAGGGAGTGTTTGGTAGCACTGAGTCAGGGGAGGATTTGATGTGGAAGTTCAAATCCACCAAGCAATGGAAAAATTATCACTTGTCTGCATACGTGACCCGATTAGAGAGAGCCCTTCAGAGAGCACACTGCGAGGGTGGTATACCAGCTAGTGAATTGAACCGAGTGAGGCTAGAACATACTCTCAAGTCTGCTCGCTACTCTAGTGTGCTTATGCTAAAGTTAAAATTTCAGGATTGTAAGGACAATCCCCTGCATACTGCTGGTTGATGAATAAAATTCGAAAAGAGGAGACTGAAGATGATTGTTGGGATGCGTATGCTGGCATTACAAGAACTGCTACCGCTGAGAAACCTAATGAGAAAGATACTGCCCTTGATTCGCAACAGATTAGTGACTTGTTAAAAGAACTGCACGTCAGCACCCAGAACACTGCTGAGATGGTGAAAAGCCACATCAGCTGCACTTCCAATGCTGAGGCCACTCGCAGAGGTCAATCTGCTGTAAAAGGGGCCAGTGCCCAAGTTACTGAAACCAGATCAGACAGTGATGCAACAGAAGAAATGAGAGAGCTGCGAGCTATGGTGAGAGATCTTATTCACTCATCTCGACAGCCTGTGCCCTGGAGAAATGACGGCGGAACTGAATCCGAGCCTAGGCCCAAGGAGGAGTACCAGCCCACACCCTCTTACCACCGCAAACCCAGAGAAGATCCTGCTCGGCCTTCTGAGCCCAGAACTCAAGCATTCTGTTACCAGTATAGAGACGATGGGCACACTAAAAGATCTTGTCGTGCTCCTGAAGATCTGCATAAGGTAACTGCCAAACTGCTTAATCAGTTTCAGCAAAGTAACACAAAGCCACAGCATGGACCATCCCACAAGTCTTTTTCTTCTAAGGCCACTGTACAAAGACCTGCTAAGACTGCTTCTCTAGACTGGTTGGAGATGGTAGGCCCTTCTATGGAGACCATGGTGCACACTGACGGTATCCCGGCTTGAGCTATATTGGACAGTGGATCTCAGGTCACTATCATATTTAAAGATTGGTATGACCAGCACTTGTCTGACCATCCTCTACAACCCCTAGAAGGACTGCATGTATGAAGTTTAAGCGATAAATCCTACACTTACCCTGGCTTCTTATGAATATGGCTATCTTTTTCTTCTACCGTGGCTGATGTGGATGAGCCCGTGGAGACTCTGGCCTTGGTTTGCCCACCGATGGGCCTATATGATGGGGTCCCTTTTTTGATCGGCATTAATGCACACGTTTGGTCGATTAGCCCAGATGTGCCAAGAGAGACAAGCCCGGAGAACTGGATGAGCTTTACATATTCATGTAATGGTGAGAAGAGCATATGAAATGCAAATGCAGGCCAAAAAGATGGACAAGGATGAGCCAGTGGAAATCATGTGGAAAAGGGATCCAGCACCTCTTGTCCTGCCACCCAATGCACAGTACAGTGTCAGCGGTGAAGTGCGGATGCAGAATGATGTAACAAACAAGATTCTTATGCTAGATGCCCCGGAGGAGGGAAAGCTACCTAATGGACTCCAAGTCAAACCTAGTGTACTACTGGTCAGAGCCCATGACTATGCTAGGAGAGTAGTAGTGCAATTCTGCAATGTGACTGGCAGAGACATTGAAGTCACTCGGGGCTGTACCCTGGCTAAGGTATATTGCGCAGATACTGCTGTGTAACCATGCAAGTGCCATACAGAGGAGGACAGTGAAGTGACTCCAGACCTTTTTGATTTTGGAGAATCCCCAATTCTGAAGAAGTGGAAAGATAAAGTCAGCTGTAAGCTAGCACAGCGAAGTAAAGTATTTTCATTAAAGGAATGGGATGTTGGATGCATCACAGGTGCTGAACATCATATCAGGCTCCATGACAAGAGACAATTTTGAGAAAGGTCATGCCAGTTGGCACCTGTGGACACTGATGATGCTTGACGCCACCTCCAAGAGATGCTAGCAGCTAGAATAATCTAGGAATCCTGCAGCCCTTATGCCTCCCCCCCGGGGTGGTTTGAAAGAAAAATGGCTCAGTAAGAATGTGCATGGAGCCAGCCCGGTGGTGCTAAGGGTTGAGGCGCTGGACGCCACACCTCACGCCATGCCGGTGACCCGGGTTTGGTGACAGACTCAGGGAGCTGGGGGTCTGCAGGGGAGGGAGAGGATGGAGCATCCAGAGGACAGCTTTCCTGTTCCTAGGGAGGGATTCAGGGTTGCTTGATGTCCTAGCGGCCATTGTAGGAACACCAGCCAGTGTAAGGGGTGGAGTGCAGCTGACACCAGCAGGGTAGCCATGCACAGGCTTCACTGCATACCGCACTCCCAGGGGAGAAAACCAAGAAAATCCCCATCTTCGGAGATAGGTGACGGCAACTCGCCCTGCTGAGCCACACACCATCTCTGAGTTTCTTTCTCCACTGGGCCAACCGCCCAGCCAGGCACACTGGATGATAGGTAGAGAACCCTGGGAAGACAGGGCGGCCCCACCTCTGGGGGTGCAGTGCTAGGGGGTCTGCCGGGCTGGTGCGGGATGGAGGAGAGCTTCAGGTAGGAGGTAGAGCTCATGGGTGCAGTGGATGCCTGAGAAAGTTCCCCGTTACAACGGCGAAGAAAAAAAGAATGTACAAAATAAAAAAAAAGAATGTGCGTGGATTACAGGACACTTAACCAAAGGACCAAACTGGATCAGTATATGATGCCCTTGATTGTCTCAATGGAAATCAATGGTTCTCAGTCTTAGATCTCAGAAGCAGGTACTACCAAATCCTGATGGTGCCAGAAGAGCACGAGAAAACTGCTTTTATTTGTCCCTTGGGTTTTTATGGCATATATGGCAGGGCATATCTGGGGTGCCAGTAACCTTCCAGAGATTAATGGAGTGAGCTGTTGGAGACATGAACCTCCTTGAATGCCTAGTTTATTTGGATGATGTCATCGTGTTTGGCAAAACACTCGAGCATGAGGCTCGTCTGTTCAAGGTCCTGGACCAGTTAGAAGAATTCAGATTAAAACTGTCCACTGACAAATAGCAATTTTTTCAATAATCTGTAAAGTATGTGGGCCACATTGTATCTTGTGAAGGGATTTAAACAGATCCAAGCAAAGTAGAAGCTTTAAGCACCTGTCCAAGGCCTAACAATCTTAAAGAACTTCAAAGATTCCTAGGCTTCTGTGGGTATTATCAGCGCTTTGTTAAAGATTATACAAAAGTAATTCCCCAACTGCTAAATTTGACTCAAGGATATCCCCCTACCAATCAGAAGTACAAAAGAACTGCTGTAAAAGAAGGTGCTAAAGTCTACTTCAAGCCTAATGAACCATTCGGAGCTAGGTGGACCCCTGATTGCGACACCAAATTCTATGACATCATTTGCCAGCATACACATGCTCCAATACTCGTCTATGCAGATCCAGCTAAATCATATGTACTACATACTGATGCCAGTCTGAGAAGACTTGGAGCTGTTCTTTATCAGAAGTATAAGGAAGGATTATGCCCAGTGGCGTTTGCCAGTAGAAGTTTGGTTCCGTCTGAGAAAAACTATCCTGTACATAAACCTGAATTTCTTGCTTTGAAATGGGTAATAGTAGACCAGTTCCATGAACATTTATATGGCACCAAAATACTGGTAGAGCAGACAATAACCTTCTCATGCACGTCCAAACCTCAGCCAAGTTAGATGCCACCGAGCACAGGTTGTTGTCCACTTTCTCAACGTATGATTATTTCGTGGAATATCATCTGGGCCTCAATCATATTGATGCTGATGCTCTGTCTAGAAGGCCTGCTGCCAATCCTGAGTGGGTGAGAATGTCAGAACAATCCATAAGGGCCCTGTGCCAAAAGTTTGACCAGGATGAACATCCATTTGTTGCCACTGTGAACTGCCTAGTTGATTGCTTGGGGCCTCTAGATACTTATGTTCCTGTAGCTTACTGCAACTTTACGGCTTTGGATTTGAGCACCCTGCCTCAACTCACTACAGCAGACATTCAGAGGGAACAGTATCATAATCTTATGATCAAACTTGTGCTAAATGCCATAAACAAAGGACAAGATGTTTCTAAGCTACTGCCCAAAGATCAGAGAACTGCTTTACTGTTCATACCGCAGGGACCTGTTGGACCATACTAATCACAGTGCTTTACAAGATCAAACTAACTGCTGTACTGAACCTAATCTGAATCAGCAGAAATTCTACCTGAAAACTGACAGGAGTTCTGGAGTGTTCAGACTCCTAACTAGCCTGAAGCTTGACAAAGCTCCTGGCTGCTATGAGCTATCACCCAAAATCCTGGCTCTTGCTGCTTCCCAACTTGCATACCTGATTAGTCTTATTTTTAATTTATCCTTTCAAACATGCCAGATACCAAATTTATGGAAAAACATCATACATTATCACAATCTTTAAATCTGGGTCACAAACTGAATTCTGTAATTATCGCTCTGTCTCAATTTTATCTACTTTATCAAAATTTCAAGAAAAACTGGTATACAAACAGTTTAGCGGTTATACCCAGACCCATAACTTGATCTCCCCTAATCAACATGGTTTTAGGGTGGACACTGTACTGAGACTGCCTTTGTTGGGTTCACGGACACTGTCCTTTGTGCCACCGAGAGTGTAATTTAACTGGGGCAGTGTTCGTGGACCTTACCAAGGCATTCAACCTTGTTGACCCTACAGTTTTACTGAATCGACTATCTGGATTGGGGGTGGGAGGTCCTGCCTTGTCTTGGTTCAGGGACTATCTGACTAATAGGCTGCAGTGTGTTAAGTTGAATGGAATATGTTCATTTTATCAAGAGGTCCAGTGTGGGGTCCCTCAGGGCTCCATACTGGGCCCTCCACTTTTTTCTCGGTTCCTAGACCTGTGGTGAAAGTGGTGGAACATTGTGACCTGTTATTATATGCAGATGATGCAGTTTTATTCACTCATGATTCTAATGTCACCAACATTAATCTATCATTGAGCACTGAATTTAACAACATGCAATCCTGGCTTTCTTAAAGCAATCTAGTGCTGAATAAGCTAAAGACCAACTCCATGATATCTGGCTCAGAACCTAAATTAAAAAAAACATTCTGGTAATTTTGCTGTTAGCATTCTGGGGGTGGGGTTATAGAAGTTGTTAAATCATTTAAATATCTAGGTCTGTTCCTAAATCCGTCATTAAAATATAATATACACATAGATAAGGTTACTGCCAAGTTACACTCTAAAATTGGTACTCTTTATCGTCTTTCTAAATTTCTGACCAAAGATTCTCATAAAACTATTGCACAATATTGTTTGTTACCAGTCCTAAATTACACTTCTTTAATTACCGATGCCTCATCTTCTTCCTTTATTTCCCGGAAGGAAACATTGTTATATAAAATTGGAAAATTTGTATTAATGGCACCTTCCCAGACACATCACTATAATATTTTGACTAACCTTGAATGGCTATCCATTCAAAATACTTATAAATTAGCTATGTCACATTTTACATTTAAAATACTACATACAAGTATTCCAACATCACTTCGAGCCCTTTTGGATACATATAGTTCCTCATACAGTTCATGGTCATCTACTAAGACCCAACTGACCCTTCCATTGGTCTGCACAAACTCGGGGAAAAGGTTCTTTGCTTATTGCGCTGCAACAGTGTGGAACCCCTTTACCTGATGAAGTAGTCTTCTTTATCAATCACCACTTTCTCCACTGCTGCTTCCATTCATTTAAAAAAATGAATGTTTGCTCGTGTAAGATGATGTGTTAACTGTTTATTGTATTCAATGGTTGATTAATGTATTCTATGTTGTTAGTTTGTCTGTTGAACCTACTGACTTCAGGTCATGCCTGAAAATGGGATCTTGTGTCTCAGTGTACCTACCTGCAATTAAAAATAAATGAAATGAAAATGAGAGGGGCCTAGACTTAAACTGCAAGATAAACTACTCTACAAAGAGATCACAGATGAACAAGGCAAAGTTATTACACAGCAGCTGGTGTTGCCGACGTTTAAACATGTGGTCCTTGTGATGCTTGGCCAGCTGGTTATGATTATTGTATGCTATTTGTAATATAAAAACATAGTATGTGATTGTCTCACATAAAACAACCTGTGCTCCATGGGTGCCCCTCCCCCAGGTTTCAGTGAAAACTACAGGATATATAATTGACCAGGAGATCTCTGTAATGTAATTAACTTCCTTGAGAAATTGTATTTTATTGCCTTTTTATGACATGTTTTGAAGTTGGGAAGCTAAATATACATTTTATTACAGGACAGGACATGCTTTCTCACACTTAGGTGAGGGACTGCAAGGTTGTAAAACTTCAAGGGAACTGGTGGCTCAAAAAGACTCATAATTTGGGAAATTAGTTTTTGTTGATGTCACCTTATTTAATACACCTCCTGATAGGACATCCTGTTTGTAATTTTTTTTATATTCTAAAAGGAGTTAGATGACTCATAGAAGGGGTGTGGAGAGACGCAGTTTAAACTATACTGTGTCTGAACTGTTGATATATTCCATCTTGGGACTCTAGAAAGACACACAGCTCTGATAAGCACTTAAAGAGGAAATACATTGGATAGAAAATATCTAAACTGTATGTTGGTAGGAGTTTGTCTGTAGTTTCTTTGCTTTTCTTTCAAGTGATTATATGTTTTTTGATATATTGTTCTGTGTTTACATTTTACATATTTGTATAATCTTTTAGTAAAATCTTTTATTTGAAAGACTGCCTGGGGTGTCTGCCAGTTCTTTTTTTACATGTGACATATAGATGGTTAAGTCTGACAATTGTTCAAAAGCTTGATGGTGTTACCAAACTGGAAAAAGGTAAGAATATACCTAAGGTCTTTTGTAGAGTTTTAAGGGTTCATTTTGTTGGCCTGGCTTGGTGCCCCTGGTGAAAGATTGTACCACAATTCCAGAAGAGGGTAAGTATCTGAGCCTGTACATCGGGTACACTAGCAATAAGGTTCACAGCTTGAATCCCCCCAGAACTTGAGACTAAAGGTGATTCAGACCCACAAGCAGACAGGAGGGTTACCCTGTCTGTTACCTGTTCACATTACTGTGCTCAGAGGTTGGCACTGTGGGAGCAGAAGGCCTGACCTGCTGAGTGCATTTGTGACAGATTTGGTTAGTAGCGGTGCAATAAATTTGGTAACACAAGCTTAAACTGTTCAGTGTGTCAGCTTAATACTGTACAGCTCACTTGCAAAATAAGGCAGTGATTTATTTTTTTAAAAAAGGAAACAGAACTATATCATTTTGCTTACAGTCAAGTTCCTACCTGTTTTATTTGTTTTCTAAAGTGCAAGTTAGGGTACCATAGTTAGGGAAGAAGATGGCTTCCAACTACAGCGGGTACACTGCTGACTACTTGAGGCAGTTGTGCCAGGATAGAGGAGTCTTGCATGAGGTGAGAGCCACCAAGCAGAACCTCGTGGATGCCCTGATGGCAGCAGATGCCCAGAGCATCGAGTCACAGACTGTGACTGTAAAGGACCAAACCTTGGGCATGGAGGGGCCAGTGGCCAATGCAGTCTCCAGATCTGTTGAGGAGGGCAGCAGGGCCAGTGCCGGCGAAGGGCCACAGTAGCAGGGAAAGGTCAACAGCATTCTGGAGCAGAAGCAATCAAGCTGCAGATTGAGTTGCGCAGAATGGAGCTGGAGTTCCAGAGAGAAGAGAAGTGAGAACAGCAAGCCACAGAGGAGAAGAGGGAGCAAGAATAGTGAGCCACAGAGGAGAAGAGGGAGCAGGAATGGTGAGAAGCAGACCGTGAACAGTGAGAGGCGGACCATGAAGAGCGTGAGCACCACAGGCGACATGAACTGGAGAAGTTACAACTCCAACCACCAGCACCAGAGCAGGTATATGGCTTGGGTTTAACTGGAACTACAGGACTGGGTTACAAACTGAATTCCAAATTGATAGCTGAATTTAAAGAGGGGGAGGATATGGATGCCTTTTTAAATTCCTTTAAAGAGTTTGTATTCAGGCAAATATTCCTAGAGGGTCCTGGAGCTTCCAGCTATCCCCGCTACTTATTGGGAAAGCTAGGGATGCATTGGGTCAAATGGACAATGAGGACAGTAATGATTACAGCAAACTTGAAGCTGCACTTTTAAAAAAGTTTGATTTAACTGCAGAAGCATACAGTGATAAATTCCATAAGCTCAGGAGAAGCCATGACATGAGCTACGAGGAGCTAGCCACGAAGCAATGTCAATGTTTAAAACATTGGTGGGAGGGAATTGAAGCAAACTCCGTAGATAAAATTGAAAATGCTATTTTGTTAGAACAGTTTTTTGGGGCATGCCCAGCAGAGCTGAAAACCTGGCTGGAGGACTGAGATCCCAAAACAGTGCAAGAGGCTGCTGAACTCTTGGACTGCTATGTCAGGAGCAGACCTGCTCTGAGAGAGAATGGGGCAGCCGTGGCAGCGCAGAAAGAGAAAAGCGTGCCTTCAGGACAGCTAAAACCCTCACTTCCTCCACTGGAACCAGTTAGCCCCAGGTTTCAAAGAAAATATTTTTCTGAGAAAAGAAATGAATGTTGGGTTTGTAAAGAAACTGGGCATATTGCCAGACAGTGTCCCAAAAGGACGAGCAATATGCAGAATGGAACTAAGAAAGAAGTGGGTTGTTTGTGTGTCCCTGGAAGCACGCCTGTGAACATGAGGGAACACATGCACCCAGTCGCGGTGAATGGTGTATAGACACAAGGGTTAAGAGACACAGGGGCATCCCTGACGTTGGTAAAAGAGGATCTGGTAGAGCCTGGTCAGCTTATACCCAATGAATTTGTAACTATACAAGACTTCACTGGTGAGGAGAAAACATTGTCACTCGCTAGTGTTCTCCTAGACTGGGGTGAAACAGGGGGAACTGTGCAACAGGTGGCTGTTGCCAAAACTTTAGTAGTTGACATCATCCTTGGCAACAATCTCAAACAAGGGATGGTGTGTGCAGTTACCCGTAGCCAAGTGGCAAGGGAAAATTTTAGTTCCCTGGATCCCACAGAAGCCACTGTGGAAACCACTGGGAGGCTGATTCCCCAGCCTGTGTCTCCTGATATGGAGACTAATGAAAAGGGGTAGAAATTTCCCCAGTAGCAGTTAACCACACAACTACAGAGGGTTCCTCCAAAGGAGTGGTGACCCACTGTCAGAGGGTTAGGGATGACAGTGATCCTGAGTGCCCTAATGCTAGTGCTAGGGACCCTAGTTTAGTGACTGGAGGGGACCTGTCCCATGCCTTGGGAATGTGTAAGAAGTTTGCAGCTGCTCAGAAAAGTTACCCTAGTCTAGAGAAGCTGAGGGCTTGGGCAGACTCTGACGGAGCACAGGGAGCTGACAGTAAACATCAGGTTTATTGGGAAAATGGACTTATGTATACTCAGGCTATGAAGACAGAGGAAGGGGTGATAGGCAGGCGCTTGTCATTCCCCAGGGGTATCGTGAGCAGCTACTTAAGATTGCACACGATATTCCCTTGTCTGGTCATCTGGGAATTGTGCACACTATGCAGTGGTTGGCCTAGAAATTCTATTGGCCCGACTTCACCCAGCAGGTGAAGTAGTATTGCAGGTCTTGTCACTGGTGCCAAGAAATAGGGAAGATGGGTAAGAAAACCCAAGCTGCCGTAATTCCATTGCCCATAGTGGAGGAGCCATTCCAGAGGTTGGGAATGGATATTGTGAGGCCTTTAAATACCCCCAGCTCCTCCAGGAAGAGGTTCATCCTGACTGTGGTGGATTATGCCACCCGGTATCTAGAGGCAGTCGCCCTAGCCTCACTGAGGACAAACAAAGTGGCAGATGACTTACTTGGGATTTTCTCCCGTGTTGGGTTTATGTAGGCAGTTATCACTGATCAAGGGGGTTCCTTCCTGTCGACCTGATGAAATATTTGTAGGAGAAATGTGGGGTGGTGCAAAGGTGCACGATACCTTATCAACCGCAAGCCAATGGGCTTGTGGAAAGATTTAATGGTACCCTGAAGCCAATGCTCCAAGCGTTTGCTGAACTGCATGGGAGGGACTGGGAGAAATACCTTTCTCACCTGTTGTTTGCATACAGGGAAGTGCCCCAAGAGTCGACAGGATTTTTCCCCTTCGAGCTCTTATATGGATGCCGGGTATGTGGGCCCCTAGACTTGATCTGGGAGGACTGGGAAGGCAAGCACGCCACCCAGGGAACTCCCATAGTGGATTACGTCCTTAGGTTTAGGGAAAGACTGAAGGAGCATATGGGGACAGCCCAGAGCAACCTGGCAACTGCCCAACAGAAACAAAAAAGGGTGATACGACAACATAGCCAGAGCTCGCTCGTACACAGTGGGTCAGGAAGTCATGGTCCTTATTCCTGTCTGGAAAGACAAGCTGCAGGCTGAGTGGGCAGGACCGTACAAAGTAGTTAGAAAGGTAAATGATGTGAACTATATCATAGAGTTACCTGACAGAAAACAGACAGAAAGAATGTACCATGTCAACATGATGAAGCCATATGCTAATAGGGCTGACATGGTGATTGCAGTATGTAGTCCTGGGGAGGGGACGGACGAAGGAGACCCCCTTTTGGAGTTGCTGGAAGAAAGCAAGTGGAAGTCCTCTGTGGAGGCAGTTAAATTGTCTCCCCAGCTGGCCCTGGACAAGATCTAGGTAGTAAGGGAGATTTTAGCAGACTTTGCTCCACTGTTTAGCGCCAAACCTGGACTAACCCCCTTAGCAATGCACGATGTGGAGACAGGGACACAGACGCCCATATGGCGGACAGCATATCAGGTGTCAGAGGCTGTTCAAAAGGACATTAGGAGGGAGGGAGGTGGAGGAAATGCTGGATTTAGGGGTAATCCAGAGATCCCACAGCCCTTGGGCCTCACCCATAATCCTTGTGCCCAAGCCAGATGGCTCAACTTGATTCTGTGTGGACTATCGTGGACTGAATGCAGTCACGAAGTCAGATGCCCACCCGAAGCCCCAGAAGGACAAACTCCTGGACAAGTTGGGAAGGGGCGACATATCTTACGACTACTGACCTGACAAAGGGGTACTGGCAGGTAGAGTTAACTGACACAGCTAGGGAGAGGTCAGCCTTCATCACTCCAAAAGGCTTATTTGAATTTAAAGTAATGCCTTTCAGAATGAAGAAGGCCCTGGCCACTTTCCAAAGGTTGGTGAACCAGGTGTTAAATGGTGCTGAGGAGTATGACGTGGCGTACCTGGATGACATTGCCTTCTTTAGTACCAGCTGGGAGGAACACCTGTCCCACCTTAGGGAAGTGCTGGGCAGGATACAGAGGGCCGGGCTCACTGTCAAAGCTGAGAAGTGCCAGGTGAGCATGGCTGAAGTGGCATACCTTGGGCATGTTGTAGGCCGGGGACAGCTCCATCCTAACCAAGTAAAAACATAGGTGATCAAGGCATGTCCCAGGCCAGAAACGCAGAAGCAGGTCAGGAGTTTTCTAGGGACAGCAGGGTACTATAGGACATCTGTACCCAATTACAGTGCCCTGACTGCTCCCCTATCTGACCTGATTAAGAAAAAGATGCCTAAGAAAATTACCTGGGAACCAGCCTGTGAAAAAGCCTTTACCCAGACTGAAGGAGGCACCGTGCAGTGCTCCTGTATTGACAAGTCCTGACTATAGCAGACCCTTTATAGTCCAGACTGATGCCTCAGATGTGGGTATTGGGGCAGTACTGAGTCAGACATCCAACCAAGGGAAAGATCACCCTGTAGTGTACCTAAGTAAAAAGTTACTTCCCAGGGAGCAGGCTTACTCTACTGTGGAAAAAGAGTGTCTTGCCATAGTGTGGGCCCTAAAGAAGTTTGAGCCATACTTATATGGGCAGCATTTTGAGGTACAAACTTACCACAACCCTCTGGCTTGGCTGACACAAATGGGAAAAACTAATGGTAGACTATTAAGATGGAGTCTTGTCTTGCAAGGGTATGACATGACGATCTTACATAGGGCTGGAGCAACCAATCAGAACTCAGATGGTTTATCGCATCCATATGAGGAGTGTACTGACTTGGGAAACTCATCCCATGCAGGGGATAGAGACCCCAAATTCAGTCTTGGTGGGGAGGTCTGTGACGCTTGCTCAGCTGGTTATGACTATTGTATGCTATTTGTAAGATACAAATATAGTATATGATTGTCTCACATAAGACAACCTGTGCTCCATGGGTGCCCCCCCCGTTTCAGTGAAAACTACAGGATATATAATTGACCAGGAGATCTCTGTAATGTAATTAACTTCCTTGAGAAATTGCATTTTATGGCCTTTTTATGACATGCTTTGAAGTTGGGAAGCTAAATATACATTTCATTACGGGACAGGACATGGTTATCTCACAGTTAGGTGAGGGATTGCAAGGTTGCAAAACTTCAGGGGAACTGGTGGATCAAAAAGACTCATAATTTGGGAAATGAGTTTTTGCTGATGTCACCTTATTTTAATATATCTCTTGATAGGACATCCTGTTTGTAATTTTTTTATATTCTAAAAGGAGGAGCTAGATGACTCACAAAAGGGGTGTGGAGAGACACAGTTTAAACTATACTGTGTCTGAACTGTTGATGTATTCCATCTTGGGACTCTAGAAAGACACAGAGCTCTGATAAGTACTTAAAGAGGAAATACTTTAGATAGAAAATATCCAAACTGTATGTTGGTAGGAGTTTGTCTGTAGTTTTCTTTGCTTTTCTTTTAAGTGATTGTATGCTTTTTGATATATTGTTCTGTGTTTACATTTTACATATGTTTATCATCTTTTAGTAAAATCTTTTATTTGAAAGACTGCCTGGGGTGTCTGCCAGTTCTTTTTTTGCATGTGATATATAGATGGTTAAGTCTGACAATTGTTCAAAAGCTTGATGGTGTTACCAAATTGGAAAAAGGTAAGAATATAGCTAAGGTCTTTTGTAGAGTTTTAAGGGTTCATTTTGGAAGCCTGGCTTGGTGCCCCTGGTGAAAGATTGTACTGCAGTTCCTGAAGAGAGTACGTGTCTGAGCCTGTACATTGGGTATGCTAGCAATAAGGTTCACAGTTTGAATCCCTCCCCAGAACTTGAGACTAAAGGTGATTCAGACACACAAGCAGACAGGAGGGTTACCCTGTCTGTTACCTGTTCACATTACTGTGCTTGGAGGTTGGCACTGTGGGAGCAGAGGGCCTGACTTGCTGAGTGCGTTTGTGACAGTCCCAAGAGCACTCCATTACCAGATGAGACATTTGGGCAGAGGGAGGACAGCTGATTTAGCTAGAGCTTGTTTCTACTGGCCCAAACTGCATGTAGCTGTGGACCAGTACATCAAAACTTGCAGTAGATGCCTTCAGAGAAAGGCCCAGCCACAGAGAGCAGCCCCCTTGGTTAACATCACTACTAGTGCACCCATGAAGCTTGTATGTATTGACTTTTTGAGTTTACAGCCTGATGTAAAAACATTGGCAATGTACTTGTCATGACAGACCACTTCGCTCATTATGCACAAGCCTATCTAACAAAGGACCAGAAAGTAGCCACAGTAGCCAAGATGCTTGTTGAAAACTTTTTTGTCCACTATGGTGCCCCACTGCAGATCCATTCTGACCAGGGAAGGGACTTTGAAAGCCATTAAATCAAAAAAATGCTCTCACTTTGGGGTGTGAGAAAGTCAAGAACCACTCCCTATCACCCACAAGGTGACCAGCAACCTGAAAGGTTTATTCGGATGTTATTGGATATGTTAGGCACCCTTCACCCGAAAGACAAGCCAAGGTGGAGTCAGCAGATAAGTGCTTTAGTACATGCTTACAATTGCACTCATAATGATGCCACTGGTTTCTCACCGTATAAACTGATGTTTGCCCAGGAAGCCCGATTGCCTGTAGACATTTGTTTTGGGGTGTCCCCAGACGGGATTCAGGCTGATAACCACCTTCAATATGTGCAAAAATTCAAGGTTCCACTCAGTCATGCCTACCAACTGGCTCACACCATGGCTGCCAGGAAAAACCTAGCAAACAAGGTGAGACACGATAAAAGAGTAAAAGCCCAAGAGCTACAACATGGAGACCATGTTCTCACTTGCAAATTGTCATCAGCAAGCTGGATGATCTGCCAGTCTACAAAGTGCATCCAGATAATGACCCATGAGCTGTGAAGACCGTCCATTGGAATCACTTTCTTCAAACTGGGTAAATTATTCTAGCTACAGTACCGTGAAGTGATGCGCCAATGGGGCCTGTTACCAGATCTGCTTCTTGGAAAAAACAGTCAAACCAGCCTCCTGCCTTGCAGCAGCCAAAGCCTTCAACAAATAATGTTGTTGTTAATAATGATACTAATTCTGAGTCCGATGAAAGTGAATATGGGCCTGTGTATTACCCCTCCTTTGAGCCAGTGCAATTATTTCAGGGGATACCTGCTGTTAATACGGGAGATGACATTGAAAATTCAGACCCGTCTGCCCTACCAGCCTTCTCAACTACCCTGTGCCACCCAACAGCGAGATACACAGTGTAACTTCAGAAGACGCTGACTCGCTACGTCTTGTAGAACTGTCAGAAATTGAAATGGCTACCTCTAACCAAGAGAATGAGGACCCAACTGATGAGTCCCTACCCGAAGCTGAAATATCTGGTCCTAGTGAACCTGAGCTCAACTCAGAAAGCATTGCTAATTCTGAAAGTACTAGCAGAGTGTTAAATGACTTACATTTTATTGAACTACCTTTTACTGATGAACCAGCGTCTACAGAACAAGCAAATGCAAGTGCTATTACTGATACAAGTAATACTTCCAACTCTGAGCAAAGAGTGCAGAGGTGTCCCTTTCATCAGAAGCTGCTTTATTGCTGAACAATAAGCTGGGAGTCCTGAACCCGAATGCAGATGTTGAAAGGACTGTGCCTGTGCCCCCTCCACCTAGAAGATCTGAAAGAGTTGTCAAGCCTGTAGTACACCTTACATATGAGTCTCCAGGAGAACCTGTAGACCTTCCTACGAATGTGGTCCATAAAGTGGTTTATATTAGAGCCAACTCCCTGACTAAGATAGCATACACTGCAGCTGTTAAGTTAGCGATAAAACCCTCCAACCAATCTATCCGTAGTCATTTTGCAAAAAGTCCAGAGTTAGTTGACACATTCAGATTACCAGCCATGTGGGTTAGTTTATAAAGAGTGGTACAGACAAGAGTAATGCATATAACTAACTAACTGAGATAGAATAAAGATACAAAATAAAATGTTGAAATTGAAATGTAATTGTTTAAATAATACCTGTGTTTATGAAAATGCTATTTACAAGTAAAGCATGCATATTATGAATCTTAACAATAATACTGCGCAGTAATGCATATAGTAATTCATTGTTACAACCTATATATAGTGAAGAATAGTAATATATTAAGTGAAAATGTTATGGTGTATAGACTTGACGCAGGCACCAAGTTTCCTAGGCAGGGGACAGTGTAGCCCTCCCCCCCCACCAATTTGGGGCTTACCTTAAGTGTCTCTCAGAGCACTAGTAATGCCCACTGCCAGGCAGACGTCCTGCAGGGATAGTAAATCCATGGTTATTTGGTAATCCTATTGATCTGCGTGAGAGTGCCATGATGTGCCTCCACGACTGTCCTTTTAAGGCCACAGCCAGTGTGTATACAGTAAATGGCCTGGGCTGGGTCCAAGTGCTTCAAAGCTTGCGAACGGACAGGCACCATCCTGATTTGCTCTACTCTGTGGTCGATAGCAGAGCAAAAGGAGCTCTAGCTAGTACATTCAATATTTACTTCTAACTTGTTGTTATATTTAAATTAGAATGCTTGTTTTAACCTGCCTTTTTGCAGATTATGCATCCAAATGGGAGCCACCATGTTTGGTCCGGGAATTCCAGAAATTTGGACCAACTGGGACACAGGGGACCTAAAGGGGTCCTTAGTTCAGGTGCCTCATGGGGAAAAAGCTGTAGTTCTTGTAGTTTTAGAGGCTGGCACTGAAACTGACAAATGGGAGCACCAGAACTGTAACTGACAGCTCCCCTAGCCAACCGGAATCCAGAAAAAATGGACTAGGTCAAGAACTGTTAGAAAGAAGTTCAGTTGCTTGTTAGAGTGGAGAGAATAGAAACAAAGAAACATAGAATTTGATGGCAGATAAGGTTGTCCTCTTTTGGACTGCCTCCATCCTGTTTATGTCTTTGCGGAGACTGGGTCTCCAGAACTGCACGTAGTACTCCAGATGGGGTCTCACTAGCTGTCTGTACAGAGGGATAACAACTTCCTGTTTTCTACTGGTGATGCCTCTCCCTATGCATCCCAGTATCCCCCCAGCCCTCCTAACTGCCCTCTCACATTGCTTGCCCACCTTTAGGTCATCTGATATGACTACCCCCTGACCCCTTTCCATTTTTGTTGTTGTTAGTGTCACAATCTCGCTCAGCCGGTCAACCCTCTACTCCCAAAGTGCCAACCTCTGAGCGTATGATTTGTGTACAGTGAACAGACAAGGTAACCCACTTGTCTGTTTTGTGGGTTCAAGTCACCTTAGTCTCAAGCTCTGGAAGGATTCAAACTGATAACCTCTTGTTAGCATACCCAACTATCAGGCTCAGATAATTCTGTCTTCTGGGGGCCAGATATCTTTGCCTATGGGCACCCAACCAGATCTTTCAAATGAACCCTTAGAACTCAATGCAAGACTTTAGAGAACTCTGTTCATTTCCCAGTCGGGTATACAATAAGCCCATACACAGTGTACTTATAACCTTTAAAAGCTCCACTTAAAATAAAAAGAATTGTCAAGGCACTCCAGCAGTTTCATTTGTAAAAAAAAATCTTTACTTTAAAAATATCAAAACAGAACAATAATTACAGAACTAATTACATATATCACAACACATACAGCCTTAAAACAAACAGGAAAAGGTACAGTTCCTATAATACATACATTTAGACTGGTCTAATCTTACTCTCTTTCAGTGCTGTGATGATTCTCCCTCAGTCAGATAATATTCTCTTGTGTTTGTCAGAAATATTTTCTTGTGTGTCTCTGTCCGGTTCTTTCAGCACTTAAACACACTTCTGAGCCGGCCTTCTCATGAGGTCACTAACTCCACCTTGGTGTATCAAACTCTTATTTTTTACAATACAGGGTCTCCCATTAAATATTTAAAAAAACATATGAGATGACCTCACTGACTTTCCTCTCAACTGGTTAACTGGTCAGAACTGTTTTTTGCTCTGTTACACATACATCTCAAAAGTTTTCTAAGTCAGTGATCTAAGTCACTGTATTCAAAACAAAAGTGTATTGGCCTCTTTAATCCCGTCGGGACCTTGGAATCTACACCTCAGGTCTTTCTGATGTAATTCAAGGGTTCCCTGGGAACGTATTTTGGACCTTCCAAATCCGTCTGGGTCCCTACTGGCTCAGACATCAAACCTCTTCAATGTCCATTCTGGCCTCTCTCGACACTCCTCCCCACAAGTCCTTTCTGGCAAATATGCAAGTCAAAGGATCTTCCTAAGGGCATTATGAATGGCTAATCTTATTTCCTGGGATGAAAGCAAATTGACAAGGTAATTGCACCCCAGATCTCTGCAGTTTAAAATACCTCCTGTCCTTTGAGCTTATCCTTGGGGGGGTCTTGATGTGGCAGTTCCAGTAAGACTGTAGTTTCCTCAAACTGAGTTTTCCCATCACATATTTTATATGTAATAAAAAAATTAATACAGCACTCGAGCACTCAGAGCTGGTTGTCTACATCACAGTTAGTATCTCACCACCCCATTGTGTACTCTTCCCCTGGGTTTTTGTTTCCCAGGTGCATTACCTTGCACTTCTTAGCACTGAATCTAAGCTGCCATATATTTGACCATTCCTCCAACCTTGCCAAGTCCCTTCTCATACTTTCCACCCCACCTTGTGTATCAACTCTGTTGCAGATCTTTGTGTCATCTGCAAAGAGACATAATTTTCCTTCCAGTCCCTCTGCAATGTCGCTTATAAAGACATTGAAGAGGACCAGTCCTAGTACTGAACCCTGCGGTACCCGACTAGTAACCCCCCTTTCTTCAGAGTGGACTCCATTTACTATTACTCTCTGTGTCCTGTTCTTCAGCCAATTCTTTACCCAGGCTACCATCTTGGGACCCACTCCCAGGCTGGCTAACCTGTATATTAATCTTTTGTGTGGGACTGTGTCAAATGCCTTGCTAAAGTCTAGGTAGGCCATGTCCACAGCCCCTCCCTGATCTACTACTTTGGTCACCCAGTGAAAGAAATCGATTAGATTCATCTGACATGACCTTCCTGCTATGAATCCATGCTGCCTTGGGTCCTGTGCCCTTAAGACCTCTAGGTACTCAAGAATTCTTTCCTTCAGAAGTGATTCCATCATTTTCCCTATCACTGAGGTTAAACTAACAGGTCTGTAGTTGCCCGCTTCTGCCCTGCTCTCACTTTTGTGAAGTGGAATCACATCTACCCCCCTCCAGTCCTCAGGTACCACCCCATCCTCCCATGATTTGTTAAAGACGGTAGTCAATGGTGTCACTAGTTCTACCCTTAGAATTCTGGGATGAATCCCATCAGGCCCCATTGCTTTGTCCACCTTCAGTTTTAAGAATTCTTTCAGAACCCTTTCTTCTGTAAATGGGCTGGTATCAACTTCTGTATCCAGAGTGTTTCTATTGTTTGGTTTAGGTACCTCTCCCTCTTCATTTGTGAATACTGAGCAAAAATATCTGTTTAGTATCTCTGCCTTTTCACAGTCACCCTCTGCCCACCCTGGGAACTTATGCACATTAACGCACGAGCTGAAGAGAAAGCTCTTTGTCCTCACTGGTCGAATTGTACAGAATCCGGATCTGGGGGTCGGTCATACGCCAGGCACCAAGGCCCAGAGGGAGTGTCTAGGAATGTCAAGCCCAAGGCAGGGTGAGGTAGGGAACCTAGAGACTCCTGGGGGGCACAATACCGTCTCCTGCAATCTGCCGGGGCTGGAGAAGGGGTGGCTGGAGACTGCCAGGTGCGGATAGACACCTCCTGGAAAGGTATGGGTCAGGAGGGCACCATGAGATGGCCAGTGCTGAATTCACTGAGGAAAGCATGTGTCTGCCGCTTGGTACTGTCCCTGCGAACGTAAGAAATACAGAGCTCTCGAACCAGCCTCGAAAGGAACCGCTGATATTCAGCGAAATTAGCATCAGAGGACAGGTGGACAGAAAGTTCCTCTCCCTCAGAAGAGGGAGATGAAGAGGAAGAGGAGCACGAATGTTCAGAGGACTCCTGCGGGAGGGGGACAAGCGGAAGACCTGTTCGTCTATGGCCCTAACATAGGAAGGAAAGGCCGCCGCAGTAGCCCTGAACATCTCCCAGGTTAAGGACCCCGTTGGACCCACATGGCACGGGTGAGGGGGAGGTGCCTACAGAGGGATGGGCACCTCACTGAAAGTGTCAGACCTCTGCCAGGGCTCTGAGATCCAGGGTTTGATGCCATCGTGATTGGGGACCCGGAGATCATGCTGGGTTGCAAGGAAGTAGTCTGAGAGGGCAAATTCCGGAACAGCCCAGTAGGGGAGTCTCCCCTGTGTTGCGCCCGGAGTTGCATGTGTCCAGAAGGGCAACCCTCTGCACCGCCAACCAAAGGTGTCCTCAGATCCTCAAGGGAAAGGTGGGGCTCCGTGCTGCAACTCCTCTCCACCCTCCCACAGGGTGGTGGGAGGGTGCCGCTGCCCTTCGCCCCCGCCTCTCAAACCCTCAGACTCCGAGGCAGCCCTCTTCCTTGTGGCCAGTGTAGGGGTCCCAGGTCCCGCAGGCCCCCCCGAGGGAGGCCACAGAAGCAGGGATCCCGGCCCCCTCCCAGGGGGCCATAGCAGCACCAAAAATGGCAGCTGCCCAGGCCTCCACAGAAGAGGACACCCCGTCCCCAGTCCCCAAGTCATCGCCCCCGAAGGATAAAAGGCCACCCCCAACCAAAGGATCCTCACCAGCAACATGCTCCGGAGACTCAGGGACAGGGACGCTGGGACACCTGACGCCATGTCCCACTGAGTCCTCAGACTCCAAAGAATCAGGCCGCCATTCTGGGTTCAACTCCGAGTCGTCCCCCTCCAAAGAGGAGGCAATCAGAAGGACCTCCAGGCTAGCGACCCCAGGAGAGCTCCTCACAGAGGCGCCATAAACAGCACCGCTACAGGACATGGCGCAGCCAAAGGCACTGCCCGGGTCACCGGTGCCACGATCGGCACCAGGACCCAGGGTGGCACCGCCCAGAGCATCGACACCGCGAATGGTGCAGAGACCTAGGGCATCATCACCCACAGTGTCGCCCCAGTCACTGGCGCCGCAAATGGCACCAGGATCCGGAACAGCGCTGCTCAGCAGCACCAAGGGTGCATCATCACCGGGTCCAGCAACCGTGGGCCGCAACACTGGGAGACCCTGCGCCACAGAAGAAGCCTCCTCCTTGGCAAGGCTGGAACTGAGGGAGGCCTCCTCCTTGCCGGGCCATACAGACCCAAGGAGGAAGGGTCTAAAGTTCTGGCCTGGGAGGCCCGCGGGCAAAGTCATCCTCCGAAAGTCGGCGGAGCCCTGCCGACTTTAAATGCACAGATTTCCAAGGCGCGGCAGTCCATGGAGAAACAGCGCGTCGCATTGGTACATATCATGGTTGGGTCCCAGGCACAAAGACAAACATCATGCCGGTCTGCAACGGAGAAGTGCTGGCCAGATGGGCACCGACGCATGGGGCACAGCCTGCTTTAGATTTATGTTTAGCCCCTGAACCGGACATGATGTGAAATTAAAACAAGCAGCAGCAAAAGATCCTGGCGCCGTTGAGAAATAACAAAGAATGGTCTTACCAGTTTCAACGGCGTTGGGATGGAGAACCAGGATGAAGGAACGGCGTTGAAAACTCAATAAGGCTTAATGGTGTATGAAAATACTGTTCTGTCACGCAGCAGGTGCGGCCTCAATGGTGGGAGAAACAGAACTGGGATGGAGGAGGAGTCTGCGGCACCTAACGGCCACCCTGCACACACCACGCAGAGCATCGCTCACATGAGCGGCACCATCAGCACCGACTCCTCCCTCCAGAAGGAAAAAAAAGCTCCCATGGTGGGTGCGCACATCTGGCTTACACCCAGCAGTAATGAATGATGAAGACTGGCAAAGAAAGATCAGCATCCCTAACACCTGCCCGGAACCAAGGCCCACGACTTGCCCTCATAGTGGGGCCCCCAAAGTGGAGACCAAGATCAACCAAGTTCAGTCCTGAGGTTGGCAGAATGAGCAGCTCAAGCCATCAAGAGGCAGCTCCAGGAAAGGAGCTGAGGAGAATTGGCAGGGAGAGGCCTGACTTGCTTCCCTGCTATTATTTCCAGCATTGGACTGCCTGATAGCAGTAAAACGGACTAATTTGAAAGCTAACTTTAAACTGTGGCAGTTAGCCCTGAGACTCAAAAGAGTGCAGTTTGAGCTATTGGACCGAGAGGAGCTTCTCTGTAGCGTTCGGCCCAAGAACTGTGATCAGAGACTGTTTCTACAGACTAAGAGGTTTGCTCAGTGAATTAACTACAATTGTGAACCAGCCTAAAACCAAATCGAGAGGTAGAGAAGTGAATGTTGTTTCATTAAATGTGCTGAATGTTCATTTTGGGTCAAGGCCTACTGTCCAGAGACTCCTGATTGCCAGAAGGGAGCCCATCTTTACCAGTGATCGAACTGCTTGCCAGCTGGAGGTTTTCACCAGCAAACAAACTGAACTTTGCCAGAAGTGTTTGTCCAGGCTTTGGCTCATGCCAAACCTGGCCCAGGCTGACTATCCTTGCACCAGTTACTGTTTTCTCGGCAAGAGACCAGCTTGGGAATCCAGCCCCTTTGCAGCAAGAAACTGCAGGTTGCAGCTACCTGGAGGGAAAGGCCGTGAAGCGGAGGTGAGTCATGCAGGCCCAGCTTCCCCATGCTCTTCAGTATTCAGCAGCAGGTCTTCATATTGCCAGGCCAATTCCTGCCAACTGGTGTTCTGAGTAAACTCAGGGTAGCTCCCTGCAACCTTTCTTTAAATCATTTTGTGGTATCTGATTTCATCAGTGTATTAGAGGGTTACATTGGACTGGGCCAACCAGCCAAGGATACAAATAGCCAAAGTCTTAGTCACTGCATGTTTAACTGCCTTTCTTTCCACCACGGGCCCCAACAACAGCTGCAACCCTGGGCAACGATGAGGCTAGCCACCAACAGTCTGGGTACCCAGCAGCTGCAAAACTGTACAGCGGGACTAAATGCATGCATGCAAATGTGCCCTGGTTTAAATCCAATATAGCAATCATTCATTTAAATCTGCCCCTTAGCTTGTTCAAATTCCCCTTAATAAATTGATTAGTTTGTTTCACTGTTACATTGCCTCACGAATATTTCCTTGTCTGGGTTGAGGTTGATGTGTTTGGGGGAAACGCATTTAAAAGATCATGCCTGTACTGAATGTTATTCTACAGGGGGTCCCAGGAGATTTGCTGAAGACCAGACCCTGGCGGTAAGTGCAAAGGATGTGTGCATATTGTAAATGTTTATTGCCAACTGTGTGTTAACTGCTAAAAGCGGCTGTGTTTATTTCAAAGGTCCTTGGTCATTAGGTGGGCTTGTCAATGGATATAGCTTCCCAGAGGGCTATACCAGGTTAGGTAGACACCCCACATATTTAACTCTGGGTGGAGGCACCAAAACATTGAACTCAGGCCCCTCAACCTGTTGTCAAAAGTACAGGCAGGGGTAGCAACCCTAGAGATAGCACCATCTAGGGGTTACACTTTTTAGCGATATTAATGTTCTGAAGTACTGTTCCCACTAAATGGATGCTAGGATTACTTGCCAAAATTAATGCTATATCTTGAACTATGATGGCCCTAATACTGTAAATATGTTGTTTATGCTCACAAGCTTGTTATGTTCTGTATAAGGGACTTTATGTTTATAATGTTCACTAAATTATTTTCACTATCTTCAATATTCACTAAATTATATTAGTGAAGGGAAATGATTGCTCCACATGTATATACTATTTAGACATACTGTATGTATACACTCAAGTTAATTAAGTTTTCAAGAAGGGAGACCACAGAACCCTGAATAACTATAGGCCCACTGCTGTTCTACCGGTCCTAAACAAAATATTACAAAAGAGTAGTGGCCTCACAACTTACACGCTACCTCTCTGCTCATAACCTAGTATCCCATACACGGCATAGATTTTGTAGAGGGCACAGCACCCACACTGCCCTTCTTACCCTTGCAAACATCATTTATGTTGCCATGGACACTGGTAGCCTCACAGGTGCCATTTTTATTGATCTGACAAAAGCCTTTGATGATGTTGATCACACCTTGCTCACTGGTAAACTTGCAGACATGGGTATTTCACAAACTGCTCCCCCTTGGTTTCATAACTGTCTGATAAACAGAGCCCAGAGGGTCACATATGCATCCTCTCTCTCGAACCCTGTACCTTCCTGGTGAGAGGGGTGTCCACCAAGGTTCCATACTTGGCATGCTGCTGTTTGCCTTGCACATTAACAATATTACGCACAGTCTAACCCACTCCTCAGCCATACTCTATGCTGATGATCTGGTCCTATATATTAGCTCTAAGAATATTGAGCAGATTAATCAGCACCTGACAGCAGACCTACAATCTTTGCACACCTGGCTATCACTAAACAAACTTATCCAAAATGCCACAAAAACTCAATCTATGCTCTTTGGCACATCCTTCAAACTCTGAGCCTGCCCCTCTCCCCTGTCCGTAGCATACCAAAATGGCACCTTGGTTCCAACCACCTCTTCCTTTACATATCTCGGAATCATCCTTGACCCCACTCTTGATTATTTATTTATTTATTTAGTTTTTGTTGACCGGGTAAGTGCACTGGAAAAATCCTGCCTATATTCAGGCACGACCTGGGGAAGGGGGATACAGATGAATGCCAACTGACCTTGAACCAGATTAAGCTGTTGGTGGTATTTTTAGTGAATGGGGGGAATTTGTCCAGGATACTGGGGAAATTCCCCATCTTGTGCAGTGGGGGCACTGCTTCCATGGAGGAGGAAGTCTTGCGAGTTCATTCTGCTGGTGTACCTGTGGGTGTGCAGGTCTCCCAACCCACAGGTTCAGCTCAGGAGACCAAAAATGCTAGTGAAACTGCAATGGAAACTGAGAAAGAGGTGACTGATGTTGCAAACGGAACTGCAAGTACACCTACAGGACCATTTGCTTCAGATGAGGTTTGTCTGGCACATATATTGCAGCAAAATAAAACCTTGAGGTATGTAGGATTATGTCACAGTAAAGAAATGGGCACTACAGAAGCGAAAATGTCTAGTGAACTAACAGAAATACTAGACCCAAGTATTGTAAGAGAAGCGGCATTGGTAATGAAATATCTAGCTGAACAGTACAGTGGTGGCAAGACTACAGCTGAGAGCTCTGCGAATGAGCCCTGTGACATACCATCATCAAACTAATTCCTCCCGCCTGAGTCAGAGCTGGTGGGGGAGAGAATGACAGACGCTGCTCGGCCTTCAACACAGCAGGGAACTCTCCCCAACCTAGGAGAGAAAGACAGCTCTGTGAGCACTGATTCTCTTACTGTTAAAATGAGCAAACGAATTGAAACACCAGGGCTAGGCTTACAGAAAGGGAGAGAAAGCGAGTTACAAAAACCTAAACAACAAGGGAACTCCCCGACTTCACTGGAATGCTCGCTGTTGAATGCAGGGTGGAAACGGGGAGAAACAGTAATTTGGATCCCTGGAGACAGGAAATGGCACCACAATCTGCATGGGGGTTGTATACAGACCCCCATCTCAGGGGAAGGAAATGGACAAGGAAATGATAGAAGACTTCCTTAGAATGGCAGAAAAAGGGGAGATATTGTTGATGGGGGACCTGAATATGCCAGATGTTAACTGGAGCACCTTTGCTGCAGGCACATTCAAGAGCAGGGTCATTCTTGATGCCCTACAGGGGGCATGCCTCAGACAGCTAGTATTGGAACCCACTCGGGAGGGAGCAATCTTAGACCTGGTACTCTCAAATGGGGACGGAGAAAGAATCTCAGATTTAGAAGTGGGTAGCCATCTGGGAACAAGCGACCACAAAACTGTGTGGTTCATGATAAACACAGCCATACAAAAGCAAGAGTATTGGACTTTAGAAGGGCTGACTTTGGGAAAATGAGAGAGTGCCTCAGAAAAGCACTAGCAAACAGGCAAGAAGGAGGGGTGGAGGAACAATGGGGAGTAATCAAAACAGCCATCACAGAGGCAACGAAGCCTTTGTGTAAAGCAAATGAATAAAACACAACGAAGGAAAAAAATGCTATGGTTCTCAAAAGAGGTGGCAGGGAAGATTAAGGAGAAAAGGATAGCATTCAGGAAATATAAGGAAACACAGAAGGAGCAGGACAGAGAACTTTATTAGTTAAAGCAGAAAGAGGCTGGGAAGGCAGTCAGAATAGCAAAAGGCCCAAACCGAGAAAAGGATAGCCAATTCTGTTAAGAAGGGGATAAGACCTTTATAGGTACATTAGAAGCGAAGAAAAGACCAAAGGAGGGATACTGAGGCTTAATAAAGGGAGGAATGTGGGTAGAGGGGACAGTGAAAAAGCAGGGATACTGAACAATATTTCTGCTCAGTATTCACAAAAGAAGAGGAGGGAGGTACCTAAACCAAACAAGAGAAACACTCTGAAGATGGGGTGATACCAGTCCATTTACAGAAGAAAGGTTCTGAAAGAACTAATAAAATTGAAGGTGGACAAAGCAATGGGGACTGATAGGATTCACCCAAGAATTCTAAAAGAACTAAGGCTAGAACTAGTGACACCGCTGACTACTCTCTTTAACAAATCATGGGAGGATGGGTTGGTACCTGAGGACTGGAGGACGGCAGATGTGATTCCTCTTCACAAAAGTAGGAGCAGGACAGAGGCAGGAAACTACAGACCAGTTAGTTTGACCTCAGCGGTAGGGAAAATGATGGAATTACTTCTGAGGAAAGAATTGTTGAGTACCTAGAGGCCAGTGGAGCACAGGACCCAAGGCAGCATGGATTCTGACAGGGAAGGTCGTGTCCAGACGAACCTAATAGATTTCTTTGACTGGGTGACCAAAGAGTAGACCAGGAGGGGCTGTGGACATAGCTACCTAGATTTTAGCAAGGCATTTGATACAGTCCCACACAAAGGATTAATACACAAGCTAACCAGCCTTGGAGTGGGCCCCAAGGTGGTAGTCTGGATAAAAAATTAGCTAGACAACAGGGCGCAAAGAAGTAGTAGTAAATGGAGTACACAATGAAGAAAGGAGGGTTACTAGCAGGTACCGCAGAGATTCAGTACTGGGACCGGTCCTTTAATGTCTTTATAAGTGACATTGCAGAGGAACTGGAAGGAAGAGTATGTCTCTTTGCAGACGATACAAAGATCTGCAACAGGGTTGATACACAAGATGGAGTGGAAAGGATGAGAAGGGACTGCAAGGTTGGAGGAATGGTCAAATGTATGGCAGATCAGATTCAATGCAAAAGTTGAAGGTAATGCACATGGGAAACAAAAACCCAGGGAAGAGTACACAATGGGGTGAGATCTGACAACAGTAAAATGGAAAGGGACCTGGGGATAATTATATCAGATGACCTAAAGGTGAGCAAGCAATGAGAAGGCAGTAAGGAAGGCTGGGGGATACTGGGATGCATAGGAAGAGGCATTAATAGTAGAAAACAGGAAGTTGTTATTCCTCTGTACAGACAGTTGGTGAGACCCCATCTGAGTACTGTGTGCAGTTCTGGAGACCCCATCTCCCACAAAGACATAGACAGAGTGGAGCTGTCCAGAGGAGGGCAACTAAAATGGTGCAGGGTCTGCACCAGAAGACATCTCAAGAAAGACTAAAGGAGCTTAATATGTATACCCTTGAGGAAAGAAGGAGGAGGGGACATGATAGAAACTTTCAAGTACCTCAAGGAATCAACAAAGTCCAAGAGGGTAGCATCTTTCAGAAAAAAGATGTGCAAGAACAAGGGGGCTAAATATGAAGATAGAGGGGACAGCTCAGAGGCCAATATGAGGAAGTATTTTTTCATGGAGAGGGTTGTGGATGCATGGAACAGCCTCCCTGAGGAGGTTATGGAGTCAAGAACAGTGGGGGAATTCAAGAATGCATGGGACAGACATAAGGCAGTCCTAGTGGGGGGTAGGAGGAAGTAAGCTGTTGGTTAACTAGGATCTGCAGCTTATCTGTTAGGTAGGAAAATGGGCAGACTAGGTGGGCCAAACGGTCCTTATCTGCCGTCAAATTCTATGTTTCTATGATCCTGCGCACAGCCCGATACCAGGACAAACTACTCGTCAGGACGAAACTGTGCAAGACATCAGTGAGTTGATGGGAAATATGGGGAAAACTGAACAAAAGGGAAAAAGAGATTGCAATGAGGTATTACAAGAAGCACTGGAGATTGAACTGCCTAATTCTTCAGCGTCTACCTCATCTGATTCTGAGGGTTCTGAGACTAGGCCTGCAGGGTGGGGAGATAGAATGGAGACAGAACAGAGTTCTCCACAAAAGCACAAGGAATTTACAGCTCAATCCAGAACTGCATGGGAGAATTTTAGAAGAAAGGACCCTTTTGCTGGCCCCCCCCCTTGCAAAGATGTAATACTGTTCGATTAGAATATTTAGGTGGTTTAGAGATTGCTCCAGACCGACTGTATGTGGGTAAAAATTTATTAAAAGTATCACTGTTTTTTTTTCGAATGAAATTCATGCATTAATACATGTTTCAGGTGCAAATCTGTAGGACGTCAGTTTTAACACTCCACAAGGTTTGGATTGTTTTTGGTCCAAATACGACTCTTTGAAATATACAGAAGTATGGTTGCCCTTTAGGATAATCCCTTTGACTAAACCTACCATCAAATATGTTACAGTATTGTTAAGAAATAAATCTGTGTCTTTACATGATATTACCCATTGGATGCAACAAAGATGTGATGTAATGGATCTTCCATAACCAATATTTTACGAAGAACATTTATGGAATGGGGGTGGAAATATAAAGTGCGATTGAGAAATAATAGCTTGGGCCCAGTACATTTACCAAACAGTTTGTTTTTGAGGAGTGAAAGGGGACATTGTTTTTATCCTGGGCAGCCAAAAGCCTGTTTCAAGTGTGGGGCCTATATACATTTGGGCTCTGCCTGTGACAGGTTAAAATGTAATCTATGTTTGTCCTTTGGTCATAACAGTTCAGAATGTCAGGAAGATTTGAAGTGTAATCTGAGTGTAGAAACTGGTCATATGTACAGATCCTGTCCTTGGGCTATGCACAATCATACAGAACATGTGAGTCAAGATACTATTATAAGAGAATCGCAGAAGAAAGATATAGCAAAATGAAAAAACTTTGCAGATAGGCCCCAACCTGACCAAACGAATTCCACCACCACACCCCCTCCACCTTCCTCACCCCCTGTAGTACTTATTGTGGCTGAGACAGATATTAACACAGTACCTGAAGAGACTGTTGTTCCTCACAAGGTTGATACTATAGTGAGTGAACCCATAGCTGTTCCTGAGAGAGAAAAGGAACATGTAGAAATGCCCCCAACTGTTAAAAGTTCAGCTAAGAAAAGAGGCATTAGACAGTCTAGGCCTAGATCCAAAGTAGCTAAGACCTATGTGCCTGAAGATGATGAGATTACACTGACAAATAAACATGAGATACTGACGACCAGAGGTTCACAAGATTCAGAATGGGGGGGGGGCGGATTCTGAGGCTTCTTCTTTAGCTCCTCACTCTTTGGAGTCAGAGGGGGACCCTAAGGAGTGGAGGGTGAATGAGGAAAGATGAAAGAAGATAGGTGCAAGAGTTAGGAAAAGTTTGAGGTTAAAAAAAACACCCTAGAATAAGCTTCCTTCTTCTTACCAAGAGCCTCACTTGACTATTAGTCTTGCTACAGTTAATGTTAACAGTATTAGGAATGCAAGGCGGAGACTGGTTACGTTTACAGTGTTAAAAGACCTAGGGTGTGATATCTGTCTGTTACAGGACACTAGGCTAAATACTAATTCCTTGGTTAGAGCAGCCCAGAAATTGTGGTGTTGGGGTCCCTCTTTTTTTTCATTTGGAACAGAGGTTTGTGATGGTGTTGGGGTATTATTTAGAGGTGATGGTTCAAAATTTCTAGATTGGTAGAAATCACATCAGGGAAAGCATCATTATTGTTGGATGTTATGTATAAAGGGGAGTGTTGGAGATTAATCTATATATGCTCCACTAACAAAAAAGGGAAGAGTAAATCTCTTTAATGAGATAAAACGTTTCCTGTTTACAATAAAGCACATTCTTTGGGGAGGGGATTCTAACTGTGTGGTTGATAGGCACGATAGAGGAGTTGTCACAAAGAAATTATTTTGTGATTCCAATTGCTTAAAAGTAATAATAGACCAGTATAACTTGCAAGACTCCTTTAGAACTTTACATTCGAAAGGAGGTCACACGTACCATAGGGGAGTTTTGTCCACCATGATAAGACTTTTTATTTACCCAAATCAATCTTAAAATACATAAGGCAGATACAATCCCTTTAGCGACATCAGACCACGTAATTCTATGTTTTGTGTTAGGAGGGGTAATAGGCCCCCAATATGGAAGGAGTTACTGGAAATTGAATACAGCTGTATTAAAGGAGGATAATTTGGTTAAGCGTGTGAAATAACTTTTAAAGGCAAGGATGTCAGTGGCAGTTCTAGAAAAAAATATTAGTTTTTGGTGGGAGGTTACAAAAAAGGGATTGAAGTCATTATTTCAGACTTATTCCACACGGTCTCGGACTAATCAGTATAAATTATATCTTAAACTTCCGTTTCAATTGGCTAAGGTTCATTCTGCAATTAATACACAGCACATAAATTTAACAACTCAGATTTATAATTTAAAAAAGAAATGGAGGGATTGCAATACTCTAGGGCTACCTCCATGTTAAATGAGCATAGGATTTGTACGCCTGGTAAAACTGGGTTTGGGGATGCCTTTAAAAGTTGTACACAACGAGCATCAGATAGGTTCATGACATCAGTTAAGACTGAGGGTGGCATTCTGGTCTCTGATGGTCCAGAAATTTTAAAGACAGTAACTAAATACTTAACTGAAATGTATACTGCCCCCTATATTGAGGAGACGGTAGTGACAGAGTTTTTTTCTACAATAGATGTTCCCACCATGCCAAAAATATATGTAGTAGACCATATAAAACCTATTACTACAGAAAAAGTTTGGTTAGTAATTAGTAAACTGAAAGGAGCCACTGCACCAGGAATTGATGGGTTGCCTTCAGAATTTTATAAATCCTTTGAGGCATTATTAAAAGAAATTTTGGTTGTAGTCTTTAACTGGGTGTTGGGTTGTTTGAAAGTAGATTTTCATTTTTGTATTGAAGTGCAAATTCTCATATTTAAACATGGAGAGAGAGCAGATATAAATAACTGGAGGTCACTGAGCTTACTGAATACAGACTACAAAATGTTACTGATAATACTTCATAATGGACTAGTTAATACCACTTCTGCTTTAATCTCTATGGCCCAGACTTGTTCAGTGCCAGAGCGTTTAATTCAGCATAACTTATTATTGGTAAGGGATTTGGTCGAACAAGGTAAAGAGGGAGCTCTGAGTGGATATATTACATCATTGGATCAGGAAAAAGCATTCAACAGAGTTCCACATAACTTTATTTCTTGTGTATTGAAACATTATGGTATTCCACCTGCCTTTGTAGCATGGATAGAATTGCTATACGAGAATGCTCGAGCGATTCCTTTGGTGAATGGGAAGTTAGGAATGTATGTTAATATTACACATGGGGTGTGACAAGGATGCCCTCTAAGCCCCCTGCTTTATATCTTTTGTTTAGACCCTTTGTTAAGGTTATTTCAACAAGATCAATGTATAAGAGGTATTAAGCCTATTGGGGAGATATGGAGGTTCGAGCAATGGTGTATGCAGATGATGTATGTGTAATGGTAGCAAATCAGGATTCAGGGTACTGGTTCTGGAGATAACTGACAGATACTCAACAATGACAGGGGCTAGGATTAATAAAGAGAAACTTGCTATTTATCCTCTGAGTGACACCATTTCTCAACTGGAAGCATTGCAAGGGACAAGAGTGTCTATGGCCCCTTTTAAATTTTTAGGGGCATGATTTGGGAGAGGGGACAACGGAATGTTAAACTGGACAGCAAAAATGGAGGTAGCTTCCTCAAAGGTTGCTGTATGGAGGACTTGGCAACAAACCAAAAAGAAAAAGGCTGCAGTAGTTAAAATGTTTTTGCTTCTGATATTTTTGTTTATTAGTGCTATACATCCCTTGCCACAAGCATTAGAAGTCTCACTTTTAAGTTTAGCTTTTCAGGTGATCTGGGGAAATTGGTTAAATCCCACTAAGAGGGAGGTTTTGTACCTGCCAGTAGAGAAAGGGGGGTTGAATTTGATAAATCCTGTGGTATTTTTTTTACAGTGTTTTCTTTCATACAAATTTGCTAGACCTTACAAGACCAAGTATAGCATTACGGACCTTATATGCAAGACAATGGATTGGGCCCCTTTATCAAGTGTGGAATGATCAAGGGATATTGCCAGCCCAGGTAAAGACGAAATGTGTTTTTGTTTAGACCAGCCCTAGGGAAGTTAAAAAAATGGAAGTCAACAACACAAGTTATACAGTTAAAATCAAGTAAATTAGTATATGAACAATACAAACACAGGTCTGTATCTCATCTATTGAATTTAAAGATGTTGCACCAATCCATCTAGTCTGTGTGATAGAGTCTTTAAAGGATCTATACATTCCTCCGAGGGTATAAGATGTTATGTGGTTGTGCTCTCATGGTAGGTTATTTGTAAAGGGAAATGCTAAACACAAATGTTTAGAAGAACGTATATGTCCTAGATTGAGCTGTGTTGCACGAGAAGAAACTATGTCTCACTTTCTTATACAGTGTCCCTTTGTACACAGATAGCACACAAATGGGATAACCCAAATTGGAAGAAAGTGACTTATGCAGAGGTGGTTGGAGGTTTCAGTCTGGGGAGAATGGGGTTGGATGGGGGATTGGTACGGTTGGTTTTTTCATTTATAAAATTTATATTATGGCAATCATGATGTAAGTTTGTTCTACAACAGGTGTACCAGGATCCCAATAATGTTATATGTGTTATTGAACAAGCATTATACAAACAATGTATGTTTGAAAAGCAACATTTGTTTCACAAAGCATGGGTAATAAGATGGCATAATGTTCCTTTTATGAAAGACAAAATCAGATAAATTTCCTTTAAATTTCCTGTGTATTTTTTTTTTTTGTATTAAGTAGTTATGGTGAATGTATGTTGTTATTGTATGATGATCTTTTTGTATGTGTTTTGTTTAGTTTCTCTAAATAAAATTTTCCCCCACTTTTTTCGAGAAGTGCCATGGGATCTTTAACATCCACCTGAACTACCACCAGAACAGGCAGATGGGACCTCAGTTTAATGTCTCATATGAACGACAGCACCTCAGGAGTGCAGCACCCCCCTCATGCTGCACTACAGGGTCAGTATTGGGATTTAACACAAGTGCCTGATGTGGGGATAGAACCCACAGCCTTCTAATCTTCCAGCCTCAGAGGTGAGTGTGCTACCTGCTGAGCCACTGACACTGTGATTACATGGCACTGGGATGACACTGGGATTACATGGCACATGTGGCACATGTGACTAGGGTCTGCAAATCTATGAGCTCCATGCTTGGTGTCTCATATAAAGTAACCCAGGACCTGACTTCATAGACACGCCTTGCCATCGTCACAGGAATGCTACTTCCCAAACTGCCCTATAAAGCACCAGTGTATTCTTCAGCCTCAAAAAACACCCTTCACAAATGAGATGTCACCTATAATAATATCTGCCACTTTGTGTTGAAGTCACTTAGACTCACTCACCTGTGCTCTATAACAAGCTGTGTTGGCTTCCCCCATCACTGCTGCGCGACCACATTTAAGAAGGGGCCATCTTCAACATATTAAAAAATGGGCAGCCCTAATCCCTTGCCTCCTCTCTTCAGTTTGCTGAAAATGGCTACCCCCAGAGATCTACTGAAGATGCCCTGCTCACTGTCACTAGAATTGAAACTGGAGCGGGCGAAGTGTCCTTTGCCTACCCTGCCCCCAAACTATGGAACTCCATTCCTCCTGAAATTTGGTGATATCCCGCCACTCATTCCTTCCATGTTGAAGACCATGAACAGTTCCTTAGCCGGGCACTCTGCTCCTGTCTCGACACTTGAGCATCCTCCCTACTTGCATGCTTCCCAGGAGGAATTTTGCTGGCTTAACAGCACCAAACAGTGCCTCACTAAAGTAATTATTATGAATTTTTCTTCTCTCCTGTCTCCCTGATATTTTATGTTTCTGTACACTCAATGTGCTATTATTATGGTTTTCCTTATGGACACGTTGACATGGATTTGACCTTTCTCTCTCCCTAGCACACAAAATGTACTGTGAACTATGTATGTCCCTATTCAAAGCAATTGTAACTGATGGCACTGCATAAATATATACTCGACAATGTATGTCATGATATATTGTACTTTCACTGTCTGGATTCTTGGTTATACTCCCCTGGGTCACACCCAAAAATAGGCATGCAATTGCCTAGTGTGCTTACCTGGTAAACAAAAGCTAAATAAATTAGTTAACTGTTTGTTTTACTATCAGTTTTAGCTTACCTGGGCTGGGAGTAGAAAAAACACAGATCAAAGTTGTTGTGATGTCTGGATGTTTGAAGTTTGTAATAGACTATATGGCTAGATGTAGAGACCTGTTCACTGGGTGCTGTAAATGGTTTTCTATAGGGTCCACCCCTGTGAGGATCACTAGGGCAGCAGCAAAGGGGTGGGGTGTGGATGTCATTATCCATCTGGGGACAAATGGCCTATCATTGTCAATCTGGGGAAAAATGACCTGGCTAGGGACAAGGCAGGGATAGGAAGAGTGCAGGAGGGGTTCAGGGAGTTGGGGAGGGGCCTTGGGCAGGTAGCAAGCCCGGTGACCTTCTCGGAGGTGCTGCCTGTCCATGGCAAGGGAAGGATAGGGATCTCTGCACCAGGGACTTCAACACATGGTTGAGGAACTGGTGCACAGAGAAGGGTTTCGGCTTCATTGGGGACTGGGGACCCACCTGGAGGGATGTGAGCCGGTACAAGGGTGACGGCCTACAGCCATTCAGGGAGGGGACCATTGTCCTTAGTGAGTGGTTTAAATGCTTCACTGGCAAGCACTTAAACTAGCCAAGGGTGGTGGTGGAGGGAAGCAGGGAGAATCAAACTGCCTACCCCCACAGGTTAAGGCAGCCCGCAGGGAGGACCCTAAATTTGGGAAATCACCAGTGGTAACTAAACTAGGAAAAGGTAGAATGGCAGAGAAAAAGAAAAAGGGGATTAAAGGCGGGGGTAGTGAGGGAAGGCATGAGAATAAAAGGAGGGATGACAGGAGGGGAAATAGCAAAATATGGAAGGACATGCAAGTGAGTGCTCACAGCCTTGGAAATAAAATCCGGAATCTAGTGGCCTTGATGGCAGAGGCTGACCTGGACATTGTCGCTATTACCGAGACATGGTGTAATGGGAACCACGACTGGGATGTAGCTATATCAGGTTATACTTATTCAGGAAAGACAGGGAGGCTAAAAAGGGAGGAGGGGTAGCTGTTTATGTCAGGGAGGGTATAAAAGCAACTGAAGTATAGGGATTGGTGGGGCAGAGACCCTGTGGGTTACCCTGGAGACAGGCACTGCTGTTCACATGGGCATGATCTGCAGACCTCCAGCACAAGGGGAAGAGTTGGACATTGTTCTAATGGAAGCCATCCATAAGATGGTGACTAAAGGGGAAGTGCTGCTGGTAGGTGACTTCAATCTGACAGATGTTTCATAGTTGTTTACAGGTTCATAAGGCCAAGGCCCACAATGAACCCACCACCACAGATCAGTGGTGGTAGTTGTACTTTTGTTTTTCCATATAGTGGTCCAAGTTTTTTTTAAACTGTTCCACTGTTTCACTCATCAGCACCTGTTTTGGTAATATATTCCATACAGCAAGAGCTCTTTGTGTGAAAAAGTTTTTCCCTCTAGTAGTTTTACTTACTGTAGTTTTTAATTGATAACTATGAAACCTAGTATTGTTTTGTGTTAATTGCTTCTCGAGACAAATGGTATAGAGCAATTAAGTATTTAAAAATGCTTTAAACAGATATATGAGGTACCCTCTTAATGAGCTATATTCCAAAGAATACAGATTCAGGGTTCTTCATCTACTGCTGTAATCCACATTTTTTACACTGTATTTTTTTCATAACCCTCCTCTGGACTCTCTCATATACCTTTTTGTTTCCCACAGTTGTGGGGGTACAAAAGGAGCACAGTACTCCAGGTGAGGACGCATAAGGCTGGTGTATAATGGTAGTATGACTTCTGCTGATCTACTTCTTATATGCCTCATAATACACCCTAGGATACTGTAATATTTTTTAGTTGTTGCCTTTATATGTGTGTCAAATTTAAGGTCATCTGAAAGTATGACACATAAATCCTTTTTTTCAATTGTTGATAATTGTATATCATTCATTGTATAGTGTGCTTTAACATTATTTTTTCCTATATGCATTACTTTACACTTCTGCTCATTAAAACTCATTTTATGTTTTGTCCATTTACATAATTCATTTAAAGTATTTTGTAGGTTAATAGATTCATTATTGTTTACAATGCATCCAATTTTGCAGTCATCTGTATATTTGCTTATCCAGACACCACTATTTGTCTGCATGCTTGGAATGGGAATATTGAACAATAATGGGCCCAGCATCGAGCCCTGAGGCACCCCACTGGTAACTGATGTCCACTCAGATTTATGCCCTCTAATAACTACTCTCTGGTATCCATTTCTCAGCCAAGAATCAATTCATTTTATGATTTTAGTGTCAAGATTTATACTAACTAGTTGCTCTATAATTACTGTATGAGACACTGTATCAAAAGCTTTACCATAGTCAGGGAAAACTACATCCACAGGAAGTCCCTGTTCCAGAGTTTCACTAACCGGATTGAAAAAGTTTATTAAGTTGGTTAGACATGACCTGCCAGATGTAAATCCATGTTGGGATATGTCAACACAGCCATTGTTATGAATATGCACCAGTATTATATTTTGTATCAGTCTCTGTATGATTTTACTAATGATGGATGTGAGACTGACTGGTCCATAATTACTTGTAATTTGTTTATTGGCCCCTTTGAATATTGGTGTTAATAGGCGCCGACTATGGGGGGGCTGAGAGGCTGAAGCTGGGAAGTTAAAATGGGGGCTCTGACCCCAGTGGCTGGCCAGCCCAGAATATATGTTTTTGGTCAGGCAGTGGATGCTGGGCAGAGCAGCAGGTTGAGCTGCAAAACAGAATTTTGTTTTTACTCTTGAGGTTGTTTGGTGGAACTCGGCACGCCAGCATGGGGTGAGCGGGGGGGGGGGTCAGGTCATACTGTCTCACTGCCATGGATACGGGTGGCATGGTGTTATTTCAGCTGGGACACGGAGGGACATACATCGATCTTCACTTCATTTGTGGAACCAAAATGTTATCACAAGATGCATCGCGGCCAGTTTACATCAGTTCAGTTCAAGCATGCATGCGTGGGGCACCAGCAGCCGTACCAATTGGGCGCCAAGCTGCTTCTAGGCTCCACCATTTGTCTGCTGCTCAGTTTTGGACCAGCTCGAGTTGCGCCATGCCACCACAGTTTGTGGACTGGTAGTCGGTAGAGGAACGGGAGCTGGGCCCAGGACAGGAGGATGGTAGCGATATCGATGTGCACAGCAGGGTAAGCGACTAGGAGAGAGAGATAGCGACATCAGGAAGGAGTCGAGATCAGATGGAGGGGTTAGTGGAGTGGAGAACTACAGGACTAGTGAACTGTCATGTCAGCAGGCCAGGCAGTGAGGGGCTGGGGGTGAGGCCTGGTCCCTGCTGGTGGTGATCATTCTAAACTGTTCTCATTCAGATGAAGTTATTCAAGTCAATTTGGTTTGTGGGTCAGGTGGAGTACCATATGACAGCCTAAATCCATTAGTAAGATCAATATATTTCTAAGCGCTTTGTGGAGAATTGCATTAAAATGTCTTACGACTTATACCATCTATCAGTAATGTGGATGTCCCAAACGTACAGCATATGTATAGGGCAACTGTTTTAACTAGATATTTTTTCTCTTGTTAAACAAGAAGTCTTCCGGTAATTAGCCCTTTTGCATTTGATTTTTCTGATTCTGATGTATTTTATTTAGATAGGGATTTGAGGTGTTGAAGAGAGATAACTACTGTATATTGTGGCTGTGTTGTATCTTGCTGCAGGATGAACATTTCACAGTTTAAGTGACTTTGCCTGAGCCTTATACAAACAAAACAACAAACCCCTAATAGAGGAACATCTTTGGCAGCTGGTAGAAACTGCTGTCCCTTTTGTGGAACAAGGTCTCTCTTATCCCCATCCCCTGAGCTGGCTCTTTACCCACTTTTTCATTACACAAAAAAATCCAAGAGACTATCCATTGAGATATTTTTACCTCCCCATAGGTCATAAATAGCTGGGTAAAGTTACTCTGTTCCTCTGTTTTCTGTGTATAATAACTAAAGACTTTTTTAAATCTAATGTATGAAACTTCTCCGTAATTTGCACGTGGCCCATTAGGAAGGGGAAGGGATGCTGCATCAAGGCTCCTCAGCACCAATTTATGAGCCTTTCCCCTATGTACAAGACAGCAAAAAATATAGTAATATGCCTGTTCAGCTATTGCGAGGTCTACCACTGGGGCTCGGGGGTTAATGAAAAAGGTGCCCTTTAAATAAGCATTTTCAACACTTGTTCTGAACAGTTATTGGTTGTAAATTTAAACCAGATTGTTAAGCAAAGTGATTTCAAGTCTGGGTGAAACACTTTGCTTTTGCCGAACAGCATTACACGTTCCTGTTGCAATGGAAGGACTGATGATTCCTTCCCAGACTGGTCAAATCAGGAACAAGGAGCACCATCACTGCCTTGGCCAGTCAGGGCTATCGGTATCATATTTACCTTTCCACTCCTCATTTTCAACAGTGAATTTGTTCTATTTTCACAAAACTCCATCTCCAGTAGTGTGTGGTTGTGATAAGAGTCAGACATACCTACAGGTCAAACAGAACTGAGAGTGAACCCCCTTGCCCCATTAATCCTATCCACCCTCCTTGAGTCCCTCGCTGCCAAATGTGCGTGTTTTAAAAAGAATAATAATCCTAGGCTAGTTCTGATAGTTTTGTTTTAGAAGGTGAGGCATGGGGTATGAAGACTACAGTTTGATTAAGTTGTACATGTGGGCTTGCATTTTTAGCCGAAACTAATAGAATGCTGTGTTGAACAACAAGAGTTGTTGGCAGATCCCAGACACTGTGTAATGAAATACTGATAGAACGCACCATAGAATAACTTCTTTCCTGCAGGGCATTGCATTTTGATACATCATACTTACTCCTTAATAAAAAGGGAGATAAGGGTGATCTTATTTATTTATTTATTAGCTTTTGGTAACCGGGTAAGTACGCTAGGCAACAGACCTGCCTATTTTCAGGCACGACCCGGGAGAGCACAGAACATTGGTTACAATATGCAGAAATGCACAGACATAATATAGGTGTACAGGAGCAAAACAAGATATACATTGGGTAGTACAGTAATAGTTACATAAGGGTACATTTTAGGCATAGATCATAATAAGGATGTAAAATAAAGCAATTAGGGTAACCATAAGACAGCTGAGGACAGTAAAGACATCAAGGTTCATAGCCACCTAGACAAATGTATTGCATGGGAGAACATTAGTGTAGTACTCAGGGTCAGACCGACAGCCTGCAGTGGGACAAAGCAAATTAAAGAGCATTTGCATTGGCCAGAGGCTAGGAGGTGGTGAACAGCGAGTTTTGAATTCTCAATGGGAGGCTGAAGTTTTCACCATAAGGGGGAGTGAGTTCCAGAATTTGGGAGCAAAATGGGCAAATGCCTGTTCACCCATTTTTGTCATGCAAGGTCTAGTGGAGAGCATGGGGACAGAGGAAGACCTGAGGGTACAGGTGTGTGAGGCAGGAGTCAGGAGGGTGGCAAGATAGACAGGGCAGAGAGGTCTAGACAGGGAGTCGATAAAGCAGCCCAGGGAGTAGGCTCAGATATCCTTAGGTGACAGCCAATTTAAGCCAGCGTACAGGAGACAATGATGGGTAAGACGTGGGGCAGTTAAGGCAAATCTACAGATGTTGTTGTAGGCAGTGTCCCATTTGTGGAGTGTAGCAGAGTTTGCAGCAAAGAGGAGGGGCAGAGCATATTGGAGCTGGGGTAAGAGAATACCTCTCGCAAGAGAAAGTCTAGCGGAAGGAGTGAGGGAGTGGCACACGCGATAAGCTCCACCAATTTTAGCATTGACGGCACGGCACACCATATTGACATGTTGAGACAGGTCAAGTGTGGGATCCAAAGTGACCCCAAGGTACTTGAAGGACTCAGTATTTGAGATGAGGGAGCCATCAAGGCACTGAACCCGGAGCCTGTTCGCAGGGGCAGACAGTTTCTTAGAGGATCCGAATAGCATAACACGGTTTTCTAGGTTCAGGACTTGGTGGTTGCTAGAGAGCCAGGTCTGCAGGAATTGGAAGTCATTAGTGAGTGGAGTTGATGGCAGCAACCGATTTTGACCCAGAGTAGAGAACAAGGTCATCTGCGTACATAAGAGTGCAGCTATGCCGGGACATGGTGGGAATATCATTTAGGAAGAGGGAGAAGAGTAGAGGTCCAAGAGTGGATCCCTGGGGAACTCCACGGGAGATGTTTAGGGGGGAGGAAAGGGCCTTGTGAAATGCTACCGCCTGAGTCCGATTGTCAAGATAGCTATGGAACCAGGAGAGGGCTTGGTCAGATGCTCCAATGGATTGGAGCTTCTTTAGCATGAGAGGATGGTGTACCATGTCGAAGGCTTTAGACAGGTCAATAAAGATGGCCCCAGTGAGTAGGCCACGGTCCATATTATTTCTGATGTCATTTGTAAGTTGTGTAAGTGCAGAGGTGGTACTGTGACCGGGCCGGAAACCATGTTGGCACGGGGTTTGAAGATTAAACATGTCAAGGTGAGCAGCAAGCTGGCGGTGGACTATTTTTTCAAGCAGCTTACTGAGAGTGGGCAGAAGAGATATAGGGCGGTAGTTGGACATGAGTTTGACATCGCCCTTTTTGTGTATAGGGATGGTTCTGGCAGTTTTCCAGGTGGATGGGACAGTAGACTACCCTGTTTCAGCTTTTTGTCTGCTGTTTTTCTTTTTGGGGGGCCAGTCCAAGTCAGTAGCTCTTTCTTTTTCTTATAACATCATCAGTCATAGTGGGAAACCCCAACCCAGCTTGATCTGCAGGTAGAAGGTGCTGTTTGAGAATTTATTGCAGAAAATGCTAACCATAACAATACTTATGGGCACTTTTAAGGTAGAATAATGGGGCCTTATATGGGACATAATTAAAAGTGTAATGATGTATGGGAGACAGGAAAAACACCTTTAAAAAGCACCTGAAACATTTGGGAAAACAAATTTACACAATTTTGCTTGTATTTCACATATCTTCTGTATATTTATTCTCTCCATTTTTTATTACTGAGACAATCACCACAAAAGCAAGTTCTATATCCCCTAGAGTCCATCTGCCTTTATAGCTTATTCCCTACTTGAAATTATAATGGTCTGTTATGACATCACAGCGTGTTGCCATGGGATTAACTGTGATGTCACAAGAGTAGTATTAAGACATCAGGTTGGGAAAAGCATTAAGAGTTGATGAACCCTCAAGGAACAACTATTCTGTTTTTATACATATGACCTCAGTAACTGGTAATTTGGATAAGAAATACAGAACTGATGAGAAATGTAGGTTGCTTTGTGTCCAGATGGTATGTTTTTCAAAGTTGTTCTTGAGGCATCAGTGGCTCTTTAAGTGGGGAGAATAAATACAATACTGGCACTTTACAGGGGGTGCTTGCCTCTGATAAAGTGAATGTATATAATAATGTGAAATAGTCTGGTGGATGCCAACGAGTTGGTCAGGATTCTACAGGGCCTATGACACTCTTCCTGCTGTACTACACAATTTTTCACTCGGTATTTCAATAAAAATAGTTGTATTTTGTCAAGTGCTTTAATTATTTTTTATTTGTTGATAAGCAAGTACTGCTATTTTTGTTTTGCATACTTTGTGGACTCTTCTCCTCTTAAAAAAAAAGCTTAAAGTTGGACCAGCATAACATTCTGTGGTGATTTGCATATGCAGCCCATGATGCTTTGCATTGTGGGGGCATGTGTGATTTTGTATTTTCTTGAAACTTGGCTTCCCAGCCAAATGCCCCTTGGGGTAACCCTTGCCTCAGTGTTTGCGCACAGAGGTTCTTTGTCTTTTAAATAGTTTTTTATTTTAATGGGCTCACCACAATATATCCAAGGCACACTGCCTTAAGGGTAGCTGGTCCATTCCACTGGGGTGTCAAACAGACAGGCATACTGATGAGTCCTGGGTGGGGCTGAAACATGTCTATGTCTTCTGTTAGTACCCTTTGCAAACTGTGTGAGGCCTTTCGCACCATGCAATTCTGCTTAAAGTTGGACCAGCATAACATTCTGTGGTGATTTGCATATGCAGCCCATGATGCTTTGCATTGTGGGGGCATGTGTGATTTGTATTTTCTTGAAACTTGGCTTCCCAGCCAAATGCCCCTTAGGGTAACCCTTGCCTCAGTGTTTGTGCACAGAGGTTCTTTGTCTTTAAATAGTTTTTTTTTAATGGGTTCACCACAATATATCAAGGCACACTGCCTTAAGGGTAGCTGGTCCATTCCACTGGGGTGTCAAACAGGCGAGGCATACTGATGAGTCCTGGTAGGACAAAACACGTGTCTATGTCTTCTGTTAGCACCTTTGCAAACTGTGTGAGAGGCCTTTCGGCACCATGCAATTCTGCTTAAAGTTGGACCAGCATAACATTCTGTGGTGATTTGCATATGCAGCCCATGATGCTTTGCATTGTGGGGGCATGTGTGATTTTGTATTTTCTTGAAACTTGGCTTCCCAGCCAAATGCCTCTTGGGGTAACCCTTGCCTCAGTGTTTGCGCACAGAGGTTCTTTGTCTTCTCCTCTTAGTTCTGCCCCTCTCTCAAAAAAGTCACTGCAGAGTGAGGAACCTATTTACTGTGCTATCTCTTCAGTATAACCCTCAAAATGCACCACAGAACACCAAAAAACCCCAGAGCTTTTGGGGCCTTGGCGGCTCCCAGACCCCCAGCCATTAGCTGAGCCCCCTCCCCGGGGAAAAATAAAAGTTGGCTCCTATGTTGGTGTTAGATTTGCCTTCCTCCATATCTCCAAAGTTTTACCTTCTGTAATAGAAATATTAAACATAACTGTTAATGGTCCCTGTAGTTCTCTGCTGACCTGTTTTAGAAAGTATGGACTTATATCATCTGGTCCTGGTGATGCTTCATTTTCTAACTGCCTGATTGCATCTGACACCTGTTGTTCTGAAAAAATGATTGTAGGACCCATTGTATTCAGAGTGGACAGATCAAAACTACTGTCTACTTTAAGTACACTACCAAAATATTCATTGAGTTCTTGTGCTATTTCAGTCTCATCTACTAGCAGTTCAGTATTTGAAATAAGTGGTCCAATAACATTTTGTGTTCTTTTAATGACCCTATATAATTATAAAAATGTTTTTTATCTCTTGTTTTGTTTATCAAATTTAGTTCTAACTTTTGTTTTGCCAAATTTGTTTTTTAGTTTTTTTGGCTAATTCTCTACATTTTTGGAGATCATCATCCTTGTTGGTCTGTTTATAGTTGCAATATGTTCTTTTCATTTTATTAATTAATTTCCTAATTTTACCATTCCATCATAGTGGGACTCTATGATTATTATTGTATTTAGTTCTAAGCGGTACTCATGTTGTAATACAGTAGTCAATTTCTCTTCTTATGTTCATCCATGCTTGCTCAAGACTACAGTTGTTTAAACTCTCTCTCTCTCTAGTTCCATTTTTGAAGTTAATTTCTGATTTTAGCATAGTCTGCTTTTACATAATTTCTAAATTTTGAAATTCTATTAGCTCTATCAATGGTTTTGATTAAATTAATCTGTACCATGCTGTGATCACTGTCACTGTAAAATCTGTAATGTTGAACACTGATTTTTAATATTGGCTAAAACCAAATCTAATATGTTATTATTCCTTGTTGGTAGATCAACTAGTTGTTCTAAATCAAGTAGAAGGGGGATTTCCATAAATCTTTTTTCAAGTTGTCCATTGGTATTATTATTAACCCAGTTAATATTTGGGAAATTAAAATTGCCCATCAGGAAAAAATCATTTTTAATTTCCATATTCTCTAGTTCATCAAGGAACAGTTGATTTTCTACTGATTCCAAGTTGGGGGGGAACGATAGGCAAGTCCAATTGTTGTGATATTATTTGGTTGTATTTTTACCCATATAATTTCTGTGTGGCTTGATATGGAAAAAACTGACATCCCTTAAGATAATCTGCTACATATAATGCAACCCCGCCACCTTTCTTATTTTTCCTATTATTTTGAAAGGTTGTAAAACCTGGAATATCGATGTTCCATTCATTATCCATAAACCAAGTTTCCGTTACTCCACAAATATCAATTTCTTTTGTGGTAAGGGTGCATTTTAATTCATCAATTTTATTTGGGAGGCTTCTTGCATTTAGTAGTAAGATTTTTATTGCTTTTTTATTTTGTGTTTCATTTAAGTTTTGATTATGTCTATTTGTATTTGTTCTCATATTAGTTTTACTATTAGGTGCTTGGTAAACTTCTTTAAAGAAGTCATGTTGGTTTAATATTTTAGATGTAGCATGTTTAGACTCCACCCCCTCATACCTAGTGTAACCCCCTTGTTCCCAAGGGTTACTAGAATCCCACTTAGAATCAGTGGCAGGCAGGGAGAGGCAGCTTGTGAGATGCCAGTTAAATGGGCTTCACACTGTCACATTCTATTTTCAGTTTCTGCTGAGCTGGAGTGATGATGTCACGTTAGAATTCTCACAGCAGCATAAGCCACAATGGAATGCCAGCTGCAGTGGTTAGCAGTAGAACGTTGGAGACTTCAGGGTCAGTCTTCAGAGAGTAGTCTGTGTGGAGACTCAGGAAAGTGAGGAGGGCTGCAGAGTGCAGGTCCTCAGATCTAGGTCTGAGAGAGAGCTACCTTAGAAAAAGGGGTTGTGTGTTCTCACCCTAGACAGGAACACAGAAGACCATTTGTGAAGTGATAGAGACCATTCCTGGGAGGTGTTCCAGTGCCCCATCCCTGGAGGGATGGGGGGGACTTCCAGGATTATGGGGCAATCCCCTGGTCCAGCCTGGAGAGGGTGAAGCTGCCTGAGAGTCATTTTGTTCTGTGAGTACCTGAGATGTGTTGTGAGAAAAAGCCCTGGGGCACCTGCAATACCGTGGTGAGTTTTGCACTGACAAAGAGACTATGTTCGCCAAGACTGTGTTTAAATAAAAGTGTCTGCCTACTGTGGGGTCAAAGGAAGACTTGCCAAGTACAGAACTTTTAGATTGTGTATGACTTAAAAGCATCTGCAACAGTGGGGGTCTAGGGTAAAGACATAGCCACATACAGAACTTTTAAAGTCAGGACACCTCTGTAGAGTGAATTGTAGAATGTTAAATGTGCAAAACATTTCTAGAGAGCATCTACAAGCAGTGTTTCAGAGAAAGGTGTTGTAACCAGATGAATGGCTGAGTACAGATTTGGGAGCGAAAGGTGGGAGACCCCCCCCCATATGGAGTAACCAGGTTTACCTCTCCGGGTTCAGTTTGGGCACCTATGTTTTCTCTCGGCGCATTTGGCCAATGCCCGAGGAAAGCACCCAGATGTGGGATTTTGGATTTCCCTAAGAGCCGGAATGTGCTCGTGGGTGGTTTAGGGAGCCACCATCAATCTCCATGCAATATGGAAAAGTGTCCTAGTACTGGCCGGGGTGCCAAGTCAAGGAAAAAGAGAAGTGTACCAGTTTGGGCCGTGTGTGCCCAGATCCATTCAGAACCTGAGGGTTCGTTGTGAGGAAGTGTGCTCTGTAATCTGCATTACCAGTGAGAGTAAACCTGTGGAGGTCCATCTTTGCTTTGTTATTCTCTGTGTTATGTGAATAAAAGCCACCCTCTAGAATCCCAGCCTGGTTTGGACATTATAGTTATTGCTTCCAGTGTCCAGGTTTACTTGGGTGCCACTGACCAGAGAAGTAAAAACCTAGCATAATGCTGAGCAAACGTTTTCTCCCAGGGACCCAGGTTGATGGCCGTGCTAAATGGTCCGCTCAGGTGTGAGTCAGGTAGTTGCCACACTTGATTTGCCTGTCTGAGGATGGTAGGCTCCGTAGTAGAAGTAATGGGTCATACAGAAACTGTGAGATATTTGTAGTGACTACCCCCACCCCTCTCGGTGGTGCCTAGAGGTGAGAGGAGCAGCCCTGCTAGTAGAAACAAGGGGGAACGGTGGGGGGGAGGTTACACCTAGTTTAAATGCCTCGAGATGGACTTTTCTAAACTCTCTCCTAGGAGCTGTCTTCCATATCTACTTAAGTGAAGCCCATCTCTACTATAAAGTAAATTTTTGTCAGAGAATTCCTCCCAGTGAGTTATGCACTCAATAGATTGCTTTGTACACCACTGTCTTAACCAATTATTTATGCATTTTATTTTACATGTCTGTTGATATGTTGCCCTTGGAATAGGTAACATTTCTGAAATAATCAGTTCACAGTCCAGGTCCATCATTTTATTGGTTAAATTAACAAATTCTTGCTTAACCTCCTGAGGATTTTGGTGTAGAACATTATTTGCTTCAGCGTAGACTATTACTAGCTTTTTCTCATTAGTTTTGTGCAATATATTTTTTGCCATTTGTGTAATATGTGTTAATTTTTGCTCCTCTGAAACATGACAAGGTTTGGTTATGTTTGTCTGGGTCTCAAATTACTCTATCTAATCCTTTAATGATTGAGTCCCCCAGTACATAGAGTTCTTCAACCTTGCCGTTTAGTTTATCGTTTTCCATATTTTGTTCTGATTTATTTTGATCTTCCCTTTTTTCAGGGCTTGTATCATTAAGGGGTGTACCAGTTTGTTCAAAAGAAATTAAGTTCCCATTTGTAGTGCTAGCTGGTATATTACCTATGTTATTACTTAATATCTTATTTTCAGTGCCATTTTCAACAGTATGTTCTATTCATGGGTCTACTGTAGATTCTGTAATCTGCATCTCTTCATTAACTAATGGGTCAAACCTATTCTATATTGATATATGAAACTGATCTGCCTTTCTTTACCTTTTTCTTTTTGAGGATTTAGAGCTTTGGACTTGATACCATCTATTTTCACAGCTATCTAAAGTGTCATCCTCTCTGTCTCTTTTCTTGTGTTGGGGACTGCTAAGTGAAGGAGAAAAAAGTGATCACTACCTGGGGTCATGTTTGGTAGAGAGAGGGAGGGGGGGTATGCTTGGTGAAGAGTCATTTACTGTAGTGCTTATGGTACTTAGTTCTGTAGCTGTATTTAGTCTGACATTGTATCTGTCAGCCATTTCCTTTTCGCTTTGCTCAAGTTCTGATAGTCTTTCATTGAAAAGAGTAATTAACATAGCCATATCTCTGTTTTCAATACACTTGATACATGTGTAATTTAGTTCCCGTGTACTATCTTTTATAACGTTATACATATTGCAAACTATGCACCTTACTCCTGGTTGTCCTTCTAGGACTGGTATCATATTCTCCATAGTGTTCTATTTGATGTATTGCCCTGTTGTATATACTGCTGCTCTATCAACTGATGTAGCTATATTAAAATACCCATGATGATTAATCCAAGATGATTCTAATACCCTAAAGGCCTTACCTTTCAGTGCTCCCAACTATAGATTTATTGTGAAAGGAAAAAAATCCCGCACTCTGCCAACCAAAAATAAAGGACTGCCCACCATATGGGTTTAAACGAAGTGCTTCATTTTATTAATAAGGTGCCATGTGCCAGGCCCTGACGCATTTCCAAATCATGTTCCTTTATCAAATGGTCTGATACAGTACCAAGGAAAATGCCTTATATAGTCCCAAGATGATAACAACACTGATCAATGATGCGCAGATGCGCGTCTTTGCATGTGACACTGCACACTCGCCCTGCTCACTGCAGCTCTTGCTTTTAAGCCAGTGTATGATCCGGAAGTTGTCCCAGGGGTCATGGAGCGCTCTGTGAGCAAAACTGTATAATTCTTAATAAAAACTTTTTTAAATCACCACTACAGTGGTTTAGCACATAAAATATTGCCCCCAGAGATTTCACAGTGACTAATATGCTTGCAGGAATGAGCTATAGTTTCCCAGGAGGGTTTCAAAACTACTGCTCTTCTTCCTAGTTCCTGGATCAGTTACTAGGGCTCCAAAACACTCACAATAGTGAGAGATTCAGTTACATAGTACAAGTTTCATATAAAATAAAGCTAATAACATGTAGCTAAATGCCACACAACATTCATCTGGATTGCAGTCAAATTAGCCAGAAGTAGGGACATACGGGACTCCCTGCAGGGGGCATGCCACAGGCAGCTAGTGCTAGAGCCCACCCGTGAGAGTGCGATTTTGGACCTGGTACTTACCAGCGGGGACAGAATTGCAGATGTCATGGTCGGTGGACACCTGGGGTCCAGTGATCGCTGCACGGTGTGGTTCTATATGAGTACAGTGGCGGAGTCAAGCCACATGAAAATGAGGGTCCTGGACTTCAAGAGGGAAGACTCTGCAAAGTTGGAGGTATGTCGCATGAAAGCCCTCACAGGGAGGGAGGACCGAGGGGAGTTGAGGAACAGTGAGCCCATCTAAGAGAAGTCGTAGTGGAAGCAACAAATCTTTGAGTTAGGCAAATAAACAAAGGCAAGAGAAAAAGAAATCCACTACGGTTTTACAAGTAAGTGGCCAGGAAGGTAGGAGTAAAAAAGTTGGCTTTCAGGAAGTACAAGCAAACATAGAAGGAGTAGGAGAGGGTAATGTATCTCGACAAGCAAAGGGAGGCAGGGAAGGCAGACAGGAACGAAAGAGCGCAAATGGAGGAAAAAACAGCACACACAGCAAAGAAAGGGGACAAGACTTTTTATAGGTATGTCAGTGAAAGGAGAAAGACAAGGGGTGGGATTGTAAGGTTTATGGGGGAAGAAGGGGAGTGTGCAGAAGGGGACTTGGAAAAGACAACAATCCTGAACAAATATTTTTGGTCAGTATTCACAGACGAGGGGGAGGGTGAGGGACCACAATTAAGTGACAGGAGCAATAAGGGCAGGGAGGTGGACCAGTCCATTTACAGAGGACAAGGCAATGGGACCAGATGGAATGAATCCTAGAATATTAAAGGAGCTTAGGGAGGTGCTGGCAGCACCACAGGCAGCCCTGTTCAAAGAAATGCTGGAAATGGGAGTGGTTCCAGAGAACCGGAGGAGAGCAGATGTAGTCCCTCTACACAAAAGTGGGAGCAGGGAGGAGGCTGGAAACTATAGACCAGTCAGCCTGATCTCGGTGGTAGGGAAAAATAATCAAATCACTGCTAAAAGAAAGGATTGTGGAGCATCTTGAATCTAGCAGAGCACAGGATCTGAGGCAGCATGGATTCACGGTAGGAATGTCATGCCAAACAAATCTGACAGATTTGACTGGGTGACCAGAGAAGTGGACCAGGAGGGAGTGGTGGATATGGCCTACCTAGAAGCAAGGCTTTTGACACCATTCCACATAAGAGGCTTGTAAACAAGCTAGGCAGCCTGAGAATAGGTCCCAAAGCGGTAAACTGGGTTAGAAATTGTTTGAGGGATAGAACACAGAGGGTGGTGGTAAATGGATCTCAATCCGAGGAAAGGATGGTGACCAGTGGGATGCCAGAGGATCAGTTCTGGGGTCAGTCCTATTTAATGTCTTCATAAGTGACATTGCAAAGGTGCTGGAAGGAAAGGTATGCCTCTTTGCAGATGACACTAAGATATGCAACAGGGTAGACACTCTGAGAGGGGTGGAAAGAAATGAGGAGGGACCTAGGCAAACTAGAGGCATGGTCAAGAGTGTGGCAGCTAAGATTTAATGCAAAGAAGTGCAAAATCATGCATTTGAGACACAGGAACCCAGGGGAAGTTTACATGATGGGGGGGTGAGAGATACTGATGGCCACCAAACAGGAAAAGGATCAGGGGGTTATCATAGCAGATGCCCTAAAGGTGGCCACACAATGTACCAAAGCTGTGGGGAGAGCGAGTGGGGTACTGGGGTGCACAGGGAGAGGTTACCACCACTAGAAGAAAGGAGGTGGTGATGTCATTGTACAACTCATTGATGAGACTCCATCTGGAGTACTTACTCCAGTTTTGGAGGCTGCATCTCTGTAAGGACATTGACAGGGTAGAGGCAGTTCAGAAACAAAAATGGTGCAATGCCTGCACCAAAAGTCATATGAGGAGAGACTAGAGGGCCTCAGTATGTATACCCTGGAGGAGAGGACAGCAAGGGGGGGGGGTTATGATAGAGACTTCAAATATCTCAAGGGCATAAATAAGGTACAGGAGGGTAGCATCTTTCAGAAAAAGAGATGTTCTAGGGGTCATGACATGAGGCTGGAAGGGGGTAACGTTAGGAAGTATTTCTTCACGGAAAGGGTGGTGGAAGCATGGAACAGCCTCTCAGCGGATATGGTGGGGGCTAACTCGGTAGGTGAATTCAAAAATGCATGGGACAGGCATAGGGGAACCCTAGTGATAGGAAAGAGAATAAAGCCGGAGGTCAAGTAGGGTCTGTGGTTTTTGTAGCAGGCAGGAAAAATGGGCAGACTGGGTGGGCTTAGCGGTCCTTATCTGCAGTCAGTTTCTATACGACAACCAGCAGGGCTATGAGTCAACAAGTAAGCATTAAGCCACTCCGTCGGTGTGCTCTAATGCTGGATTGATGCATGGGGGGGGGGTGCGTGCCCGAGGCCCAGGGATACCACCCTACCCCCATGCATCAATCGCATTAGAGCACACCGACGGAGTGGCTTAATGCGCTTGTAACATGGGCTGCCCGACGAGACAGTCACCAGGAGCCCATTTTGCCTCTGTACCACTACATAACAGGGGGAGTCGGGGAGATCTGTGCACTGTAACGGTGCACTTAGAAATCCTTTGAGAGAACTGCATTACGATGCTGATGCGCTGTACACACTATATACCTGTACTAATAGGGAGTACAGCGGCTCGCAGTCTCGTGCAGCCCTTGTCCCGATGTGCCCGCCTGTTTCTCCGGTAGCACTGGTTGGATGTCTCCGGTAAGCGCCTCTGTCGCCGCGCTGTGCGCCCGCTCACAAATTTGCATGCAGGCTCCCTCATTTCCCGTTCCCTCTCTCAGGCTCCTCCGACGATGCACCGCTTGCCTGCATGGAGTCTCACTCTGGGGCTCTGTAGCCTATCCGTCCTGTCCGTGCCTGCTTCTCCCCCCTTCCATCTCCTCCGCATCGTCGCATCTTCGGCTGCCACGCTTCCCTCGCTCACCTCCTCCTCCGCCCCTCCTGCCAAACAAAAGCAGACCACCCTGTGTGGTACTGCCTCTCACCCTTCCCAGCTACACAGCCCTGCACAGTGTGCCACGAGTTCTCGTCCCCCAGTGTGCCTTTCCTGCCTCGGACTGCTAGTGGGGCTCCCGGACCGCCGCTCTTCCTCTCCCTTCCCCGCAGGACCCAGTGCTGCTAGGCTGGGGGTCTGGCTGGTCGTGGTACTGCCAAAGCGGGCACGGCATATATGCTGCGTTAATACCCGCTTCGGCTGCCATCTCGTGACCGCCCTAGCCCTATCGGCTTGCTCCCTCAGAGGTGCACAATTCATGCCATGTTACAAGATGGGTTTTAACCCTTAAGTCGCTGGGTGTTTTAACCCCCATCATTACAGTGTCGTGCTGGGCTGGACATTTCTGTACCCTACAGCAGTTTCTATTCTGAACCCATTTTTTCCAGTGTTTCAGCTGTGTACTCTAGTTTGCACGACTTGCCTATGAACTTAATGAACCAAACAAAACAAAACAAAACAAAAAAAACTGCAACAGCTGTTCACACTGATCTGGTTTTGCTTTATTCTTTACATTTCTGTGATTAAGCCACCGACTGTTCATAAAAATGTATGAATTATAAATCGCTAGGAAGGCTGACTGCAGGATATATAAAGCAACTGTTCTCCCAGTTCCTTGAGCTATCTTTGCCCATAGCGTTACCTCCTGGCACTTCTCACCACTCACTTTTTGATGTGATGAAGCCTGCCACGCCCTCCCCGATTTCAAGTTGATAAGACCCAAACGGAATGTCTGCCTCTGCCCAGAGAGGTGTTTTGGGTAAGCCGAAGCAGCAATTCCCGTCAAGCTGCACAGTGCAGAGAACAGCGGGACCTCTCGGCGGGAAAAGGCACGTCAACACCACGCAACAGCTACCTTCCCATTCCCATTCACGGGTCCGCAGAAGTACCAGCAGGGAGGGAGGGAGGGAGCGACGCGCCTTGATCGGCAGCGGCATTGTTCCAGTTCTAAGGACGTCAGAATGAGTCCGCGTCCAATGGGGCCGGTGCCGGAAGTGACCGTTGCGGCAGCCTCAATCGGTGGAACATGGCGTCAGTTTTAAACTGAACATCTGAGCATCCCAAGGAGCTGGTGACAGCAGGTACCGGGGCTTTAAATACTGCTGTAAAGTTCTCGTCGACATTTAGTTTACAGAGTTTAGTTCCGGGAAAAGCGTATTGCCGTTTACTGACAGGTGTTTCAAACATAGAGGGGGGCATTACATGCTGGGATATGAGAACGTTGTAAGTAATGGGGTTCAGAGATTGTGGCTTAACAGTACTCGGAATGGTTTGTGACTGTGTTGACGTTTCTTTGCTTAATTTTTCTAACGGGACATTTTGGTATATCCACTAGGTTTACGTTACTTATGGATTTAAAAATACTCCGGCAGTGGCACTGGTCGGAAGAAGAAAGGAGGTTTTCATGTTAGCTCCCAATTCTTATCTGACATTTTTGATCTGTGTTTTTGGTTCTGAATACGCAGTGAAATATGCCATCTATAGCAGGCAAGTGTAGGATATTGTTTGCATTTGAAAGATCGCTGATTCTCAAAAATGACAACATTCTTTGAATATGTCCTTAACACTAAGCAGTCAGTTCATTTGTTTTTCTGATATTCTTCGGATATAGGTATGCTGGAGTAATATTTGTACTGGTGACTTTGCTGTAATTTGGGGTGTGCAGCAGAAATATTTATTGACACAAATGCAAACAGTGCACTAATTTTAAATATAACTCTTGGCAGTTGGTGGAGTTGGGTTATAGGCTGTAATGAATGTCGTGCTATTGTTAAAGGGGGCCAAAACACCATGCTGACTAACTAGGAGAATTAAAAGGATGATTAAAAAGATGCAAAAACTGTTTAAATCATTAAGGGGTAGTAAGAAGGAGGCATGTTGGTTAAGATTCAGAAACCTACAAAGAAAGGTCAAGAAAGAAATTAAAAAAGCCAAGGCAGACTACGAAATTAAACTGGCGGCCAATGCTATTGTGTTCCTACAGAGTCCTGTTGCTGCCATCCAAAGTCTCTTGATGTTCAATTAGGAACAGAGGAGCTGTTGTAGAAAGTCCCTTGTTCCTCAATTAGGAAAAGTGCTGCTGTAGAATGTCCCTGACTGTCAATAAGAAAATGTGCTGTTGCAGAAATCTGGCACCTATCCCTGAAGGCTGTACGTGCTGTACAGTAAACAAGGAATTTGAGATCTTTCAGCTATTTTTACAGACACTGGGCTGGGCACCACTGTGGACCTACTGTCAAGTGGAAGGTGGGTAATTTCTGGGCAGGCTGCAACTTTTTCCCTTTTTACCCTATTTAGTACTGTCTAGAACTGTTCCTAGCCACACTGCTTGCTCTGCCATTTATTCTTCATGAGATATCCCTTGCTATTGCCCTTGGCATATCCACTTCCATGCCATTATCTGTTGCCCCTACTGGAAGATCGAGCACTGACCTACTCATGGATTACTCTGTTAGCAGTTCTCTGGTAACTGACTACCCATGCACAGATACTAGTGTTCTGGTTATTACCAAGAAGTGCAGTATTTCTGTCATCTGGTTCACCATGTTACCTGCTCCTGCATAACAGTCTTCTTCCATCATGGGTTGCCTACTGGGCCCTCCACTCACTGTTCTCACTATATATCTAGTACACTCTGGTGAGATTAAAACAAACCTTAGACCTCCTGCAGTCTTCACTCTTCCTACTAGCTGACAGCCTGGATCCCAAACTGTTCAGACTGGCTACACCATTTATAGCTGCTCTAGTGTCTTCTATTTTTTAACTTCTCCCTCTTGTCTGGGATTGCAGCAGATATTTGGAAAATAGCCACAGTTGTTCTAGTTTTTAAGTCTGGTGACCCAACAGAATAGTCAGCTATTATCTAGTAGCCCCTTTGTTCTGTCCTGGCGAAGATGCTTATGAACTTAGTGGCCCTGCAGTTTACAGAGCACCTAACAAAATGCAACATTCTGTTTACTGCCCAGTACAGCACCAGGAAAGGTCACAACTCTGCCATTGCTCTGACTGTACTCACAAAGATATCAGTCAGGTCATGGATGCTCGATTGCTAACTGATGCTATATTTATTGACCTGACCAAGGCATTTGATCTGGTTGACCATGCATTTCTGTGCTGCAAATTGTCTGACCTTGGTGTCTCCCCTGTTGCAGTTAAGTGGTTTTGCAAACTACCTATGCAGGAGGAAACAACAGGTCAGGTTGCTTTCCATCAGTCTTAGCTGAAGTTAAAGCTGGGGTTCCCCAAGATGTTATGTTGGCCCCTTGTCTTTTCACCCTATTTATTAATAATCTTCCAGATATAGTCAATCTGTGCAGCACATTACTTTAAGCTGAAGACACTATCTTATCACAGTACATTTGATATCATTGTAACTCACCAGTGCCTTTCAGACACTTTTACCTACTACAGTCTGAGTTACTCGATAATGAACTGCTGCTCAATTTCAGTAAGACTAAAGCGATGTTTTTGACTCCAACCCAGGCTCCATGCATATACCTACTGCCACTCTGTTACCTGTGCTGATAGTTTCTTCCTGGAGGAAGTTGTCAGTTCTAAATGATTAGGGGTTCTCATTGACCTGTACTTCATTGCTCATATCACATGAATATGTAACATTGTCGACTCTAAATTGGGCATGGCCCATAAAGTAAAACTGCCTCTCCCCAAAGTCCTGCTTCTCCATAGCTCAAGGGCTGCTGCTACAAAGCCTCACATATGGTCTTCTGGCCTAGCACTGCTAAATCTAACCTAACCAAGTTGAGTGTGGCTTACAATAACATTTGTTATTTTGCCCTTCCTAGCCCATGAGTCACCCATTATTGCCTGCTCTACTCTGGGATTAGGCTGGTGATCCCCCAGTAGGTCTATGCTTCTTTTTTCTCAGCTGTTTCTCATTGACAAACTGCTCAGCTCTATATCCCCTGTTGCCCTAGCTGACCTGCAGTATCCTGCAGCATTTCATCACCTGCGGGCTACTGACTCCCCAGTTTTCCTTGGGCGTGGAGGCACCACTAACCTTGGCCAGCTTGCCTTTGCCCATTATGCTTCTAGGACTTGGACCACCATGCCCATTTCTGTGCTGAGCTTTACTAGTCATCTTCAGTTCTGCAATTACCGAAGAGTGCTTACTGCTGCCAAGCTCCTGCATGTGATCTGGTGATCCCTGTGCTTATTTTAGTCTAGCTGCCCAGCCTGTCCAGTGCTGCCTATCTGCTGACTGTTGCTTGGAACTGCTGTTTGATACTTCAGTTATTTGCAGTACTTGTTTTGTAGCAGATTTAATGATACGTGCAGCATATATTGGACTTTTGATTTTATTTTCTCTTGCACTGTTTTAAATGTTACTTCTCTTGTAACGGTTTATCTTGCACTGTTTAACTTGCAATACCTAACTGTTGTTATGTGTGATCTTCTCTGTTCTACTTATGGCACCTTGTAACTGCATACCTGTAATATTTAGTGTGTATTGCTCAGTAACTATTGCAGGTCTTGCCTGAAAATAGGCATCTGTTGTCCTAATGCACTTACCTGGTAAACAATAGTTAGTAAATAACATACCTAGATGATTGTACCTGCTGTTTTGTTCCTCCACACACTAGCCAATTAGCAGTGGAACAAACAGTGTCCATGCTGAAACAGCTAGGGTTCATGCTGAACGTAGGAAAATCTCACCTAGAAACAACACCTATTGGGGTTCATAGATGCTGAATTCAATACCCAAGAAGGGGAAGGATTTCATCCTCGACATAATGCAGAACTCCTTGTGCAATATGCAGCAATCTTCTAGACAGACTCTTTCAGGACAGCACATGAATTTCACAGGCTGCTAGGTCACATATAGTCAACCATGGTAGTGGTTCCTTGAACCAGATTTCAGATGTGAGACATACACTACAGGAAAGTTTGAGACCAATATCTTTTCAGATAATATTGTATCGACAAGCCTTTGACTCATTTTGAAGCAACCACTATCGGCCTTACTTGTTTGTTTTTTAACTCTTCACTCATTGTAACAGTGTGCTCTTGCATTTTTTGTTTAGTGCCTTGCATTTTAGTAGGGCGCCTAATCAAGTTTATTACTAGATTATTTGGATCTTTGGACCAAATCATATAAGTAAAACAGGATGTAGTAGATGCCTTGCTTTAGTGGCAACAAATTGCTTCAGATAAGTTGTTCCCTTCAATCCACTTCAGATAAGACTCCAAGGTTGTGGAGGACAGCTGGAGGAGAACTCTGTGAGTGGGCTGTTACCACCAGAGACGAGAAAAAAGCACCAAAACTTCTTACAAGTAGTGGCTGAGCTCCTCTCACTGCAATCTCTTTCTTCTCTGGTGAAAATTCAAGCAGCACAGATAGGGACAGACAGCACAACTACTGTGTATTACATAAATAAGCAGGGAGCAGCAAGGCCCTCAGTAATGTCTCTAGAGACAGTTAAGATTTGGGACAATAGCATACTGTTTCAGGGTTCATTTCAGATATTTGTCTATGTGGGACACTGACCCACTAGGTATAAAAAGTGGGGGTCAAATGAAAAAAATAATGGGTCGTAATTGTTAAGCTGAGCCCAGATTCATAAAACAGCAGTATAAAACCTCTATAACAGTGAGCAGGTTGTCCCCAAGGTAGAAGAAAATGTGGGTCAAAATTAAAAACTGTGTATTAATCCAGCTCCTGGAGACGGTTCAGAGGAGGGCAACTAGAATGATCTGGGGACTGGGGGATATGACAGAGGAGTGTCTAGAGGAGCTCAACCTGTTCTCGCTGGAGGAGAGGAGGGACGGGGGGATATGATTGAGGTCTTCAAGTATCTCAAGGAATTAAGTAAGGTAAGCCTAGATGGGATCCTTAGGCTGAAGGAGGGTGGAGTCACCAGAGGGCACAGTTGGAAGATTGAGGGTGGAAGGCTTGGGGGAAAGGAGGAGGAGGTATTTCACCGAGAGAGTGGTGGAACCATGGAATGCACTGCTCGGAGAAATGGTACAGGTAACTAAGGTGGATGGGTTTAAGAAAAGATGGGACTGGTATATGCAAGGGGTGAAGCAGAATATGGCTTGCGGGGGGCTAGGAGCAGGGGATGGTGTAAGCAGGAAAGGAGCCAGGTAGATGGCTGCGGTACCCAATCAGGGTGCTGAGGCCTGAGCAGACTTGATAGACCATAAGGCCTACTCTGCTGGCATTTTTAGGATGTTAATATGTTAGTAATTGTCTCAGTCCCCACCCACAAATGAACCCTGCTGTTTGACTAAAATGATTTCTGTAGTACACATAGCCAGAAAGGACACTGTACTAGCAAACTCACTGAGCAGGATTGGTCATGCAACCCACAAATGGACTCTGAACCAGGTTATTTTCAAAATAATTCTGGACCAAAGTGGACTCCCAGCGGTTGACCTGTTTACATCATGGGTCAACAGAAATTATCTGTGTTTGGTTGCAGACCACCTTCCATGGGAACAGTTCCCTAGGACGCTCTCACTCTCTCATGGAAGAATAAAGGTTTCTTTATGCATGTTCCCCATTTCCACTTATGCAGAAAGTGCTTCTGAAAATGAGGAGAGTGCAACAATGGTAGCCCCGGACTGGGCAAGACAACCATGGTAATCTCTGCTGCTGAGCCTGTTACAGAAGAAAACAGCCTTTTCCATGAGACAGACTCAACCTTGTCCAAGGGTGGAATGTTTCACACAGAAGTGAAGTTACTCCACCAGAGGGCGTGGTACCTGTAGAGTTAAAGAGCAGGTGTTCACATCTAACAGACAAGTGAGGACTTTTATTTGTGTTTTGGTGTATTAGTAATTTCTAGTTTATAATGAAATAGGTAGTAGTGCAGTGAAACAAGCTAGCTTTCACCGTTGCATTTCACACAGCTAGTAAAACGAATTCAATAGAATTCTGGTATTCTGATGTCAGAAACTGCCAGCTACATAGGAGCCTAATGTATCTCATTGCAAAACTGAAGATTTGTATCTATCGTTCTCAGAAAAAGAATATATTTCTTTTAGCAAAAACTCTATCTTTTATATGTTTTCACTGCTGTGGTCCATCTGTAGGATTTTACAGTTTTTTAACATAGTAATTGGCTTCTCTTTTCTTCCCATGTAAAATCTGTTTAGGAAGAAACTATCACCAGCTAAATCATAGTTAGAGATCACAAGTTATGACTAATCACTTATTTCAATTGAATCTGTAATATTTTAGTGGTGGAACGTGTTATTCCTCTATAAAAACCTGAAAACAGATTTGCAGTTTCCCATTGAATTATACCACCAGTCTTGCCAGTATAGAGAATAATGTATGGGCAACCACAGGCTTGTCTGTGTATGGATGCCCGTACATTATCTTTTTTAAAATGTATGAGGAGCCTTTATTACTGTCTGAATTCAGACAGTTTGCCACGTTGCTGTGGTATCAATGTGACATCAGGAGGTTGTTAACCCCTCTTGACTACGTCACATTGATACCGCAACAACACGATCCACACTGTGCATGCTCAGACAATCGGCCGTGTCGGTGAGTGCTAGTACAGAGGGAGCATGGAACAATGTGAAAAAAGTAAGCTAGACTTTGTTTTAAGTGGCAGTTGTTTAGCCCCTATAATGGGGCTTCTGACCAGTGGCCCCGGCGGTGAGAGCTGAGCCAGAGCGTTGCAACAAGGGGAAAAAACTTCTACCTTCTGGTCACAAATTCATTCAAAATAAAGCTACCTAAGATTGAATAAAGTAATCTCCGTAACTTTCATTAGCTTTTATAGTGTATTTAGCCCCATACACTATAAAAGCTAATGGATGGGAGCAGACAATAACCGTGCTGGAATTGCATCTTGCGGTTTCCATGACAACTGTAAACCTCTCGCACTGCGCTCTCGAGGTTTACCTAGTTGTCATGGAAACCGCTCAATGCGTTTACAGCATGGTTATTGTTTCTTACCCCAGGAGTCCTTTAGCATCAGTAACTTTTTTGCACTTAGCTGGCTAGGTGCAATTGTCCCAGAGGTGTGCCTTTAAGAGAGATTTAATGAGCGTAGGGCCAAGCCAATCAAAAGACAGGAGGGGGTGTGAACTGAGTGAGAGCTGTTGACTGCTTCAGAATTTTTTTTTTTCTCCGCTGGACTGAGCAATGTTGCCTCTGAGGTGTCTCCCAACTTTTCTTGTTGACAGCCTCCTAGTCCTTATCTGGGTAAAGTTATCCTCATAAATTATTTCCTTTAGTGTGCCGAGTGAAAAATGTTACTTTTTCATTAGTGCTGCACAAATTTTTAATTTTTAGCGTGATGGCGCTATTTAGACTTTATTTTTACTACGACTATTTACTTTAAAGCCTAATTTTATCACGGGTGTTTATTTTCGACAGTTTCCTTCATATTTGGCTAAATTCTTGTGGGAACAGTTGAATTGGGGACAGTCGCCTTGTTTTTTACCTCAGACCTTGTGGGGTTTACTGCAAGGCACTTGCAGTAGATTTCAAACTTAAACAGTGCCTGGGGGTTTTCTCTCTAGATTGGCAATTATGAGGAAACCTTTTTTGTTTTATTACTGGACCTTGGTATCATCTGTGTCAGGACTGTCCGTAAGGGTCCAGCAGCCACCTGTGCGCAGTTGAGTATTACTGGCTTTCTATTAAGATTGGCACTGGTATAGATTCCAGTTTTACAACTGGGGGGAAAAAAAAGGCACTGGTAATAGAGTTTATTAACTGGGGCAGGACTGGCCGGTGGCATTTTCACAGAAACCTGCACTCAGTTCGTAGGTCTGGAACTGGTTTGCTTTGCTTAAATTGGCGAACATAGCAGACAGACCTTAGATAATTATGGCTGAGGATAGAGCAAAGGCTTCCGACGGGGGGCCATTCAAAAGTACTAATACCAAAAGCAGAGGTGCTGAGGAATCCTCCAGATCCCAGTCAAAAGATGAAGCTTCCAAAGATGAAGTTTCTCACAAATTGAAAAATAATAAGAGTGATGAAAAAAGGAAGCTTGATCAAGCCTCTGATGAAGTGGCTAAAAAGAAACTCTGTCAAGACAGATATGTTCCCGTTGCTTCTGGGAAAGCCAATAGTGACACAACAGGCAGCTTAAAGCATACAGAAAAAACAAAACACTTACAAACTGCACAAGTTCTTCCGTCAGTGCAAGATATGGAAAAAGCATGGCAACTTCAAAAGATGGATCCTCAATTTACTGGGGCTGGCAAGCACTCTTCCACAGTTCTCTGTTCTATAGACTGTGAGGGTGACACAGATGATGATCAATTTTATGATGCCCCTGACATGGATTTTGAGGGCCTTGAGCCCCAGGTGTCCCCGGACCCTAGCCTTGGGGATCCCCACCCGGGTGACCATGAGGATCCTTCCTCTATGTTTATATTTATACAAAATATGCTGGATACCCTGGACCTCCCTACGTAGGAGCCCAACCAGGATGTCGATGAAGGCGAAGATTATAGGGAGATGAAGGGTCTTTCATTCTCAAAGACCCTGGTCATCCGTATCTATAATGCATTTAGAAAAAACAACATGAAGGTGCTTCAACACCCCACTTCAGTACTAGGGATTGATAAGCGGCTTGAGAGAAAATATAAATTGTCTAAAAATGGTACCGAGTTCCTGTCGGCACACCCTAGCCACAAGAGTATAGTGCAGCAGGCAGCTTGTGAGAAAGCTGGAGTCTCCTTGTCGCCCTCTTCCCCCTGACAAGGATTCCAAGAAAATTGACTTTATAGCAAAGAAAATGTATGCCACAGCTTCCCTGCTTCTCAGGCTTTCTTCTTACATGGCATTGACAGCCAAATATCAGAAAGTCCTTTGGAAATCTGTCCAGGCTATCACCTGCAACAGATCAGATTCTATGGTGCAGGAGCTGGTGGATACATCAAAAACTGCCTTGGAAGCTACTATGTACCAATTCCACATGGCAGACGACAATAATGATGCAGCCTCTAGGGCAATGGCCCATGCCATATCTCTGAGATGCTTCGCCTGGCTTAGAACAACCAGTCTGACCACAGACACTCGGAACAAGGCCATGGATTTTCCCTGTGATCAAAATATGTTGTTTGATTACAGAACCACTGACTACATGAAAAAGGTCGATGAGTACAAGGCCTCCTGGCAGAGCCATTCATCCAAGCCTAAACCTGCCACCCCTCAGAGATCCCGTCCCAGGGGCGGTAGGGGCAGAAGTTTTGTTCCCAGGCCTTACAATCCCTATCCTCAGTCTGACTTTAGCTGGTACACGGGGTCTTTCAGGGGCAGGGGCAGAAGGGCCCAAAGAAGAGCCACCTCTTCCCAGCCATCTGCCTCTCCGTCTAAGTCCTGATGTGAATGTCCAGGTCGCCTCCCCATTTCCGGTTGGAGGCAGACTCTCTCACTATCTTCAGCACTGGTCCCTCATCACGTTGGACAAGTGGGTGCTGGCAATAGTGGAGAAGGGTCTGTCATTACAGTTCAAGCAGCTGCCAGACCGCAAGCATACCCAGAGGTCAAGACCTCTGTCACCATCGCAGATACCACTGTTGGAAATGGAGGTACAAAACCTTCTGGCTTTATGAGCAGTGGAGAGGGTCCCCACCCACGAGAAGGGCAAGGGCCTCTACTCCAGGTATTTTCTGACACAAAAGAAAACTGGGGAGTGGCGACCTATCTTAGATCTCAGATATTTAAACAAACATCTGAAAAAAAATTCAAAATGGTCACTCTGTCACTGGTCATACAGTCCTTACAGCAGGGTGACTGGCTAGCTTCCATCGACTTAAAGGACGCCTACTTCCATATACCCATAAGGAGATCTCACAGGAAGTTTCTCAGGTTCAGACTTCCTTCTGGTCACTATCAGTTCACTGCAATGCCCTTTGGTCTGTCCTCGGCCCCAAGAGTCTTTACCAAGTGTCTTGCAGTGGTAGCAGCACATCTCAGGAGACTGGATGTCGCTCTCTACCCCTATCTGGACAACTGGCTCATAGTAGCAAAGTTTCCTTGCCAAGTCAAGGAATCTCTTTCCCTCACAGAACACACACTGGAATCTCTGGGTTTCCTGGTAAATCTCAACCAAACCCGCCCAGCTGGACATTCAGAAGGGATATGCTTTCCTCTCACAGGAAAGAATTCAGAATTTCCTTTCAGTGGCAGATTCTTTCGTCCAGGGACAGCCAAGACCAGCCAGGCATTTTCTCAAACTTCTGGGACATATGGCCTCTATGACTGCAGTAGTCCCAGGGGTCAGGTACAGGATGAGACTCCTTCAAGCCTATCTCAGAGCTCGCTGGTCTCAGAGAAGCAACAAATTTTCAAAGCTGATACCGGTGTCTGAGCAGTTCCTCCAAAACTTGCTGTGGTGGAAGGACCCTGCAAATTTGCAGGTAGGGGTTCCCTTTCAAGCTCCTCTTCCCACAAAGGTGATCACCACAGATGCCTCCCTGTTGAGCTGGGGAGCTCATCTAGACAGTGCCTCAGTAAGTGGCAACTGGACTCCCGAAGTGTCACAGTTGCACATAAATCTTTTGGAACTCTGAGCAGTCTTACTGGCTCTCAAAGCTTTCGATCCCAGCATCGAAGGGCAGGCAGTTCAAATTCGAACGGACAGCACCACTGCAATGTTCTACATAAACAAGCAGGGTGGTACCAGATCAGGAATACTCTGTTTGGAAGCTCTGGTCTCTAGCTTTCAACCTGGGAGTCAGCCTCTCAGCTATTCACCTCCCAGGCAAACTCAATACTCTGGCGGATGCTCTAGGCCGCATCAGTCAAGGTCAGAGTGAATGGACACTGAACAAGTAAGTACTGCCACAGTGTTCAGGCAGTGGGGCACACCAGACATGGATCTGTTTGCCTCACCTCTCAATTTTCAGCTTCCTCAGTACTGTTGCAGGCCCCCAGTTCCGGGAACACTTCCTCTGGATGCCCTGATCCTGGACTGGTCAGGGAGGTTCTTATACGCATTTCTTCCCTTTCCTCTGATATACAGGGTTTTGCTGAAACTCAGGCAGCAGCCTGCATCAATGATCCTAGTGGCTCCTGACTGGCCCAGGCAAGCCTGGTACCCTCTATTTCTCTCAATGTCCTGCAACAGGCCCATTCGACTGCCCCCGACTCGCTCCCTGCTGACTCTTACTCAGAAGGGAGTGCAGTACCCAGATATACTCTCTGTTCACCTCAAAGCCTGGATCTTGAGGAGTTAGTTTCCATCCTCACAGTACTCTGAACAGGTCCTTAAGATACTGAGCATGGCTAAAAAAAAAAACGAACACTAAGAAGACTTATGCAGCCAAATGGAAAAGGTTTTCCCTCTGGTGCAGAAGTGAAAAGGTCGAACCCCTATCAGTTTCAGACCCTCAGCTGCTAGACTGCCTGGTACATCTACAGGTGTCGGGCTTGAAACCATCTTCACTCAAGCTACACCTGGTGGCAATTTCCGCTTATCTTTTGGTGGGAAAGAAGAAATCATTTTTTTCCCACAACATTTTTAAACAGTTTTTCAAAGGCCTCTTGCACCTCCAGCCTCCAACCAGGGAGAGCCTTTTCCTCCTTGGAGCCTGAACCTTTGCATAGATGGGCTCATGAATCCACATTTCGAGCCTATGTCCACGGCCCACATCAAGTTTGTAACTTGGAAGACCATCTTCCTGGTAGCCATTACGTCTGCCAGGAGGATTTCAGAGCTACAGGCCCTGTGCACTGAGCCGAATGACGACATCCCTCACAACAATAAAGTTGAGCTCCGGACAAATAAGACATTTCTACCAAAGGTGGTTTCAGAGTTTAATTTGAACCAGTCTTTTACTCTGCCTGTCTTCTTTACTGAGCCATCCACTCCTGACGAGGAAAAGCTCTGCAGCTTGGATGTCAAAAGAGCCATCTTTCACTACCTAGAACATACTAGACAGTCCAGAGGCTTTTCCACTCAGTTGTTCCTCACCTATGGGGATGTAGGCAGAGGAAGACCAACTACCAAGAGAACTGTTTCTCATTGGTTGGTCTCTTGTATTAGATTCTGCTATGAGAAAGCTGGTCAGCAACCTCCAGTGGGGCTCAGGGCCCGTTCCACTAGAGGCACTGCAGCCTCGCTTGCAGCAGCAAGGGACATTCCCCCTACTGGATGTCTGCAAAGCAGCTACCTGGAAATCTGTGCACACCTTTGTGAAACACTACAGTTTGGATGTGCAGACCAGATCTGATGCCAAATTTGGCTGGACAGTTCTGCAGAGCCTCTTTCCTAAGTAGGTTTTCTGCCCGTCTCCCACTTGGTACTGCTTGGTAGTCTGCAAAAAAGTTACTGATGCTAAAGGACTCCTGGGGTAAGAAGAAAAAATTACTCACCTCAGTAATCTTCTTTGTTCCATGGGTTCCTTTAGCATCAGTAAGCCCCTACCATTCGTCTCCGGTTCACCTATTGGAGAAGGGCTCTTACGTCGCCTTTTACCAAATTTAGCGTTTCTTATTGATGAGTTTTTACCTCATGTTGCTGTTGTTTCTATTTCCACTTTTGGACATTTGCATGTTTTTTGAATCCTGTTAATTCTTTTTCGAGACATTTGCCCTCGTTTTTCCTTGAAAAAATTCTGAAGCAGTCAACAGCTCTCACTCAGGTCACACACCCTCCTGTCTTTTGATTGGCTTGGCCTTGCGCTCATTAAATCTCTCTTAAAGGCACACCTTCGGGGCAATTGCACCTAGACAGCTAAGTGCAAAAAAGTTACTGATGCTAAAGGACCCCATGGAAGAAAGAAGATTACTGCAGTGAGTAATTTTTTTTCTTGTTGCCCATCCATTATCTTCTATAGTGTGAGCATCCATGCCCATTTCAGATACTTCACTTCCTTTCATTGAATTGGTGGACTGGGGGAGAGGCATCAGAGGGTTGGTGGCGGGCTTAAGTTATTGATTCAGTGTGTGGCTAGTGACTGCTACTGCATCTGTTTCTGTAAGTTCATGCAGTTTGATTGGCTAGAGGAAAGCCACTGTGCAACAGCATTCTAAGTTGTTGTGCTGGTGTATGAATTTCCATGTAGGACAACATTCCACCATACACTATAAAGATTTTATGACTTCGTAATACTAGGATTCCATGGGATTCCTTTTTGTGTTGGCACCTTGTGGTAGTAGCATTTCAGAGGTGTGTTAGTATTGTGGCAAATGCAGGGGATGCTTTAGTGGGTGTGTCCCTCAGCCGCCAACCAGTGAGCATGCTGCCAATGACAGCAGTTTCAGAGAGAGCTATGGAGCTGAAACGAATCTGCCGCTGCAATCGGAGACAGGCTTGTCGTTGCAGTGGCAGATGACACGCCTCCATTATGTGCCTTTCCTGGTGTAACATTTCAATAAATATGCCGGTTCCTGCTGTCTGCCACACAATCCCCAGAAAGCCGACATTGGGGTGCCCAATCCCCGTGTTGGGATGTCCCCCCCCCCCACATTATGTGGCACACTATAACATGGTGGCTCCTGCTGCCCGCCACACACTCCTGAAAGCCGACAATGGGGTGCCCAATCCCCATCGGCATCCCCCTCTTAGTGTATCTTTCTTGCTTAAACAGTTTCCCTTTCCGACACCGGGTTGCCCACTCCAGTATGGGATCGCGCCCCGATCTATGCGCCTTGCCGACATTGGGATGCCCAATCCCGTGTCAGCATCACCCCTCAACATTGTGGCACACTGGGAGCCCACCCCAGTGTGCCTATTTTTTTTTTTTACCTGTAAATGAAAAACCTTCCCTCTCGGTCTTTTTTTTTTTTTTCCCCTG